>CAJGYO010000003.1:94124245-94710519 GCA_904845875.1 Miscanthus lutarioriparius | reverse complement strand
GTGACATGGATGAAAGAGACGTCCCAAACTCCTGGCATATTGATCTCCTTAGGTGTTTCTACCCTTCAAACATTCCATTCAAAGATATGTACCTTTCATATTCAAGTATTTAATAAAGTCTTTTTGCCCTGATGTTTCTTCATTTTGTTTTCCCTATGATTACTCGCTAAATGATCTTTCTTCATGTATACCATCTTAAAGATGACATATGACTAAGCCTAAGGCAAATCCTCGAACAGTCATGTTGACGCTCGAATGTTTCTGAAGATGGCCCTATCTCCAGCTTCTTCCTACACGTGCACGAGCGTCTGCCTCCTGCGTTATGGGTGGCCGGCAGTGGCTTCTTGGCGACACGTTGTTCTTCTTACACGCACATGGGCTCTGTGCTCCGTGTTACGGATAACGTGCTAGCTAAGGCTGGAGGCTCAGCTATACACATACTGCTCGGATGGTTCATATTAAATATAAACACAAAACCTACCATAACACTAAGTGTGCACCAAAAGCTGCTAAGCAGTTTTACACAGCATTTAAACATGAAATTTATTCTAATCTACTGGACACTGCCTTGTCCCTCGCCGAACAGGTTGATGTCCCCGGCAAGCCTCGCCACTGCTTCTTTGACCTCGTCCTCTAGCTTGGCGATCTTCTGTGCATCCGTTCCTCGGCCGTAGCCAGTCATTATCACATCTGGTTTTACCGAAGGATAGTGCGACCGCAACACCGCAAGCGCATGGATGACAGCCCCATGGGCATCACTGCGCGTGAACTCCTTAAAGTCCAACCACACTGTCTGACACTGGTCCACGATTGTCCGGGGTGGCAGGTCGCCAGGCAGTTGCGTCGTCCCTTCGGGCGGCACGAAACCAATGCAGTCCAGCATGGCTTGATCCCAGCTATCATCGCTTCTAGCTTATCGTCATGGGCCTTGACTTGGTCCCGAAGACCTTGAACTGTGCCTGCGCCTGATAATCATATTCTGCAACACATGAGCAGCTCCATCTCTCGAGCTGCACATCCAGGCAGACGTCTTACAATGCTGATTATTAACAGAGTAAGGTCCACCAGACATACCTTTCTGCTGGTCAGTGCTGCGGCTACACTGCTCAGCCAGCGAGTGGTTTTCTGCCTCTAGCAGCTGGCGATCCTTCTCCAACGCCAAGACCTTTACTTCTAGGTCCTCCCTATGGTGGCGCTCTTGTAGAAGACACACCTATAGGCCAATCACTGACTCCTGTAGGCTCTTGTTCTCCTCCAGCACCGGCGTCATTTCTTCCAATTGCCGCCAGCTGCTCGGATATCTTCATTATGTTCTGCAGCAACAAATGGTCATGAACCGCACTCGGCAATAGACGCAACACACAATTACCTCAGTCTTACCTCAATTCAGCCAACCATCGCCGATAGGTCGGCTCTCAGCCTCTTTGTTTCCACACTCACCTCCTCCTCCTCCAGCATGTTGAATTCATTGCCACGCCGGATGACTGTGCGGAGGACCTGAGGGGGCTGAGTGGGCTCCCGAACAATCTCTTCAACTTCTACAACGCTGCCCTCGGAGGGCCCCTCCTTGGTTGCTGCTATGCTCGAATAGGATGTCCGAGCCCCATCTAGGCCATCGCCGCCGCCGTAGGGGTTGCCACCTCTGCCATGAATAGGCCCTCAGTCGTGCTACTTGGCGCATCCCCCGTGGCCTCAACCCTGCCCCAAAAAGACCGCTTAATGACCCCACCGCGATCCACGCTTCTTCGCCACCCGACGCGTTGGCAAGGTCACCCTCATCATGCGCCCCACCGCCAGGAGAGGTTGGCCCGGTGACTGGTACTTCTACCATCGTAGGGGTGACCGGCTCTACAGCGGGCGTCTCCTCCACGGTGGGGGTGACCGGATCCGCCTTTGCTCATCCCCTACCGGTGCAAGGAGCCTCCGGCACCGCTACGCGCTGCCCGTCGTCAGCAGCCGATGGATGCAACTCTTCTATCGACTCCGCGCTACAACCAAGAAACAACTTATCGAGCAACATTCTCGTATTTGTAAAAACATGAGGATGAAGGAAACTTATAATTGCGATTCATGCCGGGTCGTCTGGAACCGCATAACTTGCCTGACCCACCCTGTCCCGCGGCAAAGCCACCCGGCACCTCCTGCATCCTCGAGCTGGTCATCCCCGCTATTACAGGTGTCACCACCCATGTCGCCTCGGGGACTCACCCACCGGTCCCTACCGCAATAGCTGCCGTGGCCCCCTATCATCCCTAGGGACTGCCGCCGTGGTCTCCCATGCTCATCGCTGCTCCCGCGTCTTCGCTGCTGCTAGGACAACCATTGGAGGCGTCTTGGTGCTCGGAGGCAGAGGCTCCACCGGCTCATCATTAGAGGACGTCTCTGACAGCACCATCTACCACCTCTGGGGCTGGGTGGAACCTCCAATACTAACTAGTCCCTCCTGACCTCGGGAGGGCCTCGCCGTTTTCCTCCTTTTCACGGATGAATCCTCATCAACGGGCCGCTTGCCCTGAAGCTTCTCATGGACATACGTCGTTCGCCCGTCATCACTTCCAGCTCCATGGCTCTCTGACCCCTCCTCGTCAGCGTCTAAGCTCGAAAGATGCTGGGGACTGCTCGAACGAGCATCCATACCCTTCGGCTAGTCCGCTGAGGGCACTATCGAAAAATACACAGCTCGGTCTTTACCATGAATCTTCAACAACATAAATGAACACAACGCGCAACAAGAATGATGAAGTGAACATCGCACAAGACCCTTACCGTTGGAGGGAGGTTCCCAACGCTGAAGGCCCGCTGCTGATCCCTGATGGACAGCCGACCTACGAGGTTAAAGGGCATCTAGATTCGGTGCTTGGCCTCGTTTCGGTCAATCTCCTCAGGCACCTCCCGGGTCCCATCGGTGTCTCCCTGGAACTCAAATCCAGGATGCGCCCTCTCTTTGCTAGGCTGGATCCGACGGAAGGTGAAATTCGTCGCCACAATGATGCCATCAACTCTCCTGCGGTCAATCAACCTCAGGAGCTCCCTCACCTGCTCCATTTCATTGGAGCTGGGCCTCTCCGATCACTTAGAATTGCTCACCAGGATCTGGTTTACATCACACGCAATATACGGCTCCACTTGTCAGATATAAAACCATTTTGACGCCTAGTACTTCACATTTGTGTTGAGCGGGACGGCGATGTACTGGCTCACCATCCTGTCCCGAAGCTGTAGATAGGTGGCGCCCACAACTCTAGATCCAGACCCCCCCCCAGATTTTGAGACAGAAGAAATGACGAAAGAGGTCAAAATGGGGAAGGGTTCCTAGATACGCCTCGCAAAAATTGATGAAGATGGAAACGTGAAGGATGGAGTTCGGGTTTAGATTACATAGACTGATCCCATAGTAATCAATCAACCCGTGAAGGAATAGTTGAATGGGAACACCAAATCCTCGGTAGAAGTAATCTTCAAAGACGACAAATTCATCGGTGCGGGGTGTGGGGAATTCCTCACCAAACGAAGAACGCCATCCCGCCGTTACCCGATCCGGCAACACCCTGTCAACCACCAGGGTGTTGAGCGCCGCCTCGTCGCTGATGGACCACACCCACTCCTCCTCGCGGTTCACTCCGCGCGTCGCCGCCCTCGAGCTCCCATGGTTCCTCTTCGGCGCCATCAAGCAGATCTGAGGAAGAAGGGGTGGTTTCTGCGCTTGAAATAGCCCTAATGGCGGAGCGGTTGCGCGGTGCGTGGGTGAGATGAGTAAGGAAGAAGATGATGCGATGGAGAAATGATGGGGGTGTACACCGTGGTTGTGGTGCCTTATAACGGTTCGACCCCTGACTCTTTGCCTTTATGGGTTTTTGGGAAACCGTGCCCACCGCGTCATTCCCACTTCCGAAATCTCCATGCACTCTCCTGGGCCGATAAATGGGCTTGGCGTGTTCACAACTGAAACCGCGCCGCACGCGGGCTTCCCAAACAGATTTAAGTGCTAAGCATTATTTCACTGGTTTATTTGGGAATTTCCATGTGTGAATTTATCTTTAAGATCTGCTACAAGATTTCTTCACAATCTTCCAGCGGTCTCGGGGACTACTTGGGTACACGTCATCTAGCGATGACTATACTAATTTTTCTCAGCTAAGCTGGGGACTGTTTTGACATATGAAGTCTACTGTTTTGGACCCTGGAAGCACATGAATACTTCATCTACTGTCAGGCTCGGGGACTAAGTGGGCACATTTCACCTTGCGGTGAATGTGCTTATTTTAGAACTCGGCTCCCTTCGAAACGACTAAGTCGTGGACGGTAACCGCCATCGCCTCCTGTTTGGCTCTAAGAGTCAATCTTGCCTAAGGCATGGATGCTAAGCATCCTTCTTTATTCTTGAGGGACTAAGTTCCTCAGTGCTGACTAAGTCAGGGACGCTAAGCATCTAACTTCGCTGCCCGGAACCTAAGTGGGCACACTTCATGTAAGATGGAGACTTCAATTTTTTTTTACTTGAGCTCCTTACATCCTTCTGACAAACCTCGACTTCACATGAGTCCGAGCTCATCTCCCTAGTTGAAATGCTCGGACGTCTGCTCTAACAGCTCGGGTGCTCGTTCAACTGCTCGGCTCCCAGTTAAACTGGTCGGAAGCCTGCACTTGATAATTGGCAACAAGTTGGACAGCTCGGACAAGCTCAAGACGGTGTTGCTCAACGGATATAAGGCGCTCGGGGACTAGCTGTTGAGGTATAACCCCCAATACCCACATGGTTGTACATGGGCCGAGCCGTCAGGGGAGGCCCAGCCTGCAAAACTACGCCGCACGGAGCACGGCACAAGTCGGCGTGTCTCACAAGACTGTATGAAGATCCTTGGCGATCAAGGATGATCTGTTCGGATATGCTAGATTCCGCAATCTCTATAATTACTATCTTGTAAACCGATCAGGATAGAAACAACTGACCTGTAACCCTACCCACCGGGCTATATAAGGCGGGTAGGGACCCCCTTGTTTTCATCCGATCTCTCATAATACAATCCTCAAATACATAGGACGTAGGGTATTACGTCAAGTTGACGGTCTAAACCGGTCTAATCGCTGTGTCTTGCGTGGCGCTGGCGCTGGCGGTGGCCGTGGCGTGGCGTGGCCATGCTGCTCGGGGCTGGCTGCCGATCGGTGCTAAACATATTTGGTTATATGGTCAGTGCGAGAGCTTGTTAATTATATGGTCCGTCTGATTCATCCAGATTGAAGGTCGCCTCCGATACGATGGGCCCGGAATAATACAAAATCAAATTCCAGACACGATACATCATACATATTTGGTTACAGAACAAGAAATAAATATGGGGGCAGCAGAGGCAACGTAGTACTTTGACTTGAACTGAGATTACACGCTCGATCGGCATATATATTTCAAGCTAACCAATTTGGTGATTGCATTGCTCGAGATTATATTACTGTCCGAGTGCAAATGCGGTGGCCTCGAAGGTATCAGACAGGCCAGTGCCGGTCTTGAAAGTGACTTTCTCCGGCGATGCCTCAGGAACATATACCTCGACGACGCTGAGCCAGAGCATCAGTTCCTTGGTCTTGACGCCAATGATGTTCCTCAGCTTGCCCTTCTCGACAAACGCCGTGACCTCGGCGGCATATGACACCGTCTGCTTGATCTTCTTGAACGTGTGCTCCACCTTCTTCTTCCCCTGCACCAGCCACATGAACCCTGTCTCTCGGTTGTACCCGAACTCCTGGATGTCCTCCATTGGAAGCAGGCCCTTGGGCAGGCCGAGCTCCTCCAGCAGCTCAATGGACTTCTTCCTACACGCGGCGTCTCCGGTGACGACCTGTGCACGTGCACGGCGGCCCTCGATGGCCTGGGATGCCATGGTTTACAAATGGAGCTGTGAGTAATCAGTAGCGGCAAGAAAGAGACTGTAGTTGTAAACTGTAGCTGGTTGCTCTTGAGAGTGATGAAGTGTTTATGTGATGGGAGATGGAGCAACATCACATATATAGGCAGGCAGCTTGTACAGACTGAGAAGCAGTGCAAGACAACGTACATGCAGTCTTGTTTGCCTTCGTTGGCAAAGGACGTTGAACTTGACGAGGACCATTCTGCTGTGCTTTCAGGTCCGACGTGCTGAACTACAAACTTGACCGTTTCTCTACGTATCTTGCTACAATGAATTGGTACATGTAAATTAGTTTAAACTCTAAAAGAGTAGCTAAGTTAGTAGCTCATATTTTTACACCATTCATTTTCTCTCAATACATTGTTAGTGTATTATTCAACCATTATAATTTTTTATTTAAATTTAGCCTTGTGTTGCTTTAACAGAAAACAGGGTCCAAATCACTACTCTAAAATGCCAATCAGTGTGCCGCTTCACAGATCTACTCAGCTGCCGGCCATGGAGCACGGCTCTTACTCCCGGCGCTCGTGGGCCGAGGAGGTGGTGGAGGAGGAGGCTGCCGGTGCCCAGCCTTTCGTCGCAATGTCGCCCAGCCTGAACCCCGACGCGCTTCCCTTCTACGGGGGCTCCTCGCCGGCCGGCTCGGGGTATGGCGCGAGGCTCTCCTTCACCGACTCCGAGGCCTCGGAGGAATCTGAGCCCTACTCCCGTCTCCGGAGGGGAAGGGGAAGGCGGTCGTGGTGCATGGCGGCCGTCGCCGTCGCCCACGCCGCCATCGTCGTGCCAGGAATCCAGAGGGCTTCATGGCTGCGGCGCGTCGTAGTCACCCCCAATGGTAGACTCAGCCCCACCAGCACACCGACGATGGGCGGCATTCGTCCATGGTCACCCACCCAGCACGGTTCTCGGGTCCTCCTCACGCTGATGGGTTTCATCAATTTCATAGCCGTCGTCACTTGCGCAGGCGCGCGCCGCTGAAGATGGCGAAGGCGGTTCCGCCCAACCTGGTCGGTCTGTGCTTCAATTGCTTGGGGGACGACCATGTCAAGGCGGACTGTGTCTTCCGGTCACTGTGCACCAACTGCAGGAGCGAGTGCCACCGCGCCAAGGATTGCCCCTTCCCACCCATGACCATGGCTAGGTCCGGGAAGCGTGCTTGCTCCCCGGCAAGGGTGGCTCAGGGCCGTCGTGCTGCGCCCCGGCGAGTGTCCATGACCCATCGTCGCCCAGTCGACGCGAACGACACGGCCTCCGCTCGGTCTGCTTCAACGGGCCGCTTGCCGTTCGTACCTTGCTGCTGTGCTCCGCCTACACCGCAGCTGGCCAATGCGGATTCTCCTCATCCTGTGGTGGAGCCTTCTCGCCCTACGGATGCCGTCCCAGAGCCACAGCAGGTGGCCATTACCGCGCAGTTGCCGCGGCGTTTCTTGGAGCTGGTTGTCGTGCCTCGCTCTCCTGAGCATGAGGCGGCGGAAGCGGATCTCAGGCTTGCGCTGGTTGCTATCGTCGTGGGTACCAGACCTCTGGTGTCCCCGGCCATGGTCCGTACCTTCCTCGCCACCCACTACGGTCTCGACGAAACGTCGACAACAGTCCATCACCATGATCCGGAGGATTTCGTCGTCAGGTTCTCGCGCCGCGAGGACTTGGAGCTGGTATTGGGCTCCCGGGTACACGATGCCCCGTTCTCCCTGATTTGGCGCCCGTGGCGGTGAACGTCTCTGGCCTCCGATGGTTCGTTCCGATTCAGGGTGTTGGTCGGGATGAGACGTGTCCCTTTGCATGCGAGAAGCACGACGGTGGCGCAAACAATTCTTGGCTCGGCATGTGCTCGCGTCGAGCTTGCTCCGCCGGAGGTGACCCCTGAGGATGATGATCGTGAGTTATTTGTCGCTGTTTGGTGCCTTCACCCGAGGTTCATCCCTGAAGAGAAGATTATCTTCATCCCAGAACCAACGGTGCGCGAGGGGCCCCTCCGTCTTCGTGCCGATGAGCTCATCCAGGAGGAGCTGCCTCGATTACGTTATCTGGTGCGGATTCGCATTGTCGAGCTCCAGGACTGGAACACGCCGGAGGATGATGATGGCCATGACAGGAGAGGCGATGATGATGACTCCGGGGACAGTAGTCACAACGGTTACCATCCCGGACTCGATGATGGCGGTGGTCGGTCGCATAGGCCTCGGACGGCCAGGTTTGCCGGCGTTGGGGACGATGCCCCACGTCTGGGTCGAGGATGGGGACCCACTTTCTAGTCGCGTGGCGTGGTGCTCGTTTGTTCGGTGGGCTGCCCATTCCTCGAAGGGCGTGACATCGTGGTGGGGCCCCGTGTCATGCGCGTTGAGCCATGCGCTCCCGCGACAGTCGAGGCGTAGAAAGCATGTCAGACAGCTGACCACATCTCTGTGGACGCTATGGCTGGTCAGGTCAAGAGGATCGAGGTTGATTTGGGAAAGGATTCAGACCCAATAGTCTTAGAGGAGGCCATATTGCCTACCATGCTGGGAAAGGTGGTGCAGCACGTCGTGGCGGTCTATGACGACGTCTCCCTTGTCGGTCGTCGTGTCGAGAGCAACGAATCTTGTGGTTTTCCTTGGAAACCTGTTGAGCAACGATATATCGCTGATGGAAGGAGCTCCGCGCGCCAGGCCCTCGGTCCAGGTCGATGGACCAGACAGCCCGTTACGGCCCTTGACTTCTAATGAGGAGGCCCATCTGTGTGCCTGGGATCTGACTCCTGAATTTGGGCCCAATTCGGCGGTTGCTCGGGTTCCCCTGCTTGGGCCAGACGAGTTGGTCGATCCACTAATGGACCCGCTGCTTGGGCCAGACGCTTCCATTTCTGTGCAGCCTATGTCGATGCTAGACCATGACTCCGCGCCACTCTCGCCATCTGTAGCGGTGTCCTCATTATAGTTTGAGGCAATCTTTGAGGGTCCTTTGTCGGCATCCAAGCGTGGGGCGTTGGATGCATTGTTCCCAAATGATGGCTATAATGGGCCGACCATGGGATTGGGATCATCGATTCAGGCGTTCCAGATAGGAGAGGAGGCAGAGGGGGCAGAACCAACGACTTTACTCCGGTGATCATCGGCGACGAACTAGCGAGTCATCTTCGCGGTTTCGCGGGAGATTGGACTTGGGGTTCGATGCCGCGTCGACTGATCGTGGTACTTTCTCGTTCCCCTGCTCTCGTGTTGAGATTTGCGGTCGCTGTGGCGGGAACATTCTAGAAGGTCGAGCGCGGGGGTAGGTGGTTCGGTGGATCATCACACCGACAGCGTATCCGGCCTTCGTGATCCCGATGAGATCCTGCTTCCGAGTTCTCTGCAAGGCTTGTTGCATCATCCATGAGGAATCATAGGCTTACTCTAGCATTTCCGCCATACTCGATTTCTCCGCAGAGCTCTCTGAGGTTGTCGTCTAGGTACCCGAGTTCGGTGCGTGCTGAGGCACGCTCCAGCAGTCGGAAAGAGTTATAGCTCCAATCGAAGCTTCCTAACATGATTTTGAATCAGGATCAGTCTGAATGGTTAGAGGTGGATTTGGAAGATTGGTTGAGCTTGGATCGATTTCCGCCATTGAGTTCTAAACAGAAATCTCCAAAAGTAGCGTTCGGGCTACCTAAGCATTCGCAATTGA
Source organism: Miscanthus lutarioriparius (assembly GCA_904845875.1). Classification (NCBI taxonomy): domain Eukaryota; kingdom Viridiplantae; phylum Streptophyta; class Magnoliopsida; order Poales; family Poaceae; genus Miscanthus; species Miscanthus lutarioriparius. Next base: position 94,700,974 of record CAJGYO010000003.1, on the reverse strand, counting down.
GTGATTTTGATAGAGTTGAGCACTTTCGTCATTGAAATCTACCCCCAGTTGCTGTTGTGGACTCAAATTCGATTGCAATTGGTAATTTGCCAATCCATTTCTCATGGAGCAGTAAACCGGATAGTGCACTGGGTGGTGGGGATGTGCAGAAGTAAATAGAGCAAATTGTTCAGGAATTGCAGCCGCCATTGATGCACACAAAGGTGATTCTGCCGCCATTGTTGCACAATAATACTAGCTCTAAAGCTCGATTACCTATTGAGAGTTCTGACATGGTGGGGATTGTGGGGAAGAAGATGAAACTGACAATCGTCGAGAAAAGGAAAGTTGTGAGTGGGTCGACCCAGTTAGGCCCGTCTATTGATGACCTTTTCTCCCATTCTTACTCTCCTCCACCCAACCGCACTGCTAAGTTGTTCTCCTCATCATGGGTCTGGGTTGCCACCGCTAGGGTTTGGGATCCATCCACAGAGAGATTTCCGGCGAGTGTGAGCGACATCAGGAAATTTGGGGCTAAGGCGAAGTATCCCCTTCGTGTCTGTCCAAGCACGATGGACGGGAGGTCGTTCGTTGAGGTCACCATGGAAAAGCGGCAGTTACAAAGTCGTGAAGCTAGATATGGAGATCGATACAGAGATACTAAAGATGGAGAGCGATTTAGGGACGGGTGAAAGGATCAAGATGCCCAAGAGGAAGGGGGTGAATTGGGCTAATTCTAAATTTCTTTGCAATAATTAAACCCTACGGTTAGCCCAATTAACCCCTTGTGTCTAGAAAGTGTTTCTATTGATCTAACGCATAAAAGTTTAGCACCCTATGTTCCAATCCTACTCTAGCATGGCAATTCTATGAATGTAAATGACAAGAATTGAATTGCTCAAAGTAAATGCTCAAAGTAAAGAGAGGAGGAGGAATGCGGCAATGTTTTGCCGAGGTATCGGAGAGTCGCCACTCCCCACTAGTCCTTGTTGGAGCACCCACGCAAGGGTGTAGCTCCCCCTTGATCCGCGCAAGGATCAAGTGCTCTCTACGGGTTGATTCTTCGACACTCCGTCGCGGTGAATCACCCACAACCGCTCACTACTTGAGTTGGGTCATCCACAAGCTCCGCCGGATGATCACCAAGCTCACAACCACCACCAAGCCGTCTATGTGATGGTGATCACCAAGAGTAACAAGCACGGACTCTCACTTGACCATGACAAGCCTAATGAGAAGGGTGGATGCACACTTTGCTACTCTTGATCTCACAAATGAGGGCTCTCTTTGGGATTCTCAAATCTCAATCACCTCACTAGGACCTTGCTCTTCTTGGCACTCTCAAAGGTGTTTCTCAACTGTTGGAATGAGCAAAAGTGCTCCCTCACACGAATGGAGGAAGTATTTATAACATGGGTTGAAAAACGAACCGTTATGTGCCTCTGCGGGGTGACTGGACGCTCCGGTCATGTTGACCGGACACTCCGGTCAGTTCACCCCGACCTCCAGTGTGTAAGTAGTGACCGGACGCGTCCGGTCGTGATTTTCCCTCTCTGGAACCTTATTGGAAACGACCGGACGCTGGCTCTCAGCGTCCGGTCACTTCACCTCTCAGCGTCCAGTCGCACCAGATGATTTCACCTTGGTCAAATGAACTGACCGGACTCTGCGCCAGCGTCCAGTCAGTATTTGACCCTCCATTCACTTCCAACTCTCGATCATACGTGAATGAAGTTTGCTCCAATGGATCTAAGGGCTTTGTAGGAGCTACCTAGCGCTAGTTTTTGCAAGTGTGCACCACACCTAACCCACTAGACTCACCTAGGTCAAGCTACCCGTCCATACCCCCCTTAATAGTACGGCCAAAGGAAAAACAAAGTCCTAAACTACTCTAAGTGCCACTTCAACTCCACTCGACACTTAGAACTAGTCCATTCTTAACCTTCTCGTCCATCCTTTGAAAACCGAAACGATTTCCATTGTAGGGGCATGACCACCATGATAGCCCAATCGATCTCTATTACCGTGACCTAACTTAATTTGCCTCTGCAAAATACACGTTAGTCACAGTAATCATGTATTGTCATTAATCACTGAAACCCAACTAGGGGCCTAGATGCTTTCAACAGGTGTGATGGCTAGGATGGATTTCAGGGACCAAGGCGAGAAGGTTGGGATTCTCAGGCTCGTGATGGGCGCAGTCAGTGATTTCCTCGAGATCAAGGCTACTGGGATCCAAAGGAGGGCCATCAATAGTTTAGAGGTCAGGATCAGTGGGAGGTCTAGAATCACAAGAGGACGAGAGATCAATTTAAAGAGTGAGATGTGCGTCAGATGACTGAAGAAGATCTCCGTCACAAGATTGAAGATCGGAGGAGGGGGTACAATGTCCAGCAGAACTGGAGTTGGGGGCAGGTCAGTCTTCAGGTCTTGCTATGAAATGTTTCAATTGCAATGATTATGGCCACCATCACTCTACTTGCAAGAGACCACCGTTTTTCTATAGCTGCCAAGATACAGGTCATAAATCCAACCAATGCCCTCTGATGAAATCTAACAAGGGTTTGCGACTCTATGCTTATGGTATGCCTAGCTAGATTTTTTATGCTCTAGATCTCCCTGAGACTAAGGTAGAAGCCAAACCTAAAACAGAGGGACCAATTAGAACTATTGTGTCAATTCTGGAAGGAAGGGGTACTAAGTTTAGAGTTAAGATAGAATTGCAATATCTGATGGACTCCAATTGGGATTGGGATGTGAAGCGCATTTCGAGGAGTGAGTTTCTGGTGAACCTACTATCCAAAGTGGCTTTGAATTTGCTGATCAAGATGAAAAAAATCAAGTTTATCACGTCTAACATTATGGTTGTGGTTGAGGAGTCAGACATGGATCCTGAGATGTTTTAGGTTCTTCAGTCTGTGTGGGTTAGAGCTATTGGCATCCCCAAATTTGCTAGAACTGAGTTTCCTATTATGGAGCTTGCCAGGTTGGTTGGTGATCCAGAGGAGGTGCATTTTACCGTCTTTGCAATGGAAAGCGGTGTGGGTAAAGGTGTCTTGCCGTAATCCCAACAAGATAGGTGGGACGTCTAAAGTGTTTATCAACAAGAAGGGTAGGAAGATAACCTGGTATTTTTTAGACAAGTTCCAGAAACACCCACCATCCAAGCCAGATGATGATCTTGATGATGAAGAGGATGATGCTACTGATGAAGAAGACCCCGAATCACAGGAGAGTCATGGATGGCTGGAAACGGGTAAGCCTACACCTTGTGATATCATTCAGAAAATGGGTCTGGTTCTTCTAGTCATCAAAGGCAAGTTGCTATGGGTAGTTCTGAGAGTACTGGTCCACTTGCTAAAGAATTAGAGATGGCTTCTCAGGGACCTAATGATAATACACATGATTATTAGAGGTTGATGGAAATATCTGACATTTTTCAAGATATGCACAACTTAGCTACTAGTCTAAATCTATAGGGTGATCTGGAACCTGAAAATGATGTGCCATCTGATGGGGTTCAAACATATTTATTGGAAGGTTTAGTATCTGATGGGGTTCTAGCCTTCAATGATGAGGAAAAAGTAGCAGATACCGAAATTCGAAGACAATGGACTCGATCTTAACTTATCCAGAGGAATCAATTGAGGTCTCAAAGTCCATGCCAGTCAAGAGCGCCCTGGTTAACTTCAATACCAGACACAGCTCGCGAATTCAAAGAGAAAGAGGGAGCAATGCAAGATAAACCAAAGGCTAGGACAGCTGATGCAAAAGGTATTAAATTCATCTCCTCATCTTCTTGTTCTACTGATACCTGCCCCTTAGATTCTATGGCTAGAGTATGTGGTTTTTCGCTGGGGCAAGATGAGATTTCTAGAATTGCCAATATTTCTCTTATACAAGCTAAGGAAGATGCTTTCCTTGCTTTGCAAAAAACTAAACAAAAGATTGAGTCGAGTTCTCTTACCCAAAATGATACAATAATTATAGTTCCTTTGGAGAATGAGAGTTCTGTGGAATTGATCCCCCCCCGGTGTTAGAGTTGATGGGGGGTGGTGCTGATACAGAGAATAATTTATCACCTAGAGATCAAAGATGAAGATTCTTTTTTGGAATATTAGAGGACTGGGAAATGTAGGGAGGAGAAAATTGCTTTTAGAATTTGTCAATAAACACTCTTTTGATTGCATTTGTCTACAGGAAACCATTAAGTCTTCTTTTAGACAAAGGGAATTAAAGAGGTTCGCTAGTCAGAAGGATATCCTGGTCCTGGTCCTGGTTGCCATGTTTTGGGCACTCAGGTGGTTTGCTCATGGGCGTGGATAAAGAGTTGGCTATAGTTACAGCTGAAGATGTGGGTAATTTTTACCAATGTTTCAATCTCACTATGAAGGAAGATGGTTTTCAATGGGTTCTGTTCAATATCTATGGCCCTGCTCATGATGATAGAAAGTTAGAGTTCTTGGAAGAGATCCAATCTAAAGTCCAGTCAGTGGAACTCCCCATGATTCTGGGTGGAGATTTTAATTTGGTAAGAAAAATTGGGGAAAAATCTAACGGCAATGTGAATGTTCAGATGATGGAGGCATTTAATGAAATGATTAATATTACAGCTCTCAGAGAATTACATAGGACTGGTAGTCATTTTACTTGGACGAACAAACAAAATCCTCTGATTATGTGTGTCCTTGATAGAGTCTTGGTGTCAAATTCCTGGGAAGATAAATTCAACCTGACGTCGGTGGTGACTGCCCCGCGTCTTGGATCAGATCACAACTCTCTCATAGTGGACACGGGAGGCAACTTGTCAGGCCAACAACACTACTTTAGATTTAGTGCCCATTGGCTCCAACAGGAGGGTTTCAAAGAATGGGTGAGAGACAAATGACCTTCCAGGTTTAAACATGATCCTCTAGATCATTGGCATGTGATCTCAAGTAAATTGAGGAGACCTATAAAATGTTGGGGTCAGAATCTGGATAGCCAGAGAAGAAAACAAAAGCAAGAAACTATTAGAAGAATTGCCATCTTGGATGATTGGAGTGAGGAAAGAGAATTGTCTCATATGGAGTGGGAAGAAAGATATGCTTTAGATCATATCATTAACCAATTGCTGTCAGAAGAGGAGTTACAATGGCAAAGAAGAGGTGGTGAGAAATGGTTGTTAGCTGGTGACTCAAATTCTAGTTATTTTCACAAATGTGCTAATGGCAGGAGAAGGAAGATGCATATTTCAATGCTGGAGGTGAATGGTCAAGAAGTGGTTGAACCTCACAGCCTTAGAGCTCATATCACGGATTACTATAAGAGATTGTTTGGGAGTGAAGAAGTAGCTGATATGCATTTGGACAGGGACCTTTGGCCGAGCTATCAGCAAATTCAGCAAGAAGAGAATGATTTTTTACTAGACCTTTCTCTTTAGAAGAACTTGATGTGGTGATTAAGGAGATGAAAAACAACATGGCTCCAGGTACGGACGGTTTTTCAATAGAATTTTTCAAAGCGTTCTGGAATATGATAAGAGGGGATATCAAAGAAATGCTAGACAGATTATATGATGGACAATTGGAGTTATGTAGACTAAACTATGGAGTTATTATTTTGTTACCCAAGGTTAAACCAGCGACTAGTGTCAAACAATTTAGATTGATTTGCCTTTTAAATATAATATACAAGATTATCACCAAAACACTCACCATGAGGCTCACAACAATGGTTGGCAGGATGGTGAGTCAGTTCCAAACAACATTTATACCTGGAAGAAATACTTTAGAGGGAGTGGTGGTCCTGCAAGAAATGATGCATGAACTTAGAGCTACAAAAACAAGTGGGTCATCATCAAGTTGGATTTTGAAAAAGCGTATGATAGAGTTAATTGGAATTTTTTAGAGGAAGTACTACATAGAAAAGGGTTTGATATGAAATGGATTTAATGGATGAATAAAGCTGTTAGATGGGGAGGTGTGCATTGATCTGAATGGTGAAAGATGAGACTATTTTAGAAGCTTCAAAGGCCTCAGACAGGGTGATCCCCTGTCTCCACTGTTGTTTAACCTTGTAGCTGATGCCCTCTCTGCTATGTTATCGAGAGCTTGTTCTACTGGGATGATTAAGGGGCCTGTACCACACTTATTGGAAGGAGGGTTAACACACTTACAGTATGTTGACGATATTGTTCTACTCCTGCAATTTGATTTGCAAACCTTGCGAAATGTTAGAGTGATTCTTTCTTTCTATGAGGCTATGTCAAGAATGAAGATCCACTTCGAGAAAAGTGAGATTTTTTCATTGGGACTATCTACTATGGAGTAGAATGTTGCAGCAGAGATGTTGGGATGCAAAATTGGAGCTCTTCCGATGAAATACCTAGGAATGCGGGTTAGTTGTCACAAGATATCAAAAGCGCAATTGAGTTATGTCTGCGAGAAGACAGAGAAAAGACTGGGAACTTGGCAATGTGAGTATTTGTCATCAGGGGGAAAATCCACGCTGATTGATTCTTGTTTGTCTAGCATACCTATGTACATGATGGGCGTGTATCAATTATACGAAGTCAATTTTCAGCGGTTGGACTCTATTAGATCTAGATTTTTCTGGGAAGGGACAAGCAAGAAAAGGAAGCACCATATGATTAAGTGGGAAGCTCTAAACAGACCGAAACAGTTTGGAGGCCTTGGATTTATGGACGTCAGAGTCATGAACACTTGTTTACTTGGCAAATGGATTGACAAGCTTGAAAGAGGGGATAACAGTTTATGCTGTAACATATTGAGAAACAAATATCTAGGCCACAAAAGCATTTTTCAAGTCAGAAATAGGAAGGACTCGCAATTTTGGAAATCTTTGTTAGATGTAAGAAATTGGTTTCAAATGGGAAGGTGCATTAAGATAAAATCAGGGTTGCAAACAACGTTCTGGCATGACTGCTGGTTAGGAGACTGTGCATTGAAAGTAACTTTTCCTAATCTTTTCCACATTGCTGTTCACCAAGATTTAGAAGTGGCAGAGGCATGTGTGGAAGGACAGTGGTTTTTAGAGTTCATATGGCAGTTGAATGGAATTCTGTGGGAGGAATGGAGAAATCTTATGATGTTGTTAGATGAAGTTTCTTTGTCAGATGGTAGAGATGATGTGTTTTGGGCTTTAGAGAGATCTCATAAATATTCGACAAATTCACTTTATAAACTGATGACCTCTAGAGGGGTTCAAGATGTACAGATGATGTTCATCTGGAAATGTAACATTCCTCTTAAGGTTAAAATTTTCTTATGGATGTCCACACACGATAGAATTCAGTGTGGTGTCCAATTGAAAAGAAGAAGTGGTCTAGACCGGAAGCATGTTTCATCTGTGATAAACTTGACACGTCGGACCATATCCTGTTACAATGCCCCATTGCAGTATTCTTGTGGTCCTTCTTTCATGAATGTCTCAGTTGGTCGTTGTCGCCAACAAGTTGTTCTTCACTATTTTTAGAGATCTTGATCAAGTATAGAGAGAAAAGACGGCAGATAACGTTGTTCCTATGTGCAGGTGCGTTATGGACTATCTGGAAGGCGCGCAATGATGTGGTGTTCAATAAGTGTGGCAGAACCTCCTAAGAAATCGGGCCCACGTGCACCTATCGATGTCTCAACAGACCTCAGATAGCGTACACAAGTTCCCAACAACTTAACAGGTCTGTCGGGTGTCCTCGGGAAACCCGAATCATCCACGTTTCAAACAGGATTCCAATCACAGTCATTGCAGATTACAATATTTTTCAATATACATACCAGAGGTAATAAAGCGGAAGACTTAAGTTTAATATTACAAACCAGTTGTTTCAAACTTACATAACCATAAGTGTTATACAACCATAGTAGCGAGATAATATTATATTAACATTATTTATTTCACACAAACTAGTGCCTTGTCCAAAGGCCATTCATCATTCCTCATCGTCATCGACTTCATACAATCGACATGCAAAGCGGGGACCAAAACAAGCTCATGATGCGACTTTTTGCAACAAGGGTTAACAAACCACGAGTACAAAAAGTACTCAACAAGTGACCCGACCAAAAGGGCGAAGGTCTTAGGGATGAGTGTTGGGTCAAGGTAAGGATGTAGAAAGATTCAAAAATTCTTTGCTAAAAGCTTACTATTCTTGATCCCGGTTTCAAGTTTTAACACTAAGTATTTTAGTTCAATATTTCCAACTAGGTGTTCGTTTCCCATGTTCCAATCCTTCTCATTCCATTCTTTTCTCATGTTTTAGTAATTCACCGGTCCTACATTGCTTCGTAATGAATCGAAGTCTCCATATCCATGTAACGGCAATTTGAATTGATTCAAGTCCCATTTGGGATTCCTTATCACACGACATATGTAGAACTTAATCTTGCATATATCAACCTTGCTACCGGATCCTCCCGTATTAAGCCGTCTCCACGCCACCCGAGAGCACAAAGACACCTCAAATCCGGCCACATTCAAGCCACGAGGGTACACGCTACTCTCCGCCATCTCACCACTCCTAGTGCGTGGGCATTCGTCTTAGTATCGGATTAGCCAAGTAGGTTTACCGGAGTATGTGACTAGTACTACAAAGTGTCTCGTTCGGAAGATCCACAATGAGTGGCCTTTGTTAAGCGACATAGTCGGCAACATTACCCAACATTCAAGATAAGCCACCCAACTAGTCTCTAGTTCATTCTACCTTCCTTCTTTCTTTCTTTGGCCAGTATGCCATCTTTGATTATATCGAAACTTTTACTTTGAAAAGCCTACCATAAACCATACTAAGCAATTCTACGCCATTGTAAATGAAATCATCTTCAAGGATGGTAAACAATTAACAAGGTAGGCAATGCAGCAAGTAGGTAACATTTGAATAAACAACTTAATGCGATAAGTAACATAAGTGATAAACTTTTCAAAGTAAACAAGGTAATGGTGTAATGCATAAACCGGGGCTTGCCTTCGATGACGATTTCCGGTTCCAGATTAGTACCACAATTATCAAATCCCGCGACAACCGGGGATTCTTCCAGAACTTGCTCAACTAGAAGTGTTTCGTTCTTGGGTTCTACACGAAATGATAACATATGCTTTAACATGATGATAATTTAAACATGATGCTTTCACGGTACATGAAATGTAAAAACACCCGCAAATGATTTTATTTCACGGTACAGTTGCAAGCCAACAAAACCAACTTGAAATCCTACCATTAAGAACCATACATGTGACTTGACCAAATGGATCTTGGGACCCTACTAGTCACACTACATGACCCAAATCAAGATCAAACCCTAAACCTACACTTAGGGTTTACCTTTATTTAATTTTGAATTAATTTAGAATTAAGCTCAAAATGAACTTGCTCCAAATGATCTCAAAAATTTACACAAGCATCCTCATGATAAATTAGTGTACCAAAATAAATTTCATAATTTTTGGAGTTATACAGTGGCCTACAAAAATCATGGAAATTGCATTTATTAATTAATTGACTGAATTTTTGAACATTAAAATTTATCCAAATTTCAAAATAAATTTTAAATCATACTAGAACATGTACAGAAGCTACACAAAAATTTTCAGAATTTTGGAGCTATGATTATTTTCTACAAATTTCCAAAGATTCAGTATTATTCACAAATTCGGAAAATAAAAATTTTCATGTTCTTCCTCATCAAGACCGACAGTCAATTCCCATTCATCATGACTCAAGCAACCATGGTGGCGCTATTGCCACAAAATGCGCCGGTGGTGACTCTTGAAACAGACTTCACCAAAATGATCTACTACATTCCCCGAACCGAACCCGGCTATCGAGGAAGGAACAAGGTGCACAGGAGACACTTTCCACGCCCGGCCATGGCGGCCGAAAGCACGTCGGTGAACAGGCGTAACCATGGTGACGGTGCAGTAGGGACTAAAGCGAAACGGTCTTCACATTAGAGCTCACCGTGATCACGAGGTAGACTCGGTGAAGGCGAGACGATGGATCGACGGGACCACGTGAAACCAAGAATGGCGAGCTCCCGTGGACTCGGGAAGACGGCGTCACGCGGTGGTGCTTTGGACTTCCGGAGCGACCCGATCAGGCTTGAGAGGAGCAAGAAGACGAAGGCGGAGCTTCTCGGCCAAAGCAATTGGCCCTAGGCACTACGTCGAGAACGAATTGCTTGACACGCCTGGCGGCAAATGACGCGAAAATTCCGATTGACGACGGCGTACTCCTATTTATAGCAAGATGGAGGGCAACGGTGATGACAAAGACTGCAGGCGAACCTCGCCACGGACGGAGGTTTGGGCGTGTCACTTTGCGTGAAAGCGGTGAAACCCGATCGGCGGCTTCGCGTGGCATGCAATTGAGGTCTCTTGCTTCCATTATTCAAATTACTCCCAAATTTTCTAAAGAAGTTGAAAATCTCCAAAAATGAAAGTTGCTCAACTTTTCAAGTACTACAACTTTGGTTTAAGAAACATTTTCAAATTCTGCCTCCATTTTGAAATTCAAATTTGGGGTACATTTAAAGATTTGAATCATTTCAAAATTACTCCAAATTTTATATGTAATCTTGAAAAACTTTGAATACCAAAGTTGATCTACATAAAATAATCTCCAACTTTGCTTTTTGCCTCAACCCCAAATTCCTCATGGATTTTGAATTAGTCAAAAGGGGCAAAAAAGACTTTTATAATTTGAAAATGAATTCAAATTTGATTTGTCTTCCTTTTACTTAGATTTTGATTTTTGACCAGTAACATGGCCAATTAGGGTTATTTGAGTCAGATGACACATGGCCTCACATGAACACATGAAATTTGACCCTTGTGGCCATGATCTTTGTTTAAGGTTTTTTAAACACATTACATGAAATAACAACATTATGAAATAAACCTTATTTAGTGAATGCATTCAAAACTTTATACTATATGAATGCTTTGCAATGCACATGATGACATGTCAAATTTTAGTATTAGGTCAAAACACCAGAGGTGTTACAATAAGAAGACGATGACTTCCCCTGTGGCAATCATCTACAAGACATTGATGTTGGTGAAATCCAGGCGTCCGCTCTTGAAGCCTAAACTGAAGCCTGTGGCGAAGGAAATGATAAACCTAGTTGCTTCTAATGCTACTGTGGCAATGTAACTCTGGGCGTGTTTGTCTAGTTGCCTTCTACTGTTTGTCCGAATGTTGTTTGGTTCAAATTTGATGCTTTGGTTTAGAGGTCTGAGTTTAGAACCTTTGTTATGCAATTAGTAGAGTTCTATGAACGGTTTAGTGCTCAAACTGTAAGCTGGTATCCCCAGCAGGATCTTAGTCTTTCGTTAAGCTTTCAATAAAGCCGGGTGAAATGCCTTTGATCTAAAAAAATGGCTATAATGGGCCAACCTTGCTGGAGGTTTCTGCTTAGCCTCCGATGCTATTGCTGTCGCTCTAATTGTGTACCCAATGAATGGTGAGAATCTGCTAGTATGGAATGTACGTGGCCTGGGTGCCCGTGCACGTCGCAATGTTGTGTATCAAGTCGTGTCGCTAGAGAAGGTGTCGTTGCTATGCCTTCAGGAAACTAAGCTATCATGTATCCTTGTAAACCTTATTAATGATATGTTAGGAGCTGGGTTCGACTACTTCTTTCTCCCTGCAAATGGTGCTGCTGGTGGCATTCTGGTCGCCTGGCGTACGTCGGAGTGGTCGCTCTCCCAATTCCGTACGGACTCCTTCAGCATCACAGCCTTTGCGTCTATGGTGAATGGCCCTGAGTTGCAGCCGTTCTGGTTCACTACGGTCTATGGACCGCAGCCGGACGAAGACAAAGTCGCGTTTCTGAATGAGTTGCGGGCTGTGCGGGAGGCATGCCAGGGGCCATGGTTCGTTTGTGGTGACTTCAATATGATATACCGTGCTGAGGACAAGAGCAATGGTCGCCTAAACCGTCGTGCTATGCGTCGCTTTGCTCGGTTCTTAAACGAGCAACTGCTCAGCGAGCTATTCCTGCAAGGCAGGATGTTCACATGGTCCAGTGAACGGGAGCAGCCCACTCTTGAGAGGATTGATAGGGCCTTCGCCACGACGGATTGGCTTGATGGCTATCCCGATCACCGCTTGCGTGCCCTCTCCACGGACTGCTCAGACCACGCTCCTTTGTTGCTACAGACTACCACCACTACATGGGCAGCTAAGCGTTTTCGCTTCGAAACCATTTGGACGAGGTTCGACGGATTCATGCAAGTCGTGTCTGATGCCTGGGTCTGTCCGCTGCAGAACGCAGCGTTCGCGCACAGCCCGGTTTGACCTTCTTAATCACCCAACCTTGGACTTACCGGCGCTGGATGTATGCTTCACTGAGGATGAAATCTGGGCGGTTGTCCGCGATATACCGGCTGAGAAAGCGCCGGGACCTGATGGTTTCACCGGCCTCTTCTACAAAAAAAAGACTGGCCAATCATCAAAGCCGACGTAGTCGCTGCCTTCAATGCCTTCTGGTCCCTGGACGGCCGGAATTTTCACCTGATCAACGAGGCGTTGATGGTGCTGTTGAGGAAGAAGTCTGACACCGATTCGATTAACGACTACAGACCAATTAGTCTAATGCACAGTTTTGGTAAGCTGATCACTAAATGCTTGGCATCGAGGCTGGCTACATTCTTGGGGGATCTAGTTAAACCAAATCAAACAGCGTTCATCCGAAGGAGATGCATACAAGATAATTTCAGAACGGTGCAACTATCTTGCAAACTGTTAAGCAAATTGGGTGCTCCAACGATGCTCATGAAAATTGACATTGCTAAGGCATTTGACACGGTGTCATTGCCCTTCCTGCTTGAGGTCTTGCAGCACGCAGGGTTCAGCAGGAGATGGAGAGACTGGATGGCTCTGATCCTATCAACAGCAAGCACCAGAATTCTGTTAAATGGAAGACCAGGGAAAAGAATCTGTCATACAAGGGGCTTGAGACAAGGAGACCCGCTGTCGCCGATGTTGTTCGTCCTGTCGATGGAGGTTCTTAACGCACTCATCCTCCAGGCCGAAGAGGAACAACTGTTCTTGCCGCTGGACAACAGTGGCATAATTTTCAGAGCCTCCTTCTATGCCGATGATACGGTTATCTTTATCAAACCAGCAAGGCAAGATCTGTTACTGCTTTTGTCTATCATGGAAGCGTTCGAGCAGATCTCGGGACTAAGGACAAACAAAGAGAAAAGCAAGGCCACTCCGATCAACTGTTCTGTGGAGGAAACCCAGCTTGCTGTCGCTATTTTTGGTTGTGCCGTTGTCGACCAAATATGTCTGGCAGTCTATCGAGGGATATGCCCACGATAGTAGATGAATCGGTGGAGGTGCGCGTGAGGAACAGGATGGTGACACAGAACGCAAGAGACAGTGATTAGACAGGTTCAGACCGTCAGTTTGACGTAATACCCTATATCATGTGTATTTGTGGATTATATTATGAGAGATTGGATGAAAACGAGGAGGTCCCTACTCGCCTTATATAGCCCGGTGGATAAGGTTACATGTCGGTTGTTTCTATCATGATCGGTTTACAAGATAGGAATTACAGAGATTACGGAACTGATGGACGAGCTCTTGGAAGAGACTCTCCTCCACCTCCCGCCGGACAAAACCGCGTGTATCGTCCGTGCCGCCCTGGTCTGCAAGCGTTGGTGCCGCCTAGTCACGGATCCCAGCTTCCCGGGCCGAGAAAGAACTGTCGTCGGTCATCGGGCTACCACCGATATGCGATGTGTCTACCATTATTGTGCTCATGTAGTGGAGGATGATAGGTTGGGATTGGCCATGGTGAATGCTGGTTTCTCTCTCTGCACATGGTTGAGGGAGTCTGCTCTGACTCCAAGTGGTGGATGGACATGGACGCGACATAGAGTTGTTGACCTCAAGAGTTTTCTCTCTGTTTTTGCCCTCTCATCGTCGTCTTACATCCTTGCTGCCGCAGATGCTGTCGCTGTTTTTGTCATTAGGGCTGATGACGCTGGAGTCTTGGCCATTGATCTCATATCTGGCCGAACGTGGAATGTATCTGATGCTGATGCCCACACTGGAAATATTATTCGCTACATGAGTTTCTGCACTCCAGCTAATTGCCTCATGTGTCCTGGGTCATCTTGAATTCTGTAAAGTTTTACGACTTTCTTTAAGTGTTAATTGCTGGTATTCATTTCACTTAGTAGCATGCATGGAACTATGGACAATGATATATTGGTTCAAGAATAGTGAGTTTTTGAGAGTAGAATATTGCAATATATATGACATAAAGTTGTGCTACATTTTTTCTTTTTTATGGATCATTCGTAATTGATCTTCTAAGAAATTTGCTTATCTATTAGGCTGCCTGATTGTTAAATGCTGGAGTTGCATATATTAGGGACTCCTTTGTTTTTTAAAGCAATTTGTTGGTCCCTGTGTTTTTTTGTTTTTGTTTTACTTGTCCGTCGAGTGCACAGATTGGTTTGAGAACCAATCTATTAATTATATTTACATAATGTATTTATGCACAGAATTAAGGGCAGCCGGATCCATCGATGACGGGCCAAGCACGGTTGCTTCTAATAATGCATGACAAATGTATGGTACTCCTATCACTGAACTGGTATTGGTCTTAGTCTGCTGGTCTTTAGCTAGGGTGTTTCTACATTTTGTTGGAGCATCTTGTCTCTTTTAAACTGTTATTAGATTTATGGTTGGGAACAGGTTTTGATGGGCCAGCCTATCTAAGTGCATTGAGTACTTTTTCTTTCAATGAATACTGGAAAAAGTATGATTTGTTTGGTCTAATATCTATCTTGTAGTTCTGGGGAAAACTATTATATTCTAAATAAAATGTGTATATTAAATTAAAAACTGCAATTTCATATGCACAGTTGTTACTTGAAATTAGTATTGGTTGGTTCAACATCTTGTACATATTAATTAAAAATCGCTTGAATGGTAACCAAGCCTTACCCGATGACCTACAAACTTACAGCTCCATGGAATGACTTTGTAATTTTGTAATGCTGGATCCTAACAGGAGAACTGAAAGTTACGAGTTACAGATCCCTATGATGCATGGAGAAGTTTGAAAAATTTTACTTACTTGAAGAAGACCAAGTCAATCATTTTGGGTTGTACCATTGTTGACATGGTGCACCGTGCTTACATCTTGTGTGTCATTTGCACTAGACCCTGAAAAACTACAAACAATTTCTGCTTCTTTTCGACTTGGTCAGTGACTTTGTGGATCATAGTATACATGCTGCTACGAAGTCAAATATGGCTTGCTACCTGTGCAAGCCTCCAGATTTGTATATAAGCCAGCAAACGTATCCGTACATTGCAATAGAATTCAATAGGTTAGGAACCAGATTCCACGTCACCGCTAGATGCGAGCTGTTTTAATTTGTATGAATATGGGTAATAAGTCCAGATCTCATGAGATATGTAGGGTAAGGCCCCATACATATTGGAATTTTGGCCTCTGTATTCATCATTGTTAGATGCGAGTTGCCCTAAATCATATGAGTATGTGTCATAAATCCAGCTCATATATGAGATATGGAGGGTGTGAGTGCACCACTGCAAGATAGGTGGAGGCGGCTGAAAAATGTGGGTAGAGAGAAATGTTGCCTCTTTAATATTGTTAGCTATGGACAGAATAGATAAACCCCATTCCATAATAAAGCTGATAAGCTGCGACTCGTCACGCACGACATATAGCGCGCGGCCCCCAAGCCCCAGCCACACGAGCGACCTCTAGACACACGCTACCCCAAACACAAATGAAACTCAGACACGCCCGAGACCCCACTTTCGACAAGCCTGCTACTACGCTGATGTCAGTTTGACGCAAAACAAGAAAGCAAAGCATTTTCTTTCTATTGCTATAACTTTTGAATGTTGTATCTGTTTTCAATTCCGTCTGCATGGTGTATTCTACGTAACGAGATGGACAAAACTAGACTCTAGTTGCATATGTTTCGATAAATTTTATGTTAATAGCAATTTATGTGTAAATATGTGCTACAATAATTATCAAAGAAGTTAATACCATATAATACTAAAATTGCTACTCTACAAATATACTGAAGTTATTACATAATATGCACATCGATGGTTACCATGTGAATATAATAAAAAATTATATTATTTACGTAAAGGTACTAACCCCTAAAGAGAGTAATGGACCAAAACAAGACAAGGTGCAATCTAGGGGACAAATTATTAAAATAAATATTGTATAAGCTGCCAATTAGGGGGACAAGTTATTATAAAACAAAGTCAGGATATACATGATTTGCTGCCAACTTGGGATATTTATTAAAAAATAAGGGTAGTGATACAAAACAAGACAAGCTGCAACCTTAGGGCAAATTATTAGAACAAGTGTTGCATAAGCTGCTAACTAAAGGGACAAGTTATTATAAAACCCACTATATAAGCCGGGAAACATGACTAGCTGAAAATTGGAGAGACATTTATTAAAAGGACAAGAGTGGCAACCCAAAATAAGATAAACTGCACCCTAAGAGGCTAATTATTAGATGAAGTATTGCAAAAGGTGCCAACTTAGAGGGTAAATTATTATACAATTAATACGTAGGATTTAGGAATGCATTCGAACCTAAAAGGGTGACTAAGAACTAAAACTAGAAAACATTAAAAAAACATGACTGAAAATTGAAACTAAAAAAATGAAAAAAAATTGACTGAAAACTAAAATTTGGGGCAAATTCTTTTGTGACAACTTATGTGTGCAATAGCTACCCTTTGGTAACAACTTATACGTTATATGTGAGACAACTAATATGCAGGATGTCGGAAGACATTCGAATCTAAAGGGTGATTGAAATCTGAAACTAATAAAAAATAAAAAAAACTTGAATGAAAAACGAAACTAAAAAAACTAGATAGAAAACTTACTAAAAACATTTAAAACATGACTGAAAACTGAAACTAAAAAACACTGGAAAAAAAACTTGATTGAAAACTGAAAATGGAGGGCAAATTCTTATGTGTGCAATGACTACCTTTTTTTAACAACTTATAAATTGTAGGTGAGGCAACTAATATGCATAGTTTAGGAAGACATTTGAACCTAAAAAAGTGACTGAAATTTGAAACTAAAAAAATTAAAAAAGAAACATGACTGAAAAATGAAAATCATAACTCATTAAACTGAAAGAAAAAATGAAACAAAAGAAACAAAGACTACATCGTATACATACGTGGCACGTGACGGCTCAGAGGCCCAGGAAGCCCTGCTCGCCCGTCCGCCCCGGGCCAGGCCTCTCGCGTGCAGGTCGTGCGCTAGTCGCGTAGCGCGACCGAAAGTGCTTTAGACTTTGCGTTCCGTAACAACGTTCGTCGCACCCAACTCATTTGCATACAACACATTTCTAGATCATAGGATTTTTACAAGAAACTATTCTTTTGGAAAGTTTTTCCAAAATTCCTTTTGGAACAAAGCACTACTAAAGAAAAGGTTTGTAGGAACTGGATAATTTTTTTTAGAGGCGGCTGGTGATGAGCCGCCCCTACAGTGGGCGTGCTCGGGATCCACGAGACCAGCCGCCCTTATAAATTCGATTTGTAGGGCTGGCTCAATCACCAGCCGCCCCTACATATATTTTCGTATTTTTTAAATATTAGTTCTGCATATTTTTTATAAATGTATATATAAATATATTAAAAAATTTGCTATATTTGCCCATATACATAAAAAACAACTTGCTGATATATATAATGATACATTTTCTTTTTTAAAAAAATAAGAAAATTATATTTAAAAATTGAAAATTTGAATTTGTGAACTTCGAATTGAATTTTAAAAAAGAAAATGACCTAAAATGAAAATATTGTAAATATCAAAGTTGTAAAACTCATCAAGATTTACAACTTTCATTTTGGTCAACCTTTCACGTGACTTAATTTGAAAAGTTCAAAATTTGAATTTTATAAAATTGCAACTTCAAACAATATTTTCAAAGAGTAAATGATTTCAGTTGGAAAAGTCATGAATATAAAAGTTGTATAACTCATCAAGATCTAAAACATTTATTTTGATCATTTATTTATCCAATAAAGTGATAAAAACATTGTTCACAAAACTTACAATCTCTCGTATAGTTTCATAAACTATACAAGAGATATGTAAGTTTTATGAATAATGTTACGATCACTTTATCGGATGAAGAAATAATTAAAATAAAAGTTGTAGGTATTGATGAGTTCTACAACTTTTATGTTCATAACTTTTTGAGTTCAAATCATTTTGAGTCTCAAAATTTTGTTTGAATGTATCATTTATTGAAATTTAAAATTTAAACTGTTCAAATTTAGTCACATGAAAATATGATCAAAATAAATGTTGTAGAGATTGATGAGTTCTACAACTTTTATGTTCATGACTTTTTCATTTGAAAACATATACTCCTTCAATATGTTGTTCCATGTATCCAAATTTTTGGAATTCAAAATTTGATTTGTTTCAAACAAAGTCACATGAGAAGATGACCACAATAATTTGATAGAGCTTGATTTTAGAAAAATTTAGGAAAAAAATCATCACATTTAGAATTATTATGAGGAGGAAAGACTAGTTACAAGTTTTAGCGAGAGATTAAAAAAAGAATCCCTGGCTAAAACTTATGACCAGTCTTTTTCCATCGTACTAACTTCAAATGGGATAGTTTTTTTCCTAAACTTTTTTAAAATCATTCTCTAACCATTTATTGTGTTCTTACTGCTATTAGTTTGTTCATCTTTTTCGTTTGACTTTGTTAGAACAATTCAAATTTTGAATTTTAAAAAACTACGATTTAAAACAGATTTTGAAACACTAAATGATCTCAGCTAAAAAAGTCATCAATATAAAAGTTATATAACTCATCAACATCTAAAAACTTTTATTTTGGTCATTTCTTTATTTGACAAAGTTTTAGCAAACATTAATCACAAATTCATGAATCTCACACATAGTTTTTGAAACTAAATGAGAGATATATCAATTTTGTGAATGATGTTTGCTAACACTTTGTCAAATGAAGAAATGACCAAAATAAAAGTTATAGATCTTGACGAGTTCAACAACTTTTATATTCATGACTTTTTCAGCGGAGATCATTTAGTGTTTTAAAATCTAGTTTTAAGTTGTAGTTTTTTGAAATTCAAAATTTGAATTGTTCAAAATTGGTCACATGAAAAGATGACCAAAACAAAAGTTGTACACCATGATGAGTTATACAACTTTGATGTTTATAACATTTTTATTTGAGATCATTTAGTATCCTAAAATTCTATTCGACATTTTGAATTTCAAATTTTCAATCTTTGAAATATATTTTTAATTTTTTGTGAAGAAGAAAATATGGAATTTTATATATATATCAGTAAATTGTTAATATATACTTATACATATATAGAATAATAAAAAATATTAAATTAATTTACTTTGTATTTTTATAATATATAATAAACAGAATTAATAATTGAAAAAATTATAAAATATTTGTAGGGGTGGCGGAACCTCCCCTACAAATGGATTTGTAGAGGCCCTCATAACTTCAACCGCCCCTACAAATTAGTCCCCCTATATAAGGAAAGGGGTGCACGAGCTAGAAAATTGGTTAAGTCCTAGGCGCTATTCTCTATTTGGACGCCGTCATGCTGTTGGATTTTTTGGTGCTGCCACCGCCGCTGTTGATGCCGTTGGTAGGGTTCGAGAAAACCCGCTACTTCCTCTCTCCGACCTCGAGATCCCTCGCCGCCGGTGCTTCCTCTCTCCGACCTAAGACCCCCTACCGGCAACGCTTCCTCTCTGACCCCACGCCGTAGGCTAAGGTTTGAGGTGGCAGCGGTCGTGCGCTCCCTCCCTCACTCCCCGATGGCGCTTCCTCTCCGACCCCACGCCACTGGCTAGGGTTTGAGGTGGCAGCGGTCGCGCACTCCCTCGACAGTGGTCCTTCCCCGGCTGACATCCCCACTAGCTATGGTTTGAGGTGGTGTCGGCTAGGGTTTGAGGCGGCGGCGGTCGCGCGCTCCCTCCCTCCCTGGCGTTCGCGCGCCCCCCTTCCCCGATGGTCATGCACTCCCGCATCTGGTGGCCGTGCATTCTGGTGTCTGCTCTCCCCGTCTATGACCTTGACTTCTGACGCGGGTGCCTTCTCCGACCTCGAGCTCCGTCAGCCCCCTATGGCTAGGGTTTGAGGGCCCTAGCCCGCTACGCCACAGCCGCCATCCCTTGCGGCCTGCCCAGGTGGCTGTGCATCCAGCGTCGACACGTGCTCCCTCACTCCATGCCCACCACCCATTGCTCCCCTGCATCTTCTGCAGGTATGCCCCAACCCCTAGTCCACCATTCTTGCTCCATTGAAGAAGAACAGAGCATGCTCCTTAGCTTGAATTTGTTGATTATTTGCATGTTTGTGGTGGATGAATATATCACAGTTAGAATAGAGCATTCTTTTTCACAGATGGAACACAATGAGAGGATGAATATATCAGCGCATTCATACAAGTGGCAATGCAAATGCTAGTTTTTAGTTGATAATCTCATTTATTATAGCTCATTCTTTATCATGCTAAAAGATTGTAGATTTTTTAGACATAAGGTTTGTGCTTTCATCTCGTTTGGTTTGATTGAAAACCACATTGCATTGAGGAGGTACAATTTACATGATCATTAGATGACATTTTGATTGCCAACCTTGTTTGGTTCGAAAGCTTGTTGAATGTTGTTGCCTCAAATGTATCATCTGTTTTGGAATTAGTGGATAATTGAATGTTACAGTGGTTAATATCTTGGGTACATGTAAGGTCAATATCTAAAATAGAAATGCCTAGTTCAAATTATTTTTTATCTTGACTAAATGTATGTGCTTGTGCAGTATTGGTAATCTTTCTGAATGGTTGCTAACCTATCAGGTCTAAGCATGTGTATCCTGCAGTCAAGAAATTAAAATTTTGAGTCAGTCATGTTACTGCTATGCTTCCTTGTGCTGAATTTTCAGTTAAGTGTGAACCTGAGCCCTATGTGTTATATCCCTAGTACTATGCATTACTATGTGTTATATCCTTAGTTAACTTGTCATTTTTTTCTCCTTTGCTCTCATATCCTTTGCAACAGCTGTCGCTGTTTCTATGATTATATATGGCAGTAGCTAATGCTTTTTTGGCCTACTCTCCTCCCCTCTCCTCTTCTCACTTCCCTCTACTTCTCTCCTCTCCTCTACTACTAATACTTCTATTACTCTCCTCTCCTCTCCTCTGCTGCTACTACTACTACTACTCCTCTCTACTCTTCTATCCTATCCTACTACTTCTACTACTACTCTCCTCTTCTCTACTTGTACTACTCCTACTCTCCTCTCCCCTCCTATATGTTTGGCAAGCAGTAGGTGCTATATTTTTTTGGCCAGGTAGCGGCTGCTCTATTTTATTTGGCAAGCACTAGTTGTTTTCCTCTACTCTATGTTTGGCAGCAGCTGCTCTATTTTTTTGGCAAGCACTAGTTGCTTTTTTTGGCCAACTCTCCTCTCCTCTCCTCTCATCTGTTTTTGCCTATGATGAAATTGTCCAACTCCATACATTATCTGGAATATGAGCTGATGATCAAGAACTTGTGAGGAACTTGACATCATTACCAGCCGCTCCTACATTACCTTCTCGCACTTCTCTATTTTGATGTCTTAATGCTCCAAGTTCATGATCAAATGATGATTGATATGTTTCTGAGGCCTCTACTTTTACTCAATTTGTGATCTATTGCTGTTATATCAGATTAATTTATGGCTCGATGATAATAAGGGTGTAGTAAGATAGCATGACAGTCAAGTATTTTCTAAATTTTGAATTTGAATTTGGCTTGTCTCAAAAGGAGTGCAATTGGATACTAGTCTCCTCCAGGAGTTTTTGGCCTTCTAGTGTCATTGGGTTTTCTTTCTTTCCTCCTCTACTATTAATGACTATCATGTTCGTCTATGATCCGTGATCACCAATGGGCGGTGGATGGCTGTATAGTGCAACAACCCGCTAATTTGATAGCAGATGAATAATGTGCCTTTGTCGATGGTCAATTTTTTACTGCATATCAATACCTCTTTGATTTCTTAGACCTTCTCACGTATCTAAAGCACACATTCTTGCATCTATTACAACAAAACACAAAATGTCATGAACAGCAGACAGTGCAACCTGATGCCCTAAGCATGAGCCAACCTTTGAAGAGAAAGAACCAGAGGACTATCTTACTCAGCAACAGTTCGATGATGAGTTACAAAAAGATATAGCAGTGATGCTTACTCAGGAGGAGTTTGATGAGGAGTCTACTGAGAGGCACATAGAGGAAGGGGGGCAGAGGGAAGAGCATAAGACGATGATGATCATGATGATGATGATGAAGACGACGATGAGGAGGATGAAGAAGTGGGATATGAAAGTCCCAAAGATCCATTCCCACGTGAAGCTAGACGGAGGCTAACGGAGGAGCTGGATAAGGATTTTGACTCAAACGAGGAGGTAGGGATAAAGCCTTAGCTTATAAATTTTGCTAAAGCTTTCACTGTGTTATAATTACTAACACTTTGACATCCCATACATATAGGCCCCTCTTGAGACTTAGAAAACACTACTAGAAATATCCACTTCTATGACAAAAATCTTAATGACAAATCCCAAACCATCATAGAAGATCGCTTTTTATGACAAAATTTTGGTTTTGTCATATATCAGTGGTGATGATCCTCCAACCCTCCCTATCTATGATGAAATTAGGCATCGTCACAAAAAAAAAGTCATAGAAGAGCACATGGTTTCGTCATAGATCACTCGCACGACTCATCTGTGACGATCTCCTTTAATATTGTGATGAACAGGGCTTCATCATTGAACTAATTACACATCTGTGATGAACAATATTTGATCTGTAACAAACATCTTCGTCATAGATCTCCACATGGTACTTTCTTCATCCGACGTGTACCTGTGGGACCTGCAGTTATTCATTCGTGATGCTTGTAATTCATTATAAAAGTATCCACTTGATCCTTTCTCCATGCGACGTGTACCTATGGGACCTATAGTTACTCATCCAAGATGCTTGCAATTCATCATAAAAGTCTCCGCTCGGTCCTTTCTCCGTCCGACGTGTACCTACGGGACCCTTCACCATCCGACTTACGGGACCTGATGGCTCATGTGTCACGTGTACCTATGGGACCTTTCTCCATCTCCATCCAACCTATGGGACCCAATGGCTTGCATGTCTCTTGTACCTTTTGTGCCACCGGGGTCTAATAAATTCAAAAAAAAAAACTTAATGCCTAGGAGTCAAACTCGGGACCCGGAGGAAGGAATGCAGAGTCTTTACCATTGCGCTAGATGCCTGGTTGTATTGACATGTCTTTGGAGTTGTTATAGTATTATATTCTCTATGTGGATACCCTATAGGTTAACCTATATTGGATATTTCCCCTTCAAGTAGAAATAAATATGTGCCCATTAGACTAGCGGCGGCGCCAGAGGAGGAGGATCCCTGGTGTGTTGTGGAGTCTCCAGCGTGCTTTTGGAGGCTAAGCGGGGGGGCTTGCCGATGGAGCATGGTGGCATTGGCGTTAGTGTCCGTTGTGTGCCACAGGCAGAGGCGACAGATCCGATTCATAGGTCTCCTCTCTCACCTTTTCCTGTTCACTTCACTATTTTGGCCCTTGCTTGAACATGCGGTATACAAGAAATATTTTAGCATTGGAGATCTGGTTAGGCCAATGATATGATGATGAAAAGAACTAGGAGGTGGCTCTAGTTGGTTTTCTGCTGATGTCTTGGTTTTCTGCATATGTTTAGTTTTGTTACTATAAATGCCTGTGTGCAACTAGGCCTATTAATTGTCAAGTGCTTGCTTGATTATACCTATCTGTCTAGGCAAACAAACAAGCCCATTGCTTCTACCTTCAAAACTATTGTAATTGTCATCCTCTTAATCTTTGTTTGTCTCCTAAGCTCTGAGCTCGTGTACTGATTGTAAGTGTGATAGATAGAGTTGATTTACCTAGAATTGTAATGGTTACAGCTCCATTAACTGCTACTCTAGTTTGAGTTATATATATCTATGTGGTGCTACTCTAAATTTGTTTGAGGTCGTACCATAAAAATTGTTAATGGTTGGTAAAGTTGCACTTTGGTATGAGTTGTGGACTTCACTGTTGGATCTTTGTTGGATTATTTTCCTATTCAATGATCTCATTACTGAGCAAGCTCTCATCCTACTGCACATAGACAAAATGGAGGGGGCCCCCAACAAGAGGAATGCACTGGCCAGCCTCACGGACAATGTCATTGTCAAGATCCTCCACCGCCTCCTTGCCCGCTCCTTGTTCTGCTATAAATGTGTCTATCGCTCCTGAAAGAGCCTCATCTTGGACAACTATAAGTTGATGCCCTAGACTATGGCCGGCTTCTTCTAGATGGATTCTACGACCAATGAAACTTCATCAGCATCTTTAGCGTTTACCCCTCCTTATCCTTCTTGCCCGTCACCATGAACAATGTAGCTATCACAGATTACTACAACGGCCTCATACTTTGCTGGCGCCTTGGGGCTGATGGATACCGCTATGTCATCTGTAATCTAGCAACCTAGAAGTTCAAGGAACTACCACCTAGAATCCATTCTGTTGGTGAGGCTCGATTGGGGTTTGATCCGATAGCCTTCTCGCACTTCCATGTGTTTGAATATATGGAGGAGAATGGTCAGTGCGTGGGTGTGGACATCTACTCATCTAAAACTGTAGCATGGATCTTTAAGGAATCTAAATGAGGCTAGAAGGCTCGGTTGACATTTTCAAAAATAGGAACTGTGTTTCTTAATGGTTGTCTGCACTATATTGGGTTCTGCGATGGTTACCATCGTATACTTGCTGTGGATATGGAGGGAAAGACATGGAGGAAAATTCCTAACTGGACGTGTGGTTTTTCACGCACCTTCTTTGGGTCACTTGTGTCAATGTACTGTTGGTGGTCGCAATATGTCTAAGCTTTCAATCTAGATCCTTAAAGACTATGGTACTAATAATAAATGGACATTGAAGCATACTATCAGCCTACGTAAGATGGGTAACTTTGATTTTCAGTCATGCTACAGAACAGTTATAGTTCACCTAGAATGGAATTTGATTTTCTTTGTTGGGGTTGTGGTGGAAAGCGCTGTCATCGCATATAACATGGACAACAGAAAAGTTCAAGGCATCCCTACACATTATGTTTAGTATGGTAGATGTGACATCCTGCCAGAAATGAAAGGCAAACTTACCAATCTTCTTTGTGTTCCCTTGTTCTCGGAGTTGGAGTCATTAGCAAAGTAGTAAATAAAGCTACATTTGATGTATCTCTCTGTCATGACATGTTTAAATGGATCAATGTTGTTTGATTATCTATATATATGTTCAGTTATGTTACTGTAAATACCTATGTGCAACTAGGCCTGTTAATTGTCAAGTGCTTGCTTGATTATACCTATATGTCTAGATAAACAAACAGGCCAATTGCTTCTGCCTTCAAAACTGTTGTAATTGTCGTCCTCTTAATCTTTGTCTGTCTCCTATGGAAGAAGCCTTGAGCTCATGTACTGATTGTAAGTGTGATGGATAGACTTGATTTAGCTGGAATTGTAATGCTTACAGCTCCATTAACTGCTACTCTAGTTTGAGTTATATATATCTTTGTGGTGCTACTCTAAATTTGTTTGAGATCGTAGCATGAAAATTGTTAATGGTTGTTAAATTTGCACTTTGGTATGAGTTGTGGACTTCACTATTGGATCTTTGTTGGATTATTTTCCTATTTAGTGATCTCATTACTGAGCAAGCTCTCATCCTACTGCACACAGAACATCTATAGACCTTACTATCTTCCCTATGTTCCCTTGTTCTTGGAGTTGGAGTCATTAGCAGAGGAGTAAATAAAGTTCCATGATGTATCTCTCTATCATGACATGTTTAAATGGATCAATGTTGTTTGATTGTCTATGGACATGTTAATTTCGTCTTGGATGGATGTTGTCATTATTTTGCAGCAACTTTAACTTGTTTGTAATGTAAGCTAAGGTCTGTGCAGTGTGTCAGACGCATTCAAACCTATAGAGGTCGGACTTTCTTGCGTGTTTAGTAACATTTCAACACCAATGGCTCCTCTTTGTTCCCAAAAAATAAAAAAACACCAATGGATCCTCTGTAGTAGTGATATATTAACCGCCGCGATCAAACCTACAGAGGTTGGACTTTCATCCAATCAAGTCTCGTGTCGATGTAATGCCTAACGTAGGAGCCACAAAGCTATTCAAATTTTACAGCACATGCAAGAAAGTCTAAGCATTGTAAATCTAACCGGGCTAGACACATCTCACATTATACAAGGAAACCTGTTTCGTATGAATACATTCATTGAATTCCTAAAGAAACAAATAAAATTCAGAATCTTTGAGGGAAGGGGGATGCTCCTCCCATATAGAAACAAATAAAATTCTGAGAGTGAAGTGAATGCGTAGGAAAGCTAGACACAAGAAGTGCATCTTAGAAGAAGAGCTTTTGACCACCATGACACGCTTGAGACTTCAAAGCCTGGTGCGGCTATGAAGAGGACTCACAATAGTCGAGGGGCAGTAAGGCAGTCAGCTAGCTAGAGATGGCTATACAATGGGAGTGAGGCTAGGCTTTGTACACACAGGGACGCTAGGGTTGGAATAGGCTTCTGACATGACCGCAATGGGTTCATCATTACTACTATCTGAGTAGTGAGTATTTTAGATGGTCGGACCTTCTATCATCCAGCGAAGTATACAGTGCACTCCAATCTAAGTAGTCGCAGCCTCGCAGCAGCCGTGGGGTAGCAGCTAGCTAGAGATGGCTACATAGTTTCATAGGTTTTGATCGACTACACTCCCTGGGCTGTGGTTGACACTGCCGCTTTATTAGGCACCCACGGGTTTTAGAAAAAGTCCGTATTGTTAGGTGTATCCTAAAAACAAGGCTGCAATTAACTCCCAATGGAAGCCGAGCTCGTCTCTAGTTCGTTCAAATTAAAGGTTGCATGCATACATGCTTGGTAGCTAGGGGGACAGCTCCAATAGAGGCTTGGATGTGGTATTTTTAATTAATACAATTTCATAGTCTTCCTCTGTTCCTTGGTATCTAAAATTTCATCCTGTGCGCCTAACAAACTGGCCTAGAGGCAGTATGAATAAATGCACTCAATTTGCTACGACTTTCAAATGTATAGACGACACTATATACTATCCTACGAGATGAAATGTACAGCAGGTGAACTTTCTTATGTGTGCAGTATAAAATGTGATCTGAAAGAAACGTGTAGATCAGAAAGAGAACAAAAAACTCCACATTTCTAGGTAATCTTACCGTCTTGTCGCCCGGTCGCCCGCCCACTAGGTAATATGAATTGTGTTGTCATTGGAATTCCAATGCCAGTTCACAGAGGGTATTTAAAACTCCTACTGTAACCCCTACTCGGCCACCTCCCCCACCTCCTCCTCAATCAACGTAAGTCGATCACGCCATGCCAGGCTTTGTACACATAGGGACGCCAGGGATAGAATAGGCTTCTGGCGTGACCGCATGATGTTCATCATTACTAGTATTATCCGAGTAGTGAATATTTTAGATGGTCGGACCTTCTATCATCTGGTGAAGTGTACAGTGTAGTCCATTCCAAGCAGTCATAAGCTCACGACAGCCGAGGGGCAGCAGCTAGTTAGAGATGGCTACATGGTTTCATAGGTTCTAATCATCTGCACACCCTCGGCTATGTTTGAAGCTGCCACAGATGGTGCAACTCCTATTTGTAGCACAGCCGATCAGGCAAAAGTTCTACTCATAGCTGAGTACAAGAGTTACATGTCGGCCCGGTTCAAATTTACGCTGCTCGGACTATCAGGCAAACATACGGTTTACAAAAAATAGGTAAATGTCATTTCGTCTAATATCATAGAGGGACATGGTAAGGGGAAAAGTTGTGAGCGACAAGGTTGGGAAAATGCAAATGGGTGAGGAAAGAGGGGAGCTAGAAGGTAGGCGATTGATGCAATGCTATCGGACGAGGGAAGGGGCGAGAGTGAAGCGAATGCAACAGGAAAGCTGGACAAAAGAAGTGAATCAAGAGAAAGAACTTTTGACCACCATGACACGCTTGACACCTGAATGCCTCGTGTAGTTGTGATAGGTATTTTCTATACTTATTTCACTCCAATCCAAGCAATCACAGTAGTTGAGGGGCAGACTGATTGCTACTCCGTACGACACTTTATTCTGTCCTACTAGATCAAATACTCAATGGGTGGACTTTCTTGCATTCGTAGTAAAAGTCAATAGTTATGGCTCCTCTGTTCTATATTAGATCAAGGCAAGACTTGTTTAGATGAACTCCTCACTCCATGGTTATTTCAAGGTCAACAAATTTTAAATTTTATCAAAGACAAGAGTTGACCTCAATAGAGATCAAAGGCACTCATGAATGTTTAGCATATTATAGATTAGATCAAAGACAACTAGAAAGAAATCTGTAGCAAAAAGCAATCAATAGGGGCTTCAAACCAGCTACAAAATGACCAAAGGACCTGAGCTACACCACGCTCAACAGAGTTAAACCCACCTAATACAAAGTTAAACAAAAGTTGACACCAACACGCAAATAAGAGTTCACATATTTGCAAGGGCATCCCACAGATCAAATATATTCATGACTACTAATACTATTGATAGGGTCAAGGATGGCATGCAGGATCAGCTCCACGTCCACCTTTGCTAAGACGGCGTTGGTGGCCGGCTCAAACTCTCGACCAGATCGGCGATGTCATCGTCCTTCGATCCTGGCGAAAAACCCTGCTCTGCCACCCGGACGTTAACCACTATGCCAATCTAAAGCTAGGCAGCAGCCAACGCCGTGGTAGCCCCCCTGATGAATAGCTTCGGTCACCATGGCTCGAAGGTGGACCGGTAGAGCTCGGAGGTGCTCCTTTGCGGTGAGCTGATTGTTCGCTGTTTCCACGGGGAAGGCCACGCCACAGGCGGCTTGCGCGCACAGCTGCACGATCTAGACCCACGTCCTTAGTTCCATAAAAAGGTTAATCATGTTATGGGCCTGCTCCTTGACCATCGCCCAGTCGACTCACGGCTAGGAGGCCTCATTCTTGGAAACTTGAAGTGTGTCGCGCGCGACGTCCAGCTCATCACATAGCATCTTGGCTTTCAGCCTAGACAATAACAACAACGCTTGGACCTTGTGGTAATCCTTCAATAATTGATGTTAGTCTATGTTGTCTGAGTATTCGCGCTCTTCTGACGATTCACCCACTTCAAAACCAGAGGGTTGTGCGGGGACACACGGGCTCGGTGGCGGCGAGCAACAACGGAACGACTCTCCGGCAACACCGGGGGAAGCCCTAGGACTAGGGATGGCGCCGTCATAGAGAAAGCACTAGACAATGCAAGCCAAGTTCAAACCCATATAGGATAAGGGGGAGAGCGATTGGATTGAGAATGCAAACGACTTATACCAAACTAACCGGTGCAGCATGGCACGGAATCGTAGGTGGCTGCCCCCATCGGTGGATGCCTCGCGGGGATGCTTTCTAAGCACGACCATGGACAAAGAACTAGGCTCTAGGGCCAATGAGGCTCGAGATGTCGTCATGCCCATGTTCACCTATTGAGAAAGTAGGCATATTCAAAATACTAGTTAAATTAAACAGCATGAACACATACTAGCTAGTGTGAGCATTGCTCGCATATTCTAGTTAAATGAAGATAAGCAACATGAATAGACTAGATCCTACGAAGGTCTAATCTTCTCTTGATAGCTAGCTCTGATCCTCATGAGGAGAATATGAATTAGGGTTTTAGGATCTCTACTGGATCTTTGAGGATCTGATGAGGGAGGGGGGCAGGGGCTGGTATGTATAGCTCTAAGGGTGCAACGTGAGCCCTCGGATCAAACCGACATTAAGCAATGGTGTAGATCTAATCCTTAAGGTAGTGCAAGAGTCCATGTCGAATGGGAGAGCAATTGGGCTTCGTACTGGGCCGGGCGGCCTCCCTAGTTGGCCGACCGGCCCATTATTGTGGCCTTTTGGCCCAAGCTTCAGCGTGATGCCTTCTGGTGTCTTCTAGATCCTTCCCATGTCGATGCCACGGTGGAATTCTATAATTTTCATTGACGATTAGGTCCTCCTTGGCGGTTTTCTAGATAAACCCTGCTGAAAACACAGATTCACCAAAACTCGTGGAATTTATTAGTTTAAACCCCTAAACCTTCATTAGTGATTATATTTATGCCCTTATACATGTTTAATTGATGGTTTATATTGGTTGTTAACTACCATCAACAATTCCTCCAAGCTTAACCTTTGCTAGTCCCTTATCAAATGTAAACTTAGCAATGGATCAGAAGTTGCTACTATGCTTTCACGCCTCAAAAGTACATAGGTGTTCAATCAAAAATTCTCCTCCGGATTAGAATAAACTAATCTGACTTTCAAACTTACCCGTATTACCTTCAACCATGGGGCTTCTCATCCTTCACTTGGGTCTTGAGCAATTGAAAGACTAAGTGATCAAGTCAAGCACTATGTCTCAAGTTTGTTGTTCCACCATTGTTCCGTAGTTTTTATAGCTTTTCAAAATAAAACTCAGAGATTTTATTATATGACACTCTCAAGTCTCTCAATATATATGGTATTTGTGGATCCTCACCTAGGCAATAATGATGTTATGCCTTTTTATCTTCCTACCACTAAGGCTTATGTGGAGTTCATAGGTAGGGAGAAAACTAGGGCATACTTGCAATACATATATTATAAAGTCAAACATCGGATCCAAAGAGAGTTAAGTCATACAATCAAATCAAGATGTGCATGTGTGTGGATATATGGTGGATATATATGGTGGCTAACCTAATTCTACTATGCTCCTTGAAAACATATCTCTCTTTTTGAAACTTAGAAACATTTGCAAGAGAACAGGGGCTATCTTATTCATCATATTTTTTCCAGGCGGGCATCTAAGTACCCATTGTTATAAATATCTCCAACACTTCTCCATTTTTTTCAACTCTCTTCTTTTTTATGAATAACTTTTGTATAGCCCCATGCCTCAACAAACTTTTGAGAGATAGTAACAAGAACTTGGAGTATTTATTTGGTGGATGGAAAACCTAATAAGCATATTTTTGGTGTTCACTCCCAATGTAGGAGTAGAACATTTTTGTGTGGATCTAAATGGAAGGCATATATCTACGCCTACCCTAGTGTAGGAGTAGTGCATATTTGGGTGCTGTATACATGATATTGATTTTAAGAGCATGGCAAACCTCTCATAAGGGTCAACTAAGCTTGACAAAACTCAATGCAAAAAGCAAGCAGCATATATGTGGAAGTTTTCCTAGCCTAAATAACATGTATGGCTCCGGTGAGAATTCAAGCTTTGTCATACAAGGAACTCATCATATAACATTTTTATGTTTTTCAAAGTTAAATCCCCAGAACTTTAGTGTCACTAAGAACAAGATAAACAGCAGCTCAGACCTTCTTATATTATATCCATCAATTACCTAGACTTAGATCAAGCATTCGCTACCCACGAGTTTCCAGTTCAGAGTAAATCTTTATATCAAATTAGTCGTATCCAAAACTCGGGAGAATTTGAGGCTGAAAGCTAGGTACTTGAAAAATTTTACAACAGAGCAACTATTCATCATTTCCATTTAAGAGATTATTCTGAGTCCTCTTTATTTTATTCAACTCTTAAAAATAGAAAACTAGACACATACTTTTTATTTTGTTTTCATAATTTAAAATCACACCTTACTATTATATATATAGCTAAGATAAATTTTTATTTTTTAGTTTGTTATGCATCTTTTTATTTGTTTTGCAAATATGAAGCGAACTTAAAAAATAGTAGAACCAAAAAGAGAGCTAGATACATGGACGATGCTCCTCCCCCAAGCTAGATGTTGTCATGGTCTTTCTTATCCATCCAGAAGTTGTGTTTCTCGCGTAGCAGGTGTAGCAGCGGTTTGGAAGAATGTACTTCAGATGGATGGCGTTACTCTTGATCGTTCTGCAAAATATTCCATCAAGAACACCAAAACTAGTGACACATATTAGAATAAGGGGTTAGTGGTCAGCCATTCAGAGATTTATTGTCCTTGGAGGTTTAGAAAGATTTCCTAGTTGACCAAGTTCTAATAGGATGTCTATTTAATATTTTTGGATTTTTTTATATAATGTAGAAAGAAATATGTATGCATGTTTATTTTTATTTTTATACCACCACTGTGAATATTCCCTTGGGCTACACTTCGAGAAAATTTTCACATGGGGCTTTAAGCTTTAATGATGTAATGCAGTAATGAAAAACTTTTTATTATTTTTATTTTCTAAATGCAATGCTAATGCAGAAAAATAAATATGCTAAAAATAAAAATAATTCATGCAATGCTAAAAAAGTGAATATGAATAATGATTGATGTTATCTCACAGCTGGGGTTCAGATTTTTAAGTCCCCTAGACAGGACTTAGCTAGAGAAGAAGCCTTTACCTTTCGGGTGCATCATCCGGTTTCAGTGATGGAGACCCAGATGGCTGCATATCTTGTGATGTTGTCTCTGATGATGATGTTACCTTCTTCCGCCAAACCCGTCTTGGTTTTGAGTTTTGAGTTTTGGTTTGACAGGTTCAGGACCTTCACTTGTAGAAATTTGGAGAATCGACTGTTCTCCCCCTTGTTTTGCTTGAAGTGTGTCCTGCTCATAAGATAGGGTAGAGATCAAGTGCATGGGCTATGTTGGTGGAAAAACACCAACAGAACCAAAACTTCATTTATTCTTCTCTAGCTTTAGGCACACTTAAAAAATGAAGTTGATGTTGTGTGCTTTGTTCAATTATAATATGGGTGATAAGATCATAAGATTAAGCATGCATGTAGCATTTAAGTTCATTTGGCCAAAAGGGTTGAGTTGCTTAACACATGGAAGTATTGTTTATCTATACATAATGTATCAAACTTTGAAGATTATGACTACCATCTTCCAAAGATAAGGTGTGCAACATTTAGCTCATTTGGTTAAGACCAAGATCAAGAAAGTGGTGCTAGGAACAAGCTTAAAGAACTAAACATGTTTAGTTAATTAGATTGGATCAAATAAGTTGTAACTCGAACATGTTTGTTTCTTACTTATGTGCCTACCAGAATCAAGGAAAAGCTTTTGAAATAATGACCATTTACCTTAAAATGTTACCTTTGTCATTGGAGCATGATAACACCATGTGATGAAGGGTAGATGACTCATGATGGTCCTTCCCTTTTTCCTAAAGTTTTCCTTGTTTGGCTAGCCTCGCAGTATGAGTTGTTCATTAGCTTCTTATTTCCTAGATCACACATTTTCTTTCTCATCCTTTTGTCATGCCATCTCTCTGCTCTTCGATCTTTTGTCATCTTGTTAGACCTTTTGCCTCACTAATTGTTTTATGCCTACAAAGGATTAGTGGACAACATATACCCGAAGGAATATACAATTTTGAAACATGGATTGTTTGTCCATAATTTTATAATTTCCCTCTATGCTAATGAAAAGATAGCGTTAGAATTATTTTAGCATAGTTTTTGTTTATCATGTTCTATACAGGCATGACTCAAGTCAAAGGTAACTTGCAGCAGAAGACAAAGTGAATGACCTTTGATACTTACATTTCTTTCATCCATGATGAATGAGCTGTGTCTTCTTTGTGCAATGTTATTGGAGTTCATCATGTGCCTTGCTTCATCTTCGATTTGAATTCATCTCGTCACTTACCCAAATTGAATTAAGAATTTCCTACAGGGGTTAGTCCAACAAAATATCTAGTGTCTACTAAAGCATACTATCGGCTCAAAAATCAACCTAGACACCACGTCTAATTTGATTTAGGAAGGCATTTTAATCTAAGCACCACGCTTAATTTAAAAAGCCTTTGGAAGTAAGATCAACGCACCTCTTGATTCAAGAATCAAACTAGACACCTTGTCTACTTTAATTTAGGAAAACAGTTTAAACTAAGCACCATGTCTAATTTAAAAGGTGTATGAAAAAACTTCAAAACCTACGCATACTATAGTAAACTAAGGTAGCATGAAACCATTATAGAGATTTACTCAAATGGAGATGAAAGAGCATGATTGTTACTTAGCAAATTGAGTATGATTTAAAGGTAGAGACAACCAAGGTGGATTAGCAACATGCATAAGATTTTTTAGAGAAGTCCATCCCCCCATGCTTGAATTTTGCAAGGCAAAATCAAGTTCAGATGGATGTGATTCAATGTTGCATGGTGATTGGTTGGACATACCTTGAGTCATCATTCTTCATCCTTTTTGCTACAAACTCTGAATGGTTAGTGACAAAAATATCCAAAGAAATATTTTCACAATTATGTTTCTATGCTTATTTCACAAGGGTATCACAGCAAAAAGGGTAAAAGCTCATGTTATCTCCCGAAAATGCTTGTTTTAGGATAGAAGCTTGTCCTTTGAAAACCTTCGAATTGTGTTTCTAATTGGTGAAGTGGTTTCCCCTCCAACATCAACCTTTGGGTGCCAATCTCAAGATTCACACAACAAAATCTACAATATTTATGATAAACATATACATCTACAACCACCCTTTCAAAAATTTTATGAATAGAAAGTATAAGTGGGTTGAAGATCTAGTGTGTGGCAATGTTGGAGAGACCAATTAATTTAGGAGATTTCTCATGCGAGCATGGATTTGATGAGGTGTTCATAAAGTAACTTCCATGCTCGTCGATATCATCTTCCTACTCCAAGGTTGTTTCTTCATGAATGCCTATAGGCAGAAACATTATCTCCATTATTCTATGCCTATGACAGTCACTGGGCGCTTTATTGTCCATGTTTTCCCTTGGTCTGGTAACTCTCGGGTTGATTTTATCTAAAGCCTCATCCATCCATTCAATGGCAACGGCACATAAGTTCTTAATATCCTCTAGCCATTGTTGTTGCTCTTCTTGGTCTTCTCATGGCCTTTATGACTCCTATGCTTTGGTTGTCTTAGTGGATTTCTAGGGTCATCATGAGACTAAGGAGAAAGAGCATAAGAGGGATCATCGGGGTCAAGGATGGGTTGAAAGATGGTTTCAGATGAGACATCTAATGTGGGCATAGAAGGGGAGAGAATAGGAATGGCTTCTAAGTGGCTTGGCTCTCCTATGGCATCACTAGACATGTCATCCTTGAATTCTTCCCGATGTCCTATATGGGAATAAGGACGCTTCCTAAGAGATCCCTTCTTGAAAGGATTTGAATTATATTCACTTGAAGGTCTCTTATAAAGATGAGAATTTAATGTTCTCCCAAAATCAACACCAAAAAGGTCATCCTTAATTTCAATAGGGATTTCCAAAGATGGAGTTCCTTCTTCTCTTGAGGGATTTTGGGGTATTGATGGTTTGAGATTGATAGCTAAATCTTGGGATTGGAGTGGATGTGATTTGGCTATCAAAACTTTCTCTTCTTGATCGGGAGATGTTTCTTACCTTTCTTGGAGAGTTCATTATAAATGCTAGTATAGGGAGTCTTTTTGCTAATTTTATCAAGCAAAGGCCTTGCTTCACTAGCAGACAAATGAAGAAAAGCTCCTCTAGAGGATGCATTAAGGGATTCCCCAGAATCCTTGCTAAGACCCATGTAAAAATGTTGAAGAATTACAGGGTCTTGAATGGCAAGGTCTGGGCTAGTGAAGATGAGTTCATTAAAATGATCCCACGATGTACCGAGAGATTCTTCTTCGAGTTGTCTAAAATTTAGAACCTCTTTTCGAAGGCTAACCACTTTAGAGATGGGAAAGAAACATAAACAAAATTTAGAGCATAACGTTTCCCAATCTCCTTGCATACTTCCTACGGTATGACCATACCAATGTTTAACTCTTCCCATCAAAGAGAACAGAAATAGCTTCCATCTTAAGATCTTGTCAAACATGCCAGCGATACGCAAGCATGCACAGGTTTGCTCAAACTCTTGTAGGTGTGAGTATAGGTTTCCATTGCCTTCTCCCGAGAAGGATTGATCCCGAATCTATTTTATTAAACATGAGCACAGCTCATAGCTAGGTGTTAGGATAGGCTCTACAGATTTAGGTGGCCCAAAGCTCACGCTCGTGGGTTTAGCATATTGATAGATAGGAGTGGAATTCATAATGGAAAAGAAAAGAAAAGAATAAAGGAATAAAAAGATAAAAGAATATGAAACAAGGTTAAGCTAGGTTCGTAGTTAATTCAGCAATCGTTTCTCCAGCAACGACGCCAGAAAGCTTGTTGGTATATTTTAACGCACACAGATAAATCTGTAAGTGCACGGATACCGCTGTAGCTTTCACCCGGAGGTATTCCAAGTATCGTATCCATGGGAAAACATGTGAGGTTAACTACGGTCCAACTTAACTCAGAGTAGCAACAAGACTTAAGAAAGTCAGGAGTGTAGAGGACATCGCTAAGGTCTTCTAATTCTAATCTCGATAAGCTGTCTTCTATTGTTCAACTCCGGATATTACTAAGGGAAACACAGACAGAGTATATTTCCTATAATAACTAAATCATGCTAGTCCTACAAACAGGAGGTGGACTACAAAGGATTTAACGAGGCTATAAGAGTCACCCTCGCGAGCTACCACCGATCCAAAATGTAGGGTACATCCATAAGTTACCCGAGTCTAAGCACCACGCTTACACTCCGAATAATACTTTAACCTAAGGCCAATAGATTAAAGCACTCAAAAGAGACTCTCAAACCAGAAGAACAATATAAACACGTTACTTACTTAAATCAAAAGTTGATTACCAGAGAAATCTCAGATGCAAGGTTGACTTTCGACAAGGTACAAGCCATAGAGAGAGCACCGATAGGCTGGCACCTCCTCCAAACTCTTTCCTCACTCTCCATCTCTCTATTTCTAAAGACTAGATCCTATGGAGGTCTAATCTTCTCTTGATAGCTAGCTCTGATCCTCATGAGGAGAATATGAATTAGAGTTTTAGGATCTCTACTGGATCTCTGAGGATCTGATGAGGGAGGGGGGCAAGGACTGGTATATATAGCCTTGAGGGTCCAATGTGAGTCATTGGATCAAATCGACATTAAGCAACGGCATAGATCTAATCCTTAAGGTGGTGGAAGGGTCCACGTCGAAGGGGAGAGAAATTGGGCTCTATACTGGGTCGGGCAGCCACCCTAGTGGGCCAGCTGGCCCACTATTGTGGCCTTTTGGCCCAAGCTTCGGCATGGTGTCTTCTAGTGTCTTCTAGATCCTTCCCACGTCGGTGCAATGGTGGAATTCTGTAATTTTCTTTGATGATTCGGTCCTCCTTGGTGGTTTTCTTAATAAACCCTGCCGAAAACAGAGATTCACCAAAACTTATGGAATTTATTAGTTTAAACCCCTAATCCTTCATTGGTGATTATATTTATGCACTTATACGTGTTTCATTGATAGTATATATTGGTTGTTAACTACCGTCAACAATAACATGATGAAGACCGAATGGTGGAGGATCCCCTATGGGGTTAAGTCATGGAGGCGGAGCCCATAGTAGTAGAGCAACCACCTTAATAATGGGTGTGCCGACAGCCCGAACCCAAGAAGGTGGAAAGGGACAAAAGAGAAAACCTCATTTTACTTCGGCCTTGGCTCCACTTTGCTTCTCACCAGCACTCTCCACCTGAACTCCTCGGTGGCCTCTGGGATCACCCCCTCTCTCTCAACTGGTCAAACTCAGCCTGATCGATAGATGACCTCATCCACTGCGCCATGGTCCTGGTAGGAGGCATCGGTGGCGCAGTATGGTGGATGGCAAAAGCTTTGGGATGGAATTAGGAGCTCTGGAGAGAGAAGGCAACAGGGATAACCTTCCCTCTCACGCCATTGTCTCTGCTGCTATAGTTTGGGGGCCGTCGACCACCCCACGACCGAGATGTTTGCGTGGGTGGGCGGCGGGACTTTGCCCCGTCCCGTCAATGCGATGGGCCAGGAGGTGACGTTCCCTGCTATAACAGGCTATTGAGGCCACCCACGTGTGTGCGCCTATGTGGTAATGCAAGAGCACATTGTCCGGGTAGTCAAGATTTCAAACGGCTGGACCTTGCGTGATCCTATGAAGTAGAAAGTGTGGTCTAATCCAAGCAGTTACAATAGTCAAGGGGCAGACTGAGGACTTGCTTCAATTTCTCTTGGTTTGTAGAGGCACGCATTAGATTATAAAAACCAAATTCTGAATAAAATTATCTTCGATGCATGGTTCTTGCAAGTTCAACAAATCTTATCAAATACACAAAAATAAGACGAGTTGGGTTCAATACAGATCAAAGCCACTCATGACTACTACTACTGATACAAATGTTGCGACCGAGTGCACTCCGTTGGCAATAGTTTTACTCATAGCTCTGTATTGTATAGTGTCCGACAAGATCAAATGTGCCGCATCTGGACTTTCTTGCGAGTGTAGTAAAATATGAATAGCTATCTGGTTGCTCCATTTTGGTGGCTCATTTCTTGATGCATATTTCTCGAAAGGCATGCTCCTAGAAATCGTGGAGATGTGGCCTTGCCTTACCTCCTGCTATCACTCAGCATCTGCTGGAATTTGGGTCCATCGGCCATGCGCATCCCCTGCTATAAAAACAGAGGAAAAACAGGGGAGTTAGTACACTTGCCTTGTAACCTTGTGACCTCACATTTCCTGCTCACCGCCTCCTCCCTAGGACATTGTTCTTCAAGCTTGAACCATGATGACAGAGAAGCATCCAAGGGAGGTGATGATTGTGGCAGAACCTCCTAAATTATAGGGCCCACATGCACCTATCACTATCCAATGACCTATGATGACTATGCATGTATTCCCGATAACTTAAGAAGACTGTCGGGTGTCCTTGGGGAACCCCGAATCATCCACGATTTCCGAACAGGATCACATTACAGAGTCATTGCAGTATTACAACATTTATTCAATTATCACACCAGAGTAAAACAGCGGAAGTCTTATGATAACTTAGTTTACAAAATAGTAGTTTCAAACCTTACAACTAAGTTCGATAATTATTACAAAACGTAGTAGTGGAGTGGTATTATAACATAATACAAACACACAAATACATTGCCCTGCCCAAGGGCCACGAAATTTACTTATCGTCATCGCATTGAACAACAGTCATGCAGCACGGTCCAAAGCAGACCTGCTCATGAGCCTCACCTATAACAAGGGTCAACGAACCCTGAGTACAAAAGTACTCAACAAGACTTAACCGAAATAAGAACTTATAGACTCAGGAATGCAGGCTCAGGGATTCAAGGTATGGCTTTAGCAATAATCAAAGTTCTTTTGCGTAAAAGCTCTTTAACAAAATTCTTTACTTCAACATATAAAACTTTAGAAAAACCACATATGAATCTGCCATGATCCGTAATGAGATCATGAACTTCATAACAAACTCTTTCTCAAACCTTACTCGAGTTCCAGTTATTAACTACGATGATGAACTGTGAGTTGAGTCTCCATAACCGAGGAGCAACAACGATTCGAACCGATTAAACCCAGCTGAGGATTCCAGACCACACGGCATACGCAGATCCCCGACTTACATATATCAGCCTACCCTCGGATCCTCTAAAATAAGAACGGGTCCGCGCCACCCGAGAATACAGTACTCCACCAATCCAGCCCATTGCCACGTGGGTACACGCTATTCCCGCCATCTCTCCACTCCTAGTGCGCGAGTAGCCATTCTCGTAATAGAATAGCCAAGTTAAGGCTTACCGGAGTATGTGGTTAGTACTACAAAGTCTCACCTCATGCAGTTCAACAATGGACGATTTCTTAATCGACACAGGCGGAAAGAACCCGCTCACAAGACCTCCATGTCTTGTGGCTCCCCTACACCGAGTCCGCTCGGTCTAGATTTATTACTCCACATGCTCATATCTTATGATCACATAAGTAACCAAACATAACCAAAGATCCATTTAAAACTCGCAGGTGACAAGTAATCACCCGACTTCTTATCTGTCTAAGCATGGCTAAGCATAACTAGGCAATTACGAATTAAAACTGGTAACAAGGTAGATATGGAAAAACAAGGTTGGTAATGCACCAATTAGGTTTTCACTTAACTCCTAATCACTTAATGCAGTATAGAAAAGCAAAAGCGAAATCAATTTGTAAAACACAAGGTAGGTTTAAATACATCCGGGGCTTGCCTTGGTAGACGGAAAAGTCCGGTTCCAGAGTCGTTCCACCGATATCAAACCCGACCTCAATAGATGGATTAACTTCTTCAACCACTTGATTAACTACCATGTTCTCGCTTTTGTTCACTACACGACGTAACAATGCCATATTTAATATGATGCGATATACGAAACATGATGCTTTACGATAGATGCACAAGTTAAAAACTTGAATACAACTTTCCTTCGTGGTACAGTTACAAGTCAAAACTAACTAAACATTTTTCATAACACTTACATTAATTGCCAAGGATCATTACCAACTAATGACCCAAGGTCATCACTCAATCCAAAATTCAAACAAAAATATAAATCATTAAAGGTTACTATTTGCTTTTATGAACTATTTAATTAAAAATTATGAAATAAATCAACTTGATCTAATTGAGCTCAAAATTTTTGTAAAGGTTCATCACATGATAACTAAGTGGCAAAACAATTCTCATAATTTTTGGATAATTAATTAAGTCTAGAAAAATCATGGAAACCCATTTATTAATTAATTGAGCAATTTTTATCACATTCAAAAAGTACTGAAAAATAACATTTCATATTTTTCCAAAATAATATACACCATAGAGAGATCACACAAAACTTTTCATAATTTTTGGAGCTCTAATTAATTCTACACAAAAATAACAAAAGCATACACTATTCATTTATTTCTGAAAATAGAAAAATTCCATTTTGAAACCCACTGTCACTGACAGCGCGACCCCACATGTCATCCCTCGACCTCCGCGCTGACGACGGCAACGACGGCGCTGACCGGCGATTTCTCACCGCCGGTGAGACCAACGGCGATGGCAAAGGTATCACTGTGATCACCACGATAAGGCGCATCTACTGGTGTCACAGATTGCATCGATAACAGCACAAACCGAGCTCGACGCCGGCCATGGCGGCCACGATGGCGCGGCTGCACTACACCGGCGAAACAAAGCCGGTAGCGGTTAAACAAAGTGCATGGGAAGGTTCAGCAACTCACCCCGAACTCGATGGAGCAAAGAGCGGGACCAGAGAAGCAACTAAGACGCCGGTCGTCGGTCACAGCGGCCACGGCGGAGCAACGGTCGTCGATGGCGGTGTTCCGGTGACTGCGGTGGAAGAAATGATCAATCAACATAGCACAAAGCTACACGGCCACAAGGCGAAGCTAGACCTACGCTGAGCAAGAGCAAAGGCGCACCGGAGAGCTCTGGCCACGGTGACACGCGCTCGATGGAGATTCTGTCGGCCGCGAGGAAGAAAGACACGACCAGCGTTATCTCAGCAAAATCAAGCTGCAATAGTTGGTTGGCTGGGCGCGCAAGGAACAAGTGGAGCTCAGACGATGCTTTGCCGAGGATGTGAAGGCGCTACGGCGACGGCAAAGCTCAACGGAGCAGCGACGGCGGCGACTGGAAAAGTAGAGGAGGAGAAAAGAAGAACGGCGACGAGGCCTGGGCTATAAACGCGACCATGAAGCAAAGAGAAGCCACGCAGGGGCCTTCTCCACGCCAGCGCAAAGCCAAAGACGGCCCTGACCGCGCCTGGAAGCAGAAAGAAGATCACCGGCGGTGAGGTGGCTTACGCGGCACTGTTCAACTTATTTACCAAATTGCCATTCGATTTAAAATCCAAATTACTCCCAAATTTATGTAACAACTCAAAAATCTCCAAAAATAAAAGTTGTTCAAAATTCAAAGTTCTACAACTTTTCTTTTATAATCACCCCCTAATTCGGTCTA
Source organism: Miscanthus lutarioriparius (assembly GCA_904845875.1). Lineage (NCBI taxonomy): Eukaryota > Viridiplantae > Streptophyta > Magnoliopsida > Poales > Poaceae > Miscanthus > Miscanthus lutarioriparius. Next base: position 94,658,929 of record CAJGYO010000003.1, on the reverse strand, counting down.
CATTTTGAAATGCAAGTTTGAATTCAAAAAGGGAATATTTAAAGAATCTCGCCTTTTCAAATTACTTCAAATTTTATAAAACAACTTTGAAAACTCCAAAAACCAACTTTGCAAAACTAGACAAGCTCTACACTTTTGCTATTAGGCTCAACCCCAAAATGTGCTTAGATTTTGAAATGGGTTTTTCCAGGGCAAACTTAAATGCTAAATTTAGGGTTTTCAGAAATTCAAATCAAAACAAATCTTTGAACTTGATTCAAACAATATAATTCAACACATACCACATAAAGGTAAACTTGTTTTAGTGAATGCATGTCCAAGTTTTCCCTAAAACCAAATGCTTTGCAATGCATATGATGACATGGCAGATTTTAGGTTTTAAAACACCAGGGGTGTTACAATCCTTCCCCCTAAAAGAAATCTCGTCCCGAGATTCAAAGTCCTAGGATAAGTAATGGAAAAGGAAATGTGTCAATCCAAAAACATCCAAAACTTGTCCATAAAACAGCTGAGGTTCCTTTACAAACATGGTTCGTAACAACAGAGCACAACAACATTATTCTATATCGACGCAAGAAACTCTGGAAATTTTTCTAACAAGTAATCTTCAGATTCCCAAGTAGCTTCTTCTTCGGAATGTTGATTCCATTGTATCTTATAGAACTTGATTGTCCTCCTCCGAGTAACACGGTCTTTCTGATCCAGAACTCGGATAGGATACTCGGAATAGGTCAAATCAGGTTCAAGTTCCACTCCTTCAACCTCAACATTCTGCTCAGGCACTCGGAGACACTTCTTCAATTGAGAAACATGGAACACATCATGCATAGCTGTGAGATGTTCTGGTAATTTCAAACGATATGCCACCTTTCCATACCTTTCTAAAATTTGAAATGGTCCAATATATCGAGGTGCAACTTGCCTTTAACACCAAAATGGGTAACTCCCTTCATTGGTGATACCTTCAGATATACAAAATCTCCCTTGTTAAACACCAATAGTCTACATCGTTTATCTGCATAACTCTTTTGTCGGGACTGAGCCATCTTCAGATTACTTTGTATCTGCCTAACCTTGTCTTCTATTTCTTTCACAAGGTCAACTCCAAAAAAACCTTCTTTCTCTGGGTTCAGACCAACTCAGCGATGTTCTGCATCTACAACCATAGAGTGCTTCAAATGGAGCCATTCTAATGCTCTCCTGATAACTATTGTTGTATGAGAATTCAGCCAAAGGCAAACATTTGTCCCACTTATTGGAATAGTTAAGGACACAACACCTTAACATATCTTCAAGTACTTGATTTACCCTTCCAGTCTGACCATCAATCTATGGATGATAAGCTGCACTATACAGTAGTTTGGTACCCAATGAAGAATGCAATTGTTTCCAAAATCTGGAGACAAACTATGTACCCCTATCGGACACAATGGTCTTTGGTACTCCATGGAGGCTCATCATTCTTGCTAAATATATCTTGGCATATTGGATAGTGGGATATGTACTCGTGACTGGAAGAAAATGTGCTGACTTAGTTAGTCGATCTACAATAACCCATATTGAGTCAAAGCTTTTTTATGTCTTGGGTAGACCAATGATAAAGTCCATACTAATATCATCCTACTTCCAAGCTGGAATAGGCAATGGATGTAACTCTCCAGCGGACCTCAAATGTATAGCTTTTACCTTTTGACAAGTATCACACTTTGTTATATATCGAGCAATCTCTATCTTCATTTTGGTCCACCAAAATCTTTGTTTCAAGTCATGGTACATCTTGTTACTTCCCTGATGGATAGCTAACCTAGTAGCATCTGCCTCTTCAAGAATTGACTGTCGCAACTCAGGAACTTTTGGTACCACAAGGCGATTCTTGAACCATAGCACACCTTCATCATCTGTGCTGAAACATTCTGCTTTTCCATTCCTGACTCTTTCTTTGATATGGGCTATACCCTTGTTTTCTTTTTGAGCGGTAATAATCTGGTCTCGAATAGTGGCTTCAACAATTATGTTGGTCAAACTACCTTGTTGAATTACCTCTACATTCAACTTCTCCATCTCTTGACATAAAGTCAGACCCATTGTTTTTACTGTCAGGTAATTGCAATAACTTTTACGACTGAGTGCATCTGCAACCACATTTGCTTTACCCGGGTGATAATGCACCTCTAAGTCATAATCTTTAATCAATTCTAACCATCTTCTTTGTCGCATGTTCAATTCTTACTGAGTAAAGATATACTTTAAACTCTTGTGGTCTGTATAAATATGGCACGTATTATAATGCCACCAAATCTTCAGAGCATGGACAACTGCTACTAACTCCAGATCATGAGTCGGATAGTGTTCTTCATGTTTCTTAAGTTGTCTGGAAGCATAGGCAATGACTCAGCCTTCTTGCAGCAATACACATCCAATACCAATACCCGAAGCATCACAATAAACGTCAAATGACTTCTCAATATTAGGTTGTGCTAATACTGGTGCACTGGTTAACAGTCTCTTCAAAGTCTGGAAAGCTTCTTCACAATCAGATGACCAGACAAACTTGGCTTGGTTCTTCAACAACCCAGTGATGAACTTGGATACTCTAGAGAAATCTGGAATAAAACGATAGTAATAACCCGCCATTCCAAGAAAACTCCGAACCTGATGAACAGTAGTTGGCGGTTTCCAATCTAGTACATCCTTAACTTTGCTTGGATCTACTACAACTCCTTCAGCTGACAAAACATGTCCTAAAAACTATACTTCCTTAAGCCAGAAGTCACACTTACTGAACTTGGCATATAGCTGATGTTCTCTCAAGCATGTCAGAACAACTCTGAGATGTTCAGCATGTTCTTTCTTGTTCTTGGAATATACTAAGATGTCATCAATAAACACCACTACAAACTTGTCTAGCTCAGGCATGAATACTGAATTCATCAGATACATAAAATGAGCTGAGGCATTTGTCAAACCAAAAGACATTACCAAGTATTCATATAATCCATATCTTGTGGTAAATGCCATTTTGGGAATATCTTCAGGCTTAATCTTGATTTGGTGATAGCCTGACCTCAAATCAATCTTGGAGAAAACTTTGGCTCCAGCCAGTTGATCAAAAAGAAAATCTATCCAAGGTAAGGGATACTTATTCTTAATAGTCACTTCATTCAACGGACGATAGTCAACACATAACCTCAGGGTCTCATCTTTCTTTTTCACAAAAATTGCAGGACATCCCCAAAGTGATGAACTCAGTTGGATAAACCCCTTATCAATCAATTCTTGCAACTGAGTCTTCAACTCGGCTAATTCCTTGGGTGGCATCCTATAAGCTCTCCGAGAGATCGGAGCTATTCTAGGTTTTAACTCTATGTTAAACTGAACATCCCTATCAGGTGGTAGACCGGGTAAATCTTCAAGAAAAACATCAGAAAATTCACACACTACCAGGATATCTCTAACCTCTTTGATGGCAGTTGCACAAACTTTTCCCACTTATCTTCTTAAGGTTGGAAGTTGGATAAGAAGTTGAGAACTACTATGTGGCAAACTCAACCTTATTGTCCTATTCAAAGCATCTATAACAGCCTTATGCTGATACATCCAATTCATTCCCAAGATTACATCTATATCCTGATCCTTTAGGATAATCATGGTAGTGGGAAAAATATGCCCACCCAGGTTTATGGGTACCTGGTATACCATTTCCTTAGTACACAGACGTCCCCTGGGTGACTGTATAAAGAAATTTTCCTTTGTAGCCCCAATTGGAATTTCATGCTTTATGACAAAGGTTCTATTGATGAATGAATGAGATGCACCAGAATCAAAAAGCATAATAGCAGGATGATCGGCGATGGGAAACATACCCATCATCATTGGCTCCCCTTCTGGAATCTCCCCAGCTTGAATATAGAAAACCCATCCTGTCTTCCTTTCATCTTTGCCCTTCTGAGCATTCTGATTGTTGTTCTTGTTCTGTGCTTGACCCTGTTGTTGATTGGTAGGGGCCTTCTGATAATTCAAATTATACTGCTTTGGATACGGACATTCCCTCGAGAAATGACTAGACTTGCCACAATTGAAACAGGGATACTTGTGACCCTAGGGTGTTGGAACAGGGACCCCAGAAGCATTTGTCTGTTGTGGATTCTGATAAGTTGTAGCAGGACGGACATTTGATTGTTGCCCAGCTTGGAACTGTGGTGGACGATAAGGAGGACGATAATGATTTACTAGATGATAAATCACCCTTTGCCTCTTTTGATTTCCACCAAAAGATCTAGACGACACACTCTTTTTCTTCTTAATCTCCTTATGCTGCCGATACTTTTCCTCTGAAGCAATTGCAATATTCACTGCCTCATGATAAGTGACATTGGTACAGGTAGTCATCATTGTCTGTAGTTTGGTGTTCAGACCTCGCATAAACCATTTCTTTTTCTTAGCATCTGTATTGACATGTTCAGATGCATACTGTGAAAGATTATTAAATTTTCCTACATATTGCATAGCTGTTTGATCCCATTGCTTCAAAGCAAGGAACTCATCTATCTTCATGGCCATCACTCCTTCTGGAATATAATGGGCTCAGAAGGCAGTATGGAACTTAGCCCAAGTTATTGGAATGCCAGCTGGTTGCATAGCCACTAGGTTTGCCCACCAAGCACCTGCTACACCTCTAAGTTGCTGGGCAGCAAAAACAGGTTTCTGAAACTCCGTGCATGGAATGAGATCAAATTTCTGCTCCATAGTATGAAGCAAATCATCAGCCTCCAGTGGTTCATCGGCCATGGTGAACACTAGGGGTCTTGTATCTGTAAAATCAACATACATAGCCTCCTGCCTATGATGATTGCGACCACGGTTCCCTTGCATTATATTCTGATTGCTTTGAGCTATCTCTCGAAGCAACCGAGCATTTTCAACATTCACATTAACAAGTGCGATGATAGCATTAGCCAGATTTGATGGAACTAGTGGCGGATTAGGAATACCATCCACATCTTGTGAAGTACCAGGAATATGCGAACCCTGTGTACGATGCATCTGTTCATAACATACCAAACTTTACTCACAAGTCTTTATTGAATTGCAACAAGAGCTTACTCCAAACACATTACATAGGGTTTACTAATTTATACTCAAGACCGCATCTAAACAAGGCTACTTAACTTTAACTAGAACTCACTATTTTACAACTCTACTCTTCTCCTCGATCACATCAAACCTCGTGGTCGGTATCCATTCCGGAAACATTTCCGCCTTCATTATCACTTTCATTGATCATTACTAATTCTTCTGGATATTCTTCTTCTTCTTTTGATTCACTATCATCAGCAAGGATGACACCTGGGTCCATTACATCAGCCTGAGGTTCGTGATTTGGATCCAGGAGATTGCTCAGCCTATGGACTTCTTCATGCAAATTAGCATTGTATTCATCTAAGTCTTCGACATAAAATTCTAACTCATGAACTCGAGCTCTAGCTACATCTTCTCTATGCCAGGCCTTGTTTCTTCCTTCCACCATACGAACTAACATACGTTCACAGTTATTATGAGTAGTGGTGAGACACCTCAATTGTTCCTGTAGGTTGCCCACCTGGATGGCATCCACGGCCCTATCTCTAGTAGCCTGTGCTAACTCTGCTGAAAGCCTCTGTATCTCTGCCTATGGATCAGGCCTAGAGCTGCTACTGCGAGCACCATCATTCCTAGGGGCAAGCTGGTGACGAGGAACTCCTTTGGGTCCAACGGACTTACGAGACGTTATCTTGGTACGAGCCATACTGTAGGAAGCAAGATTAATCCAAGTAAGACAATCTGTTACAGTCTCAAGAGCAGCAAGGGTGGATTACACAACTCAACCCAGACTCACTACCCATCCCAGACTCAGAGGGAAAGCAAGTAACAAGTGGATTAATCATGATGCATGAATCGTTCTTACGAACAAAAACATCAACGCTTATAAGATACATCAATAACAGTTGTTATTATATAGGGCATAATAAGATTACTACTCCACCACACAAAGCCTTTTTAATCAAATAAGGATTGGTGAGAAAGAAATAAGATAAGTCGGAAGCAATTTGGAGCAAATTAACAAGTTAAATCTATTTGTCCCAAATCATTTTGAAGTTTTTGTAAAACAATACAACAAAGACTTTGTAACGATCGCTCTGATACCATTCTGTGGCAGAACCTCCTAAATTATAGGGCCCACATGCACCTGTCACTGTCCAATGACCTCTAACGACTATGCATGTGTTCCCGATAACTTAAGAAGACTATCGGGTGTCCTCGAGGACCCCAAATCATCCACGATTTCCGAGCAGGATCACATTATAGAGTCATTGCAGTATTACAACATTTATTCAATTATCTACACCAGAGTAAAACAGCGGAAGTCTTATGATAACTTAGTTTACAAAACAGTAGTTTCAAACCTTACAACTAAGTTCGATAATTATTACAAAACGTAGTAGTGGAGTGGTATTATAACATAATACAAACACACAAATAGATTACCCTATCCAAGGGCCACGCATTTACTTATCGTCATCGTATTGAACAACAGTCATGCAGCACGGTCCAAAGCAGACCTGCTCATGAGCCTCACCTGCAACAAGGGTCAACGAACCCTGAGTACAAAAGTACTCAACAAGACTTAACCGAAATAAGAACTTATAGACTCAGGAATGCAGGCTTAGGGATTCAAGGTATGGCTTTAGCAATAATCAAAGTTCTTTTGCGTAAAAGCTCTTTAACAAAATTCTTTACTTCAACATATAAAACTTTATAAAAACCACATATGAATCTGTCATGATCCGTAATGAGATCATGAACTTCATAACAAACTCTTTCTCAAACCTTACTCGAGTTCCAGTTATTAACTACGATGATGAACAGTGAGTTGAGTCTCCATAACCGAGGAGCAACGACAATTCAAACCAATTAAACTCAGCTGGGGATTCCAGACCACACGACATATGCAGGTCCCCAACTTACATATATCAACCTACCCTCAGATCCTCTAAAACAAGAACGGGTCCGCGCCACCCGAGAATACAGTACTCCACCAATCCAGCCCATTGCCACGTGGGTACACGCTATTCCCGCCATCTGTCCACTCCCAGTGCGCGAGTAGCCATTCTCATAATAGAATAGCCAAGTTAAGGCTTACCGGAGTATGTGGTTAGTACTACAAAGTCTCACCTCATGCAGTTCAACAACGGATGGTTTCTTAATCGACACAGGCGGAAAGAACCCGCTCACAAGACCTCCATGTCTTGTGGCTCCCCTACACCGAGTTTGCCCGGTCTAGATTTGTTACTCCACATGCTCATATCTCATGATCACATAAGTAACCAAACGTAACCAAAGATCCATTTAAAACTCACAGGTGACATGTAATCACCCGACTTTTTATATCTGTCTAAGCATGGCTAAGCATAACTAGGCAATTACGAATTAAAACTGGTAACAAGGTAGATATGGAAAAACAAGGTTGGTAATGCACCAATTAGGTTTTCACTTAACTCCTAATCACTTAATGCAGTATAGAAAAGCAAAAGCGAAATCAATTTGTAAAACACATGGTAGGTTTAAATGCATCCGGGGCTTGCCTTGGTTGATGGAAAAGTCCGGTTCCGGAGTCGTTCCACCGATATCAAACCCGACCTCAACAGACGGATTAACTTCTTCAACCACTTGATTAACTACCATGTTCTCGCTTTCGTTCACTACACGACATAACAATGCAATATTTAATATGATGCGATATACGAAACATGATGCTTTACGATGGATGCACAAGTTAAAAACTTGAATACAACTTTCCTTCGCGGTACAGTTACAAGTCAAAACTAACTAAACATTTTTCATAACACTTACATTAATTGCCAAGGATCATTACCAACTAATGACCCAAGGTCATCACTCAATCCAAAATTCAAACAAAAACCTAAATCATTAAAGGTTACTATTTGCTTTTATGAACTAATTATTTAATTAAAAATTATGAAATAAATCAACTTGTTCCAATTGAGCTCAAAATTTTTGTAAAGGTTCATCACATGATAACTAAGTGGCAAAACAATTCTCATAAGTTTTGGATAATTAATTAAGCCTAGAAAAATCATGGAAACCAATTTATTAATTAATTGAGCAATGGCGGCCATGGCTCAAACCGAGCTCGACGCCGGCCATGGCGGCACGGCGCGGCTGCGCAACGCCGATGAAACAAAGCTGGTAGCGGTTAAACAAAGTGCATGGGAAGGTTCATCAGCTCACCCCGAACTCGATGGAGCAAAGAGCGGGACCGGAGAAGCAACTGAGACGTCGGTCATCGGTCACAGCGGCCACGGCAGAGCAACGGTCATCGATGGTGGTGTTTCGGTGACTGTGGTGGAGGAAATGATCATTCAACAGAGCACAAAGCTACACAGCACAAGGCGAAGCTAGAGCTACGCTGAGCAAGAGCAAAGGCGCACCGAAGACCTCTGGCCACGGTGACACGCGCTCGACGGAGATTCTACCGGCCACGAGGAAGAAAGACACGACCAGCGTTATCTCGGCGAAATCAAGCCGCAATAGTTGGTTGGCTGGGCGCGCAAGGAACAAGCGGAGCTCAGACGATGCTTTGCCGAGGATGTGATGGCGTTACGGTGACGGCAAAGCTCAACAGAGCAACGGCGGCGGCGACTGGAAAAGCAGAGGAGGAGAAAAGAAGAACGGCGACGAGGCCTAGGCTATAAACGTGACCATGAAGCAAAGAGAAGCCACGCATGGGCCTTCTCCACGCCAGCGTGAAGCCAAAGATGGCCCTGACCGCGCTTGGAAGCAGAAAGAAGATCGCCGGCGGTGAGGTGGCTTCCACGGCACTGTTCAACTTATTTACCAAATTGCCATTCAATTTAAAATCCAAATTACTCCCAAATTTATGTAACAACTCAAAAATCTCCAAAAATAAAAGTTGTTCAAAATTCAAAGTTCTACAACTTTGCTTTTATAACCACCCCCTAATTCGGTCTACATTTTGAAATGCAAGTTTGAATTCAAAAAGGGAATATTTAAAGAATCACGCCTTTTCAAATTACTTCAAATTTTATAAAACAACTTTGAAAACTCCAAAAACCAACTTTGCACAACTAGACAAGCTCTACACTTTTTCTATTAGGCTTAACCCCAAAATGTGCTTAGATTTTGAAATGGTTTTTCTAGGGCAAACTTAAATGCTAAATTTAGGGTTTTCGGAAATTCAAATCAAAACAAATCTTTGAACTTGATTCAAACAATACAATTCAACACATACCACATAAAGGTAAACTTGTTTTAGTGAATGCATGTCCAAGTTTTCCCTAAAACCAAATGCTTTGCAAAGCATATGATGACATGGCAGATTTTAGGTTTTAAAACACCAGGGGTGTTACAATGATGGTGTGGGACCTGGACGTGACCAGGCAGGCTCTCCGCGCGGAGAACAGGGAGGCTGGGCAGCTGCAGTAGTGCCTCTCCGTTGTGGAGATGGCACTCGCCGCAATCGATAGGAAGACAGCCGCGGTTAAAGCCACAGCGGGTTAAGCGCAGGCGTAGCTCGCTGGTAAGGCATTGTCATTACCGTATCTTCTTGTTTTGTGTGGCACCACACCATATTAATTGGTATAGTTTTCTCGTTCTTGCACTTTCATCCATCATGGAGCAGCTGAACGCCGCGTCCGTGCTACCGGCGGGGCTGAACTTCCTTGAGCACATTCATGCTCTACCGGCGTGGATCTAGGAGGAAGTGACGCATGGCCTTTGCCATGGGGCTGCGTGTGGTGGAGCCAAGGTTCCCGCCGGAGCTGCCGGGTCAAAGGGCTTCATAGGATTTTTTTCCAATAGGATTTGGATCCTTCAAAATTCCTGATTCTCCTCCATTCCAAAGGAGCCATAACTTTTTGAGTTTCTTTTGTCCATTTCTTAGGATTCCATTTTGCAGTGTTGGTGGACCCCGAACAGATAGGGATATCTGCCCGCGCAAAAATTTGATTTTCGGTGAAAATTTTGCACCGCGCCGAGCAGTGCCGCCAGCATGCACCGAAAATTAGATGTCACTCTTTTGCCCTCGCGTGGAAATTAGGTTTAACATGCCATCGATTTCAGGCATGGGCATTTGTGGTACTGTGATGGCCACATAAAAGCGCAAGGAGTCACCATCTCCGCCTCCATCTCCATCCTCCAGCCTCCACCGTCTCTCCTCCCACTCCAAATCCTAGCCCCATGGTCTTCCTCTCCACTCTCCAGCCACCGCATATGCCACCCCTCTCTGGACCCTAGGCACCATCAGCATAGTAGCTTGACTCATCAATCTGCACTCTCCAGCCGCACCCTCTCTCATAGCTTTTCTAACCCTAGCCAAAGCCAGATCCCCTTCGATTCATCGATAGTAGGTCAGCTGACGGCGGAAGGACTGCCTCAACGTTTGTATAGGCTGGATCTAGATCCCCTACTTTGGCACCTGTCATGACCAGCCAGATCTAAACCCTAGCTAGAGCTAGATCTGGTAGCCCTTCATTAACGTCGGCCGCACCAGTTCTGCGACCACGATGACAAGACGGCTATGCCGATGATGAAGCATAGACAGGGTATGTAGAGGAAGAGGTACCCAAATTCCTTTTATGATGTGTGCTGTATTGTAGTGGTTCAACCTGGTATATGTAGATAGCGATGGGGTTGCATATTTCCTATAGTTGAGTGTAGTTGACATGTGCTTTATTGGATTAATGACTTTTGTATAAGTTGTAGTTACTAGTTAAGCACTTATTTGCATACTCTTGCTATGTGGTGTTGACATTCGCTAGAAGCTTTAGTTAATAAATACCTTTGTAATCTAGATGAACAACCACTAAATGCTTTTGAAAGAGAGTGGGAGGCACAAGTCACAAAGAATCATAGGAAGATGGAAGAACTAGGGGTGGTTGTTGAGGGATTTGGTGATATAGATGAAACATATTTAGATTTACAAGATGAGCCAGTGGCCCTTGTAGTTGAGGTGTTTGTTCTACCTTGTATTGAGTTCAGGCAGGACGGTCCCAGGGGGTGCAGATAGCAATGCAATGCTTTGCTGTATGGATAGCAATGCAATTTGTATATGCTTCCTGCTTAAATTTGTTTCTCCAATTTCAGCGTCCGGTTCGAAGAAGCCATAGAGGAGGCTCCACCAGTAGGACAAAAGGCAGCGCTGATATTAGTCCTAGAGGAAGGCAGTCCAAAAGAGTGAAGTCTATATGACCCGGAGAGTTGACTCATGGATCTAAGAAGAACAAGCAAAACCGTGCAAAAGCGAGGCTACAGGATCTCGCTCCTATGCTGTACAACTGCAATCATTTGTAAGTGATGGTTGTGTTTTATTATTACTCTAGCCTTTGTATAAATAGAAACTCATGTGCACTGTTAATAGAAGTAATAGTGGCAGGAGCCTAAGGCCCCCTTTGGAATGCAAGATCGGAAAAACATAGGAACAGAAAAAATGCAGGAATATGATTGGAATGCATGTGAAAAATAGAGGAATTTTGTTAAAAGAGATGTTTGGTTTTGTACAGGAAAAACATAGTAAACCAATACAATGAGGTTTCACTGGATGTTTTTTCCTTTGTTTTTCCTATGAAAGTTGAAGAATAGCAAACTTTCCTATGGTTTTCCTTCCTCCATTTCTTCCTGTGAACCCAAGGCCTCTACGGTGTTGATTCCATAGGATTACTGATTCCTACATTTTTTCTTTGGAAATCCTATGAACCAAAGGGGCCCTAAATTTGGCATCATCATTTAGTTTTGAAGTTGCAATACCTGTGCATTGTACTTATGTAATCCATATCTGTAACTTATTGTTTACTACTTGAATTTTGAGTATGTAATCCATATCAGTACCTGTGCGTTGTGCTTATGTAGAGGGTGTTTGGTTGAGGGCCACCGGCCACCACGCAACAAACTATGGCTTGCCATGGGAACCAGAGCAGTTGTTTGGTTGCTGACTTAAATGAGGCTGCCATAGCTTTACTCAGTAGAGAATGAGCCACAAGAGTGTGGCGGATGAAAACCCCGCCACTGCCACAACTCGCCACAGCGTGGCTATGTGTGGCCAAGATCCAAACAGCCCCGTAATCCATATCAATATGAAACATGCGTTACTTGTTATGAACTAATCTCTTGGGTTTTCAATTAAAGTCCTCTTCCACTATCTGCAACCTAATGTTTACTGCTTGAATTTCACAGGAAGCTATGGAAACTATGCGAGCAGAACCTGTTGCTGATGGGCACAAACTAATGACAAGTGTTGATGTTGTTCCCACGGTCCCTTTGCCTCTCCCATGGCTAGGTCCACTCCCAGGTCAGCGGCAACACCCTTTTTTTAAAGAATGCTGATATTCCGACATGCTCCACCAAAATAGAGACATCGGCGGAGATAATGCTTCGGGAACAACTTGTTGCTGAATAGGAAAGGTCCGCTAACCTCATCGAACAAGTGGAAGAACTGAAGAGAAAGACATAAAAGACTGAAAGGGAGTTTGAGGAGTTCAAGATACAGCAATAGGAGGAGTACAATAAGCTATGTGAGGATATCATGTGCTTTAGCTCTTCTTCTGGTAACTCTTAGTCGTCAACTCTGTTGGCTTGATGCAGTGAACATCTGTGGTTTGATGTGTGTACTCGTGTGCTGGTTTGATGTGGTGAAACTATCAGTGGGTTTCAAGATACAGCAACAAAATGACCTCAAATGTCAATTGCACATACTAAAACATATAGGAGACTCCCCCTAAATCATTGCATCCATGGGGTGCATGTGTGTGAGACAAAGTAAAACCATGATGCATATGACAAGATATATCACACAAGAATAAATATAAAGGTATCAAATCAAATATTTTCATTCTAGCATGCATAGTCCTTATGAGAATAAATATAACACATGTATGTCACACATAGCACTCATTACACATTTTCTCAAATCCACAAGCTACTAAAATAATATAAATAAAGATCATGTCTCAAAAGATACATAGATAAAGCATAAGTAAGTATCATCTCAAACTCAAGATACATCAATGAAGCTCAGAAACTAAAAAGAAGCTCAAGAAACTAAACTACAGCCTGCAGTACATACCTTTAGGTATAAATATAAGCAAATGAAACAAATATCCAAAAGCTTTAATCAGTCTCTCTCCCCCTTTGTCATCTATCACCACAAAGGGGTGCAAGCTGTCCTAGAAGCTGTGATCACTCATCATCATCTTCACCTCCACCAACATCCTCATCATCAGAGCATGGAGCACTGGCTGGACGAGAACCACCCGCACCAGACGGGTCATAGCCACCAGACCCATAGTAGCCAAAACTACCTGTGAGGTCACTCCACCAGTCTGAAGCATACTCGTCTGCTGCACTAGGACATGACTGAGAGTGAGGATGCACACGAGCCTGTAGTGGTAAAGTGTAGGGTGCTCTGGTGCTTGCTGCTGCTGCTGTCGCTAAAGGAACTTAGCAAACTCTGTGTCGTACCAGCCCTGCTGCTGCTCCTCAGTCTCAGGATCACTAGCTACCTGATTTGATAGTGGAGATCTTGGAGGATCAAGCTCAAGTCTAGCAGCAATCTGCTTCAAAGTATGAAAGTCCTTCCTCCTAGCCTCCCTCTCCTTCTGCTAATAGGTCAGTATGTCCTTGCACATCCCAAAGATAGCACTGAACATCTTGCGAATAGGAGAAGGAGGACTGCGGTGACATGAAGAAGAACGTGAAGGAGCATGTGGTAGAGGGGAAACTCCTCCTACTACTGCACCACCTACAGGTGCATCTGCCTCTAGTGTTGCTGCTGCTCCTAGTCCTGCTGAAGGTACCCCAATTTTAGGTAAGTCTGCAACAATCTTTAGGGCCTTGTGTACCTTGTCATACTCAAAAGTATGCCCTATGACCTGCTCAATCATGTGCATGATGTAGGGAGCAAAACCACAGCCCTTGAGGGGCCTCTCGCCAATGCTCCTGATCTCGCACCATATGAAGTCAAAGACACTGAAGGGTCGTGCATCAGGTGCCATCCTGTGGAGCAGGTTCCTGGAATAATATGTAATGTTTCTCTTATCTCCACCCTTGCAATCAATGGTCTTTCTGAACATCCTGTCCAAGTATCTGTAAGTAGGGTGAAGACCTAGAACCTTCCCCACTACTCCTCTCTCACCTCTAGGTGGGTACATGTAGGCGAGCTGCTCTGGAGGCAACACCTGCTCTATGTGGATCCTATCTTTCTGAAGATCATCATCTGAGAAGCCAAGTAGAGCTGCAAAAGCATCATAATCAACACTGTACCACTGGCCCTCAAGCAACTAGTGCATACGCCTCTCATCCTCTTCAACATATAGGGTGGCGTAGAACTGAGCTACCACCTCTTGGTTCCAGTCATGTTGGAACTCCATAATCTCAAAAACCCCTGTATGCTCACAAATGACAATAGCGTGATCAATGGAGGCCTTCTGCAAATCTCTGACGTACTGCCAGTCAATCCACTAAGACCTAGCAATAACTGGGTTCCTAGTGAGGATCACATTGGTGTAGAAGTCCATATGAAAGGCTGTCTAAAATCGATGATCATACTGAATCCTAGGCAAGCCCCTTGGATCAATTCTCCTCTCATCTCTGGCTCTTCTGGTCATGTCTTTCCCTCGATAGTCAACACTAGAAACATAAGAGGGTACACTAGGTGGATGTGGCTCAAGTAAACCATAGTGCATACTCTGACCTGGCTGGTGCTGAGCTAGAGGTACAGCCTGCTCCTCCTCAATCTCTTGCTCATCATCTGAGCTATCACCATCTGAACCTCTATCAGTTCTCTTCCTCTTTCTGGTACTGGGATCCACTCTATACTCCTCTGTATCTGTGTCAGAGGAAGAACTGATGTATCCCTCTTTGTATTGTGGAGCACCCCTAGTAGCTCTGGAGAGTCCCTTGTTGCTGCCCTACTCCTGCTGACTATATCTGGGATGCATGTCCTGCCTTGCCTTCTTGTGTTTCTCTAGTGCTGGATCATGCCTATGCTTGGATCTGGGCTCATGTCTTCCACTCATGGTTGATACCTTGTATCTAAAAAGATTTGCAAAGAATCTTAGATATATGTCCAAACAATATTTCTTATATCATCATCCATATATATACAATTATTTATCCAACATCTTACAATCACCTATCCCAACCATGGTCAAGGTTTGCAAAATTAACTTAGACAAACAATCATACATAAAGGGACAATAATCAATGAGTATTGAGTTCAGCCTGCAGCTGAACCTGCACTGCTGGCTCATACCGGACACGTCCGGTATATGTACACAGCAACCCTAACCAGGGGCTCTCACTCAATCTCATCTCCAATTTAATCCAAACTTTGGGCATTGCTTCTAGACAGGTAATGTAGCATCTCTACCAAAGGAATTCCAAAATCATGCCCTAACCGCTTAGATCGGATGAGGTCTAGGATTAGGGTACCTTGAGAGAGTGAATGAAGATGTGATTGGAAATCCAAGTCCCGGAGCCTTCAATCTTGATGCAAATCTCCTCCGATCCAATCTCCCTCACTTCCTATTCATGGTGGAAACTCAAAATCACCAATAAGGTTGAGGAGAGGCGGCTGGGTTGGTTGGAAGAGAGAAAAACTAACTTGGCCGAAGGGGTACCGGTCGTTTTATAACCCCACTCAAACCGGACACGCATATCGGACACGTTCGGTATTTGCGGGCTGGCTGTTCTTTTTCCAAATTTTATTCACTTATTTCCAATCCCCTTCTCTATCATTTCTTGATCCAAAAACATGTATGTCCTTGATCCAAATAAGGTGTAAATACTTTTCTTATCCAAATGCCATGAGTATCACTTCTCTTTTCCAATTATTCAGCATATACAGGTTTTGATTACTTGAGAGAAAGATTGAGAGACATAGTAGATTGTGGACTTAAGAAAGCCATGTCATGTGTAATTAGCCAATCAAACATTCAAGGAGTGCTATAATTATCACATGACAAGGCTAAGTCACAAAGACCAAGATTCAAATAGTTTTTCAAATTTACACAACCTACACATGCTAGTTATGGGTTTTGAAAAACATCTCTCCTATGTCACACAAATGCACATTCTAACATATAAAGGGCCTTAGATGCACTTACAATGCATGTATGTAAAAACATACCTTTGCCTTGAGCCCACAAGAATACCACTAAAAAGATACATAGCATGATAATCTTTATGTTGATCTTAATTGCCAAATAATCATGCTAGATACGAAATCAATTTTTCATCCAAAGGACTACAAAGAATGCTAGATAAATTTGTTAGTCCACAAGGCGCAAAATAGAAACTAAGCTCCCCCTAAATAAGTGCTTTAAGTAATTTGAATGACTTTCAACTAGCACTTTATTCTATTAAGAATTTGGAAGTCAATTTTCTATTTTGAACCACAACCAAATAATTTGCCATATTTAAATTTGAGTTCAAGAGATGCTCACAATCCACTTAGATTTGGTAAACCACAAGCTTCTGAGTAAATTTAGGATATATGAAAATATATGGATCAAAGACTCAGTTTCAATCCTATTAGTGTTCTGTTTCCTGTAATACCAGACACGTCTAGAATACACTGAACAGAAACACTTTCTTTCTATCCCTGGCCATATCGGACACGTCCGGTAGGAATGTCGAACATGTCCGGTAGGTGAAAGACAAACAATTTATCTGCTGCTTGTGATTCTTCGTTTAGCTCAATTATTTATTGTATACCTGCATCTCAACAAATGAATTGCTCTACTAGAGAGCTATTAAAAGCACCATATAGCAAACATGACAATTATCAAGTAAAACTAATTAGCCACCTTCAATTTTTCACAACTATGCATATTTGTGGGTCATTGAGCACAAAACAAAGTGGCTATTCTATAAGGCTTAGGTACTTGTTACCAATGGTGAGGATGAAATAAATGAAATATTCATTAAATTATCTTTAGGTCAACCATATAGGAGATTTTGATAAGAATTGGTTGATAGATTGAGTGAATATTTTCAATTTACTTGCTCAACCACCCCGAAGCCTTCATCTCATCACCAAGTACCTACATCAATAACCTAAGCACACTTTGGTACCCAACTCTTGTTGGGTCCTTTTGAGTTAGTCAATAAGTGCTTAGGCATCCAAATGGCTTTAGCACTAGTTTGTGGTGAATACATCACCTTGCTAGTGCTAACTCCATTTGTGGTTCTCCTAAGCATATCATTATAAACAAATATGTTCGGCTTAGGAGTGTTACCATTTGGGCATTCATAGCTTAGATGCCCCTTTCTTCTACAAGCATAGCATATGCGGCCTTTGTTTGCTCGATGCTTGTTTTGCTTGTATGAACATCTATCAACCTTGTGGCCCATCTCATTGCATCCATAGCATCTTCTTGTTGCAACTTGGGCTTCCTTTCTTGCCTCTTTGTACATTGGGCATTTCTTGGTAGGATGCCCCAATTTCTTGCTCATGAGACAAGCGCTTGGTCCATCACTTTTCTTTTGGTTGGCCAACTTGTTTGAGGCCTTTTGTTTGGTTGCTTCACACTTGTTGGCCCAACAATTGTGTAGACACATAGCCCACTCATATCTATATAATCCACAACCATAGCATAACTTTTTTCCATGTTTCTTGCTCTTGGTTGTGTTGGCCTTAATTGAAATGTGATTCTTTTGTTGGGCTTTGGAGGAAGCAAGGTTTGAACCCTTCTCAAGCTTCTTCGCCATGTTATCACGGTTATCTTGAGAAGGTTGTGCTTTCTCCTTACCCTTCAACCAAATCACATCTTTCTTTAATCTTTGCACCTCTTCTTTGAGCTTTATGTTTTCTATGAGATTTAGCTCAATCGAAGATTGGCTTGCTTGAGGAGCACACTCATTAGTACAACAAATATTTAATTGAGATGGTGTACTAGTGAGTGAATGTGTGAGAGGTTGAGAAAATTTTACCAAAGTGATCACAACCTCATGGGCTACCTCAAGCATGATGCTTGATCCACTACTTCCTCATGAGAGCACTTTAGATGAACATAGTTTGCTTGTAGCACATTATACTTGCTTGATAGTTCATCTAGCCTTGCCTTGAGTTCCAAGTTTTCCTTCTCTAGTTGTGAAACACTAGAAGAGGAGTTAGTAACTAAAGCATGCTCAATTGACAATTTTTCATACCTTTCACTTAGAGCCTTTAGTTCTTCCATCTTGGAGTTGAGAAACAATTTTTGCTTTTGAAGTGATTGCTCTTGCTTCTCAATCTCTTCTTCAAGCTCATCATTCTTTTCAACTATCTTCATGATGATGAACTTGTCTTTGCGGTTGAGATGATCAAGGCTGTAGTTGTCTTCAACTTCAACATCACTCTCATCTTGATCATCTACTTGTGCTTTATCCTTTTCTTGATCTTTCTTGCTATTCTTCTTCTTGCTTTTTTTGCCACAAGACACAAGTGATGAGTATCATGAGATACAAAGGTTGACTCATCACTTGGTTGCCACCGGGCTTGAGCATCATTGCAAATAGCTGCTTGCTATTCTGCTGCCTCGGCCATACTGGACACGTCCGGTATGTGCATACAGATAGCAGGTCATGCGCTCCTTACACTTCTTGCTCTGGCTCGGCGCTCTTGAGGTCTTGTGAGGCTTCTTCGCTGCATGAAGACACAATGGACATACTTTCCATTGACTTAATCTCAAGTGCATCATCACATTTGGATTTTCCATATAAATCAAAAAGTCTAGTCCAAATGAGATGAGCACTCTCTAGAGGTGGTTGTCCATTAAAGATTGCCTCATCTTGAACCACTACACTCAATGTACTCAAAATAATATTAATAGCTTGAGCATTGAGTTGCACGCATATCTCTTCCTCTTTTGACAAATTTTTGTAGTTGCTCCAATCAACTATAGGAAGAGGTATGCTTGCATCCATAATATACTCAACAAGAGGACTAATATCACTAAAAGCATTGAGTACATGAATTGACCAAGGTAGAAAGTTTGAACCATCATTTTGGAGAAGCACCGGCTCCAACTCGATAGGCGTTGACATCCTTTTCTCACGGCGGTGAAGCTTTAGGTGAGAACCTCGCTCTAATACCAATTGAAAGGTCTAGGATGCCGCCTAGAGGGGGGTGAATAGGCGTTTCTAAAAATTAACACCAAATGAAAACTCCAAATTAAGAGTAATACTACCCCTCACAAGTTAGCCACAGAGTAAACAAGGCATAAAGAATATATCTAGAAGCTACAACCCTGCAACACAAAGTTAGAACAGAGAATAAATATTTTCAGCACAAGTAGGAAATACCGGACGTGTCCGGTATACACGATTTCTGTAGAGCAGACCCAAACTTGCTCCTTTCGATTTCTATCTTTAAGCCAAACTGTAGGTACCTACTAGAGATGATAATATACACAGAGAACCTACACACGAGCTGGAGCAACATAAATATCAAACAAAATGCGAATTGAGACACGATATTTGTTTTACCGAAGTTCAGACTCGTTCGAGTCCTACTCTCCATTGAGGGGGCTGCGGGTGACCCAGCGAAGGTCAGCCCTAGAGGGTACCATGAAGGTCACTCTAGCCGGAGTCTTTTCCAACTCATTTTCCTCCTTCCACTAGTTGATTCCGAGATGGCGGAATCGATCGTTACAAACTTTCCGAGGCACACCACAATCTCTCGGGTGCTCTCTAGCGACGCCTAACCATCTAGGACCAAAGAGTCCAAGAGTAACAAATGCAAATCATGAAATAGACAATATGCACAAGTGCTCAAGTGATGGCACGCTCTCTTTTTCAAATTCTCTCTTAACCCACAAATTGATTTGGCAATTTGGATCACACACTCACTAAGAGAGGGTTTGGGAGAGTTGGTAAGGCTCAAAAACATGTATGTGTATCAAGAAAATTCAGCATCCTCCAAAGGTGAAGGCTTAGGGGTATTTATAGCCCCTTTAGAAAAACTAGCCATTTTATTGCCGTTGCCATACCGGACTGCATACCGAACACGTCTGGCAGTCCGGTATGACTTACACTGTCCCAACGGTAACTAAGTTACAGTGACAATATGAGGCGTCAAAACTTCCGATGAATGTCGGAACTCCCGACCCTTAGCATATTTGAAAACTACGGTAACTGAGTTAAAGTATGTGAGGTGTCGGAACTCCCGACATATGCCGGAACTCCCGACCCTCAAGGCATTTGAAAACTAGCCGTTGGTCTCTGGCCATCCATACCGGACACATCCGGTATAACCAGGATAGTGAACACTCTAAGTCAGTTAAGCATGAGACATCAGAACTTCCGACTCATGTTGGAACTCCCGACGAACCAACCCGAGAACAACAATTTTAACATTTCTGGGCAAATACCGGACACGTCTGGTATTGTCAGACCAGCAAAAATAGGTTAGCTCTTTTATCTCTCAAACACTCAAAACTTACATGGGTTGGCTTGAGCACTTATGAAACATTATCTTTCAACATGATGCATCCCTCTTAATAGTACGGCAATTTAAACCTTTTGAGTTGATCTCTTTCAACCGAAGCTGTGTATTCCAATCTTCATTAAGTGAGGGTGCTAACATGTCAACTTTGATCTTTTTCACTTGAGCATAGCCATCTTGAGCACGTGACTTGATTCCATTCATCAAATATGAATAACTCCAAATGCATCAAGTCACTTCCAACACTTTGTCCAATATAGATTTGATCCTCCACATCAATATGACCATCGTAGCTTGATTAGTACCTCAACTAAATGCTAGTACTTTCTTCTTCACCCTAGCTAGGTTCTTTGGCTGCCAAGCCGTCGCTTGCCCTTCACTCTTGCTTAGTACCTCGAAGTCTTTTCTTGCTATCTTCACCATCTCAAGCCATCAAGTCACATCTTGTGTTGAATCAACCATTCATTTGTATTGTTATCTTTTTCATTTCAATTTAGCAAGCTTCACATATAAGACCATTCCATATGCAATCCCTCATGTCTCATTAATTAATTCTTACGAGCTTACTTTCACATAGTACATGGAAATACCACAACAAATAAGCTTTTGTATGAATTCCATTTGCATTGTTGTCTTGTGCTTGAACTAGATTGTTTATACAACAACATATCATTTTGGCTTTCATTAAGTACCGGTGAGATAACCTATTACATGTCCACACTTAGCAAACGGGTTAGACCTTTAATCACGTTGTCATTCAATCATCCAAAATCCACTAAAGGGCTAGATGCACTTTCACGTGTCCGTACACAACGATTACAATATTATATAGTTGGTATTGTTGGTGAACCAGGGGAACAAGAGATGCAAAAATCATGGATGGATATACATGCCATTCTTCTGCTTCATTAGATTGCATTGATAAATGTGAATAGGATGAGAATATTTGACTCGTTACCTATTATTTGAAAATAATATTAATTAATTATACTCCCTCTATCCCATTGAAAATGTCTTTGACTTTTAGACTTCTTGTTTGACCGCTCGTCTTATTCAAAAAATTTATACAAATAATAAAATAAATAAATCATCATTAAAGTATCTCTAATGATAAAATAAGTCATAGCAAAATAAATAATATTTATATAAAAATTGAATAAGACGAACGGTTAAATAAGAAGTCTAAACTCAAAAACAACACTTTCAATGGGATGGTGGGAGTACATTGCTAAAAATGCACTAAAGATAATTTTATTAATTAATACAAATTATAAACAAAATTTATTAATTAGCTCTACTTCTATCCGAATTGACATACAAAACATGCACAAGTCAAGATATTAGCACTTATCTATACTAATCTTGCCATCATAATTACTAAATAATATTATAACATACTAATAATCCTTAATTTATTGAGCTAATTTGCTCAGTGTCATTGGAAATTTTACCTCTTCCGCCACCGCCATCGAAATTTTCGAACTTCCCTCGCTGTCATCGGAATAATCACACTTCCCTCATTACTAGTGTGAATTATGTGTGCCAAGATACAGACAGGGGAGTAGGCGTGAGCTACCGAAGGAGTGTCGCCACCGATTGATGTGATTAGCCGCTTGAAGTTTGAAGTCAAATGAGAGGGAGGAGTCTTGATCCACATGGCACCCAATTGAAAGATTTGTGTATGTTGTCTAAACCACTTGAACTGCAATTTCATTTTCCACTTGTATTCTAGCTGATCCGCACACGCCAAACTGGATGTAACATGAACAGTAACGCATACCAAAATGGATCTGACATAATAGCATTATTGGGTTTCTATGTCTGTTGGGGTTTCTATAACCGTGAACACACGCACACTAAACTAGGCTTAACATGAACAACATTACTGACGAGTAGTAAACGATTGGATGTGCCATTTGGCTTCTTCCAATTTCTCACAGTAAATATAATTTGGCATGGTCAATATCATGGTGGGTTAACATGTGCCATGCAGTGATAAATTTTCTCACGGTAAATTTGTCATGGTCAGTATCAATGGCTGGTTAACATATATTTGACATGCCAGTGATAAAACCTGATGGATTTGAAATGGACATTGGATCAAAGTGGCAAACGTCGTTGGTTCCGGTCTCTCCCGAAGCTTAAGTTGTACATAGATGTGGTAGGCCGGGGTGATGATTTAAATGGATCATACATGGCCCATGGGTACAGCGTGATATATGATGCATTTCGTGTGGACTGCTCATTCACATCGAATGAAGAAGCAACCAGAACGTGCTGATGACATAGATGTACAGAATATATTCAAATGGGTAAAAGTCTAACCCCCAAACTATCGATGGTTGTCTATTTCACCCCTCACCTATAAAACCAGGTATTATGCCCCTTAAACTATTGAAAACCATTTAAATAACCCCCTGAAACGGTTTTAAAGGTGGTTTCGCTAATGTGGCATATTAAAGGTCTAAATAACCCCCTAACATATCAAGGGTCGACTAAATAACCCCCTAAACTATAAAATTAGATATTATAGCCCTTAAAGTATACTACCTCCTTCCCTAAAAGGATGCAACTATGGTTTGCGTGCCACGAAAAGTAATTCATGTTTGACTAAGTTTCTAGTGAGTGGTATTCACGTCTATGACTCTAAATTAATTTATTATGAAAATATATTTTTCAATTAATCTAATGGTATTAATTTGATACTATATAAATATTTATATTTTTTATCTATAATTGGTCAAACTTGGTATACTAAAACACGACATTGTTCCAGAATTGCATTCTTTTGAAGACGGAGGTAGTATCCAATAATGTTCAAATGAACCCGTGATAGTCTTGTTGGGCCGTTTGGACATTGTATCCCACCACACTGGCCTAAGCACTCATACTTGCACGTAGGCCCATTGGCTATCTCCCTCTCCCTACTCTTTCTAGGCTTACGGCACCGTTCAATGAGAGCCACCCTATCTCCTGCTCTACCTCATGGCACTCCTCGACAGCATTGAGTCCATGCACTGCACCTACACCCTTGTCATTCAACCGTACCACATCCACATCCTCGCCCTGTCTCATGGAGGATGTGGGAGGGGCCAGATGATGAGGGTGTAGGCATGGTGCTTGAGCCCAATGGCATCGACGAGTCGAGAGGTGGAGGTAGAAAATGTGGCATGCGCACAAGCATAGGTACCTAGGCCAATGTGTTGGGATACGATGTCCAAACGGACCTACAAGAATATCCAAGGGGTCATTTAAATATTATTGGATACTTTAAGGGCTATAATATCAGATTTTATAGTTGAGGGGGTTATGTAGTCGGCACTTGATATGTTAGGGGGTTATGTTGACTTTTTAATATGCCAAGTCAGCGAAACCACCTTCAAAACCACCTCAGGGGTTATTTAGACGGTTTTCAATAGTTTGAGGGGTAGAATACCTGGTTTTATAGGTGAGGGGGTGAAGTAGACAACCATCTATAGTTGAGGGGGTGAAGTAGACTTTTTCCTATTCAAATGAACAAAATTCACCGCCGGTCCCTAAACCTGGCCGGCGGTGTCATCCAGGTCCCTGAACTTCTAAAGTGATATCTGTGGATCCCTAAACTTGGCAGACGGTGTCAATGAGGTCCCTGAACTTTCAAGGTGTTCACCACGTGTCCCTAAACTTGGCCGGCGGTGTCATCCCGGTCCCTACACTTTTAAGATGATCACCGTAGGTCCCTAAACTTATTAAGCGGTATCATCCCTATCAAATGTGGTCTAACCTACTCTATAAGCTTATGTGACATGCTGACTGTACGTTAGACATGGATCCAACATGTGTCAATTAATCAATCATATGTATATATCTATACCTCCTCGTCCTCCTGATCATCGTCGACGTGTGCTCGGCGTCGCGGCAGTTCCCCACCGCTGCCATCTCTCACACGCCCAACGCCACGCTCGTCTGCGCGCTCGTCACCAGCGCCGCCGATGATATGGGGGCAAGGTCACCGGGTGGCGAGGGCACGGATACGGAGAGGATACGGAGAGGCCTAAGTTTTTTCCATTTTTCTACGGCGGCGGCGGCGAGGGTTATACCTAGCATGCTGGTATAGGCGACCGGGTACAGCGAAACAAGGTGGAAAAAAACGCGGCTCCGATCGTCCACCACGCATAAACACGCGTAAACAATAAAGAGTTTTCCAGCTGGCCCATTTGCCAGATTAGGATGTGAAATTTAGATGCGTTGGATGTAATTTTAAAGTAGATCTAAGGGACACAAGTTTAGGTGGGTAGGAAATATCAAGGTGAAAGGCTATTTTCAATTCATTCGCTCTTTTATAGTATAGATTTATCATGAAAATATAAGTTATATAAATAATTTACATCAGCAAAAATAAATTAAAGTATTAAAATAATTTACACCAACAAATACATTAGGTTTAAATTAAAATAGAAAATTCTAAAATTAATTTAATATTTATGTATCATTAATTGATTAAAATAATATTAAAATTCCTATAGTATTAAAACAAATCTATTAAAAGTTACTTCTAATTTTAGTATTATTTTAAAAGTTTTAATAGTAGTATTATTGAAGTAATTTTTCTCTATTATTAATACTATAATACTATACTACTTTTAATAATAGTATTATAGTATTAAAAGTTTTAATAATAATGTTATAGTATTAATAATAGAGAAAAGTTACTTTTATAATACTACTATTAAAACTTTTAAAATACTAAAATTAGAAGTAACTTTTAATAGGGAAAATTTTAATACTATAGATAACTTCTAATATTATTACATTTGGATAGGGATGACACTGTTTGCCAAGTTTAGAGACCTTCGATGACCACCTTGAAAGTTCAAGACCGGGATGATACCACCAGCTAAGTTTAGGGACCTGCGGTGATCACTTTGAAAGTTTAGGAATCTCGATGACACCGTCGGCCAAGTTTAGAGACCCGTAGATATCACTTTAGAAGTTCAGGGACTTGGATGACACCTCCGACCAAGTTTAGGGACCGGCGGTGAATTTTGCTCTATTCAAATGGAACTCCCCCGGCTCTCACTTGTCACATTATTTTCAAAAAAAAAAACTTGTCACATTTGCTCACACGTTGTATTAGCACACAATGGCTGCTATCCACCATGAATCCATGTCGTTCTAGAAGTCCGTCCATATGCTTTTGCATCTGACCAGCATCACAAAATAAAAAATTAGAGGAAAACATAAGCATTAGTTTGCTTTGTGTATCCTTATATATTCTTCGTCACCCAAACGTAAAAGCAATATGTCACGAAGCATTTAGGCCCTCCCCACGCCGTATGTTCGGCACGCCCCCACATACGGCAACTGTTTGCTTTCTAACCAGGCGTGCCATGCAAACCTGCTTAATTAGTTATTCCTTAATTCATTTTGATGCTATTTTTTGCCAAAAGCTTGGCGTTGAAAAACAACGCCGCACTTAGGGTGGCGCCAGACTTTGGTGGTGGCTGCCTCTGGAATCGAAGCAGACAGGCCTAGCTAGTGCCAGTAGTCAAACTTTTCACCTGATAATACTTTGGGCCAGAAGCG
Organism: Miscanthus lutarioriparius; assembly: GCA_904845875.1. Taxonomy (NCBI): domain Eukaryota; kingdom Viridiplantae; phylum Streptophyta; class Magnoliopsida; order Poales; family Poaceae; genus Miscanthus; species Miscanthus lutarioriparius. Next base: position 94,632,864 of record CAJGYO010000003.1, on the reverse strand, counting down.
GTTTTTCCATCATTTGGTTTTCTTGTTGGGCCAATTTGGTTTGGGTGAAAATGGGCTGAGCATTGATAATGGATTGATCCGATCTATTTCATCAAAAGGCTGTGGACTCATTGGTCCAATGAATAATATGGGTCGATCTTAATATTTTTCTAGTATCATTGGCCATAAATACTATTAGCATTTCGGACAGGACACACAAAAGTGACAAGGGTATGGACTATGTATGTATGTATGTATGTATGTATGTATGTATGTATGTATGTATGTATGTATGTATGTATGTATGTATGTATGTATGTATGTATGTATGTATGTATGTATGTATGTATGTATGTATGTATGTATGTATGTATGTATGTATGGGCAGCACACTGATGGCCATGTTGGTTGACTGTCTTTGCTTCCGATCGATGTGCCCAAAGGGAAAGAGTGAAACTGTCACAGCATGATCTATCAGTCGCAAGCCTCATGCAGCAACTACACCATGACATGTGTGTTCCATTCCATTCCATGGTGGATGCCCGCCGCCCGACCATATTCGAAAACCAGCAAACTAAGCTATTGTCTTCTCCATGGAGACAAGCACAGACGCTACACACGCTCCTATGATAATGTTATCTATTTTTACTTTCAAAACATGATACTTCCGATTTACTTCTAAGCATAGATGTGCTTACAAGTTATGACCAATTAAATATGCTTATTCGAAAAAACTGAAGAAGAAGAACAAATTAAAGAGAAAGATTGCTATGTGTGATAAGTGGGTCAACCAATTTTACCCATTGGTTCAATAGGTTCTGGCCTTGTCGATCCCAGGCCCTATTTGGATGAAAGGATTCTCAAAGAAATTTTGAAGGAACAAATTCCAAAGGAAAGGAATCACATCATAGTGTTTGGAACGAAGGAAAGTGAGTTCAGAAACCATCCAAACAGAATAAAGCATCCATATTCATGTGCTCAAAGTATTTCTATTCCTGTGTTTTGAAATCATATAGTTTTTCACTATTCTTTCACTATATCTTATTCCTGTATTTTTTTTCTAGTCCTATGTTTTCTATTCCCTTATTCCAAACAGGCTCGACTTTAAAGCTAGCCCGATCCAATGGATGGACCAGACCTTTTCCCATCCATACTGACCAAGCTGGTGGCCTAATTCAGTCTGGGTTATTACATATTGGATCAGTTTGGTTCGGTTTCGGCCTGAGTGTTTCGGTTTGCTAATGAGCTGAAAACGTGGTTCCAACCCAGATCCACCAATTGCGGTGGCGACACGAGGTCCCCGTCCCGGTCCTCACACTGGCGGCAAGACTGCGGCCTCAGGCCGAGCGCCGATGCTAGCCTCTGTCTCAGCCTCTCAGTTGTTGTGGTTGCTGGCTTGCTGCTGTCCATGCCAAGTCAATCCCCTTCTTCAGGTATCAATCCAAATTTCTTTCGAAGATTTTGGATACCATCCCTGGTCTGATACTAGCGGTGGATACACATACAACCAGAGGTTGCTGATTCGGCCATTAGATTTCTGAGCTGCTTCTTCTATGATGCGAGGATGGAAAGAAACTAGAACATGCAAACAGTTGTGCTGACTTGCTGAGCCCTACCTTTCTTACTAATAAGATAAGTTAGTGAGGCACCATGTACTTGTCTTCATCTAATATCACAGCAGGTGGTTATGATAGGCAGTTGTGGGTTTCTTATAGAACTTTCTAAACCTGAAAAATTCCCATCACATCCAGCTTCTAGCCAGTGTTTAGCTACTAGATTATACTTTATTGAAAGATCGAGGTAAATTTTTGGTAGTGTCACTTTGATTTGTATGCAAATTCGAACTATGGGAAGTGTTTCACAAACAAAGGACAAATAGTGTGGATATGATGACACGTGCTAATAATGAAGCCTCTACTAATGTGTGATCATTGATTCTTGGAAAAAATAAAGCGAGATGATCAGCTGGTAGAGCTTCAGTTAACATACAATTTTCGGAATGATAAACTCATGTTAAAATAGCAAAGATAGATTGTGGCAGATGCTCTGGATGAGAATGAACAAATATGTGTCACTTTAGGTAGGAGGTGCCAAGTTGTTGGGTTACTGCTGTAACTTTTGGCCATGACTGTGGCGGTTCATTTAGCTCTAGTCCTTTTTTTCTGTCTTTCTGCCCTGCAGCGCTGTGCTTTGTTAGATTGTGACATTTAGTCTTTTATGCAATCCAACAACTAGCTCCAGGAGGAGAGGCACTGGCAGTAGTGAAGTAGCCAGTTCGACTCGGTGTGCATTCAGTTGGATCAGTAGCCACCAGAGCATTTTGTGAACACTGCTTTGCTGTACGCCTGTACATTTCTTGAGATTACAATCGTATTCAGTCGCCTATTTGATCGTTATGTGGTCAATACTTCTTCGAAAAACCCAAAAACATGCTTCGTGAAAATGTCAAATTCTGTCACTGCTTGAAATCACTCTGAACATATGGCCAGCATGTTCAATCACTGTTTTTTTATGTCCGTCCTAATTAACCTCTGTGATGCCTAGGAAGACACAGCTAGCAAGGTTCAAGGCAAGACCCTTTTTTTTTATGGGGGTTCAAGGCAAGACTCATGATACCAGAGGTGTGTCAAGGGTGGGCAAACAGAAAGAAAGGGGCATTCTCAATCGCGAAAATTCCATTATTATGACCACATGCATTGAACAATGTTGCGTCTTTTTCATGTAAAGATGTCAAATTAGATGACAAGAAGAGGTCAAGTTAGTTGACAATATAAAGATGCATTGAACAATATTAGTTTAGGCTATTATCATTCTTGTTTTGATTTGGCAGTTGTGTGATATGAGCACTTGTTAATATATTGCTGGATGTTTTGATATAGCATGCAGGAGGTATATTCTCACCACCTCTTGGCTCTTTGCAGGATCGGAGGTAACTAACACACCTTGCATATGTACATGCAACCAAATATACAGTTACACATCTCGTTTGAGAATTTCTCTTTGTTTGTACATGAATGTAATCAAACAGAGTTTATGCACAATTAAGCTAAACACAAATCCAACCAAACAATGAAACAAACAATACAGTCGTCCTATATGTGCTGAGCCGGGCTGTTCAGCTGGGCCTCTTGATGCGAGGAAAGCTAGACTGGGCAACAAACTACTGGCTCTAGATGACACATATGAAGACAAGACCGAGAACTCTTGATTATCGACCGTAGTACACGTACTACGTATGTCCCGTGCAAGATAAGTCGCACCAACTTGAAACTGGCCGGAGTTGTCTTATCCTTTGTCTCACTTGGATCTTTTCTTTTTGTGACTTAGTCTCACTTGGATCTCTTGCTCGGAGAATACTCAATTCTGTTTTAACTACTGGCTACAATAATAAAGGTACTCAAAATAGTGTGTTGTGTAGTGATGCCATGACATCGACGTGTGGATGGAGGGTTTGCTTGTGTGCTACGATTAGGTTGCCAGCAAGCCCATGATGCACTAAAGTTGTAACAGAAATAAATAAATAAATATGTAGAAAGGAAAACCTTAAAGACTGGACAAACAGATAAACTAGGATGGGTGCATACTTTTGCACTAGTTTGGCAGGACGTCAGCGAGAGGCGCCTAACCTATCAGTTTTTTTAGATAAAAAAGGAAGGTACCAACTTAGGATGGAATTGATTAAAATAAAGAAAAGGCTAAAATTATCAATTTGTTTCTTTTGTACTCCTTGATCTGAAATAAAGAATATATTTCAGAGTTTTTAGTAATGTCTTGTCTGTACCAGCCAAGCGTTCGCACAGCTTTCAACTCCAGACTTCTGGACTAGGGACCCCCAACTAGATGTAACATGACGCACCCACACTGAACTAGGCTTAACATGGAGAACGTTACTGGCTCACGAGCAAGAGCAATAAATGGTTGGAGGTGCCATTTGGCTTCTTCCAATTTCTCACATTAAATTTTGGCATGATCAATATCAATGGCTGGTTAACACGTGACATGCCTGTGATAAGGTTTCTCTAGGTAAATTTGGTATGGTCAGTATCAATGGCTTGTTATCATATACTCACGATCCTACCATGGTTCCGATCTCTCCGCAGGCTTAAGTTGTACCTAGCTAGACATAAGGATGAAAACGGTCGGAAACGGTCGGAAAACTCCTAAATTGTTTTCTACTTTTACATTTGAAATATGAAAACGAAAGCGAAAACGGTAAAGCCGGACACGAAAACGAACGCGAACTTACGAAATATCCAGAATTTCGAAAATGAACCAATTCGAGCGGATTTATGTCGAACACGGTCGATATACGAAAACTCAATACGGAATACCGACCCGTAGGACCAAGTGCATGACTAAGTGCATGCATGATCAAGTTCAAGTGCATATAATAATTAACAAGTGCATATTATAGAAATATGAACTCGAACTGAGTCAGAATAATTTTATTAATCTTTTTGGAATAGATGTAGTATTTTATTTTAAAGATTTATTCAGATTTTTCTTTTGAGTAACAAAGATTTATTCAGCTGAGGCAAAAACTATCAAATGATTGACTTTGCAGGTGGGGGTTAAACCGATGAGCTTGATGGGTTATGGCTCAGGTGGGCTTTCGTGTAGATGCTGCTGGCTTCCTGCCATTTAGAACCACCTCGTGAGGTGAAGGGAGATGAGGCTGGACGCCGTCTATAAGAGAGGGCAATTGGTCACCAGTAGAAAGAACGCAGCTGCGTGGTGAACAACCTATAATTGGGTTGTATGACCTGTGTGCAGTTGGTCAAATTCGGTTTAAACCGAATTTTCAATTCGGAATATTTCAAATTAAAAGTAGAAAAGTAGAAAACGGTCGAAAAATGTCTAAACCGTTTTCTACTTTTACATTTGAAATACGAAACATCTAAAATGCGAAAGCGAAAACGGTAAAGTCGGATAAGAAAATACGGATTCGATCGGATTAAATATAGAAGACGATGCGGTTCGGTTCGGGATATGTCCGTTCCGTTTTCATCCTTGGCTAGACATATATATGGTCGGACTGATTGGTTTAAAATGGATCATGCATACATGGACCATCAGTATACAGATGATACATGCAGTTCGTGTGGACTGCTCATTCACCTCAGAATGAAGAAGCAACCAGCGACCTGAGACAAATGGAACTCCCCCGGCCGTTACGTTTCTCCCTTTGTCACATTGTTTGCTCACAAAAAAAGGATGCTGTATCATAGCACAATGGCTGCTATCCTGCATGAATAATCCATGCATTTTCTAGAAGTCCGCCCATGCTTTTGCATCTGACCGGGACTGTGATTAACTTTTTTCTTTTTTTGCTTATTATTAAGAAATTAGATGAAGTCACAAAATAAAAATGGAAGAGGAAAACATAAGCATTAAATCGCTTAGTCTGCCCTTGTATACTCTTGGTCACCCAAATGCATGTACACGGGAAAGCAATACGTCACCGAAGCATTTATGCCAGTAGTCCTAGTCGAATTATCACCTTCAAGTATCTTCAGCTTGCATGCTCCCTAGCTAAACCTAATAATAGTTTGGGCCAAAATCGGTTTCCATGGTTTGGCTTTCTTGTTGGGCCGGAAAATGCACGGTCGGTCCTTCAACTTGGCATAGAGTGTCATCTAGATCTCTCTACTTTTAAAATAGTAATTCTGTGTCTATGAACTTGACTTCAGATGTCATCCAAGTCCAAACGGGTCCAAACGATTTCGAATAAAGACAAACTTTATATCAAAATTGTAGCCCTCGACAGGATCTACAACTTTGTAGTTGAAAAGTTTTTTGAATTGAAACAATTTAAGGTCCCAAAATACTGTTGTAAGTACGCAGATTTTGAAATTTGGAATTTAAAATTATCCAGCAATTTCGGATGTTGACATGGTCTATATAAAAGTTATAGTTATCAATACTATCTAAAAAATTGTAGTTGAAAAGTTTTTTATTTGAAGTTGTTTAGTGTCCCAAATATGTGTTCTAATTTTACAGATTTTGAAATAATAAACTTAGAACATATATTTGAGATACTAAACGACTTCAAATAAAAAACTTTTCAACTACAAAGTTGTAGATTGTATTGATAAATGTAACTTTCATATAAACTATGTCAACATCCGAGATTTTTCGATAATTTTAAATTTTAAATTTCAAAATTTGTAAACTTACAACGGTATTTTGGGACCCTAAACAGTTTTAATTCAAAAACTTTTCAACTACAAAGTTGTAGATCCTGTTGAGGGCTACAATTTTGATATAAAGTTTGTCTTCATCCGAGCTCGTTTGGACCTGGATGACACCTGAAGCCAAGTTCATGGACCCAAAATTATTTGCGTTTTGAAAGTAAAGGGACATAGATGGCACCCCTTGCCAAGTTGAAGGACCGCCTATGCATTTTCCTAATTTGGTTGGGACAAAAACAAGCTGAGCAATTGGGCTGGGTCGTTAGGAGTGACCTGACCCAATGGACTCGAGGCTAATTTTAGGGGCCAGGAGTGACCCATTTTATCAAAAGTTTCTGAATTTATTGGTCCAATGGATAGGTTGATCCAAATATATTTTTCTATAATTATGGACCATGAATACTATCAAAACTTCTAAGTAGTTTTTTTTTGAAAAAAAAGTAAACTAGTTAATGACAAGCGTATGTGTTCACTATTTCAGACACACGACACATGGAGGGTGAGGGTATGGACTATATATGGAGTATGTATGCGCGGCATTTCCGATAGATGTGCGCAAAGGGAAAGAGTGAAATTGTCACGGCAAGATCTAACCATCACTCGCAAGCTAAGTCGTTGTCTTATCCATGGAGACAAGCACATGCACTCTACACACGTCATAATTTTAATTTTATCTATTTTTAATTTTAAATATGATGCTTCTAATTTACTTCAAAACATACATATATAGATGTACTGACAAGTTATGACCAACCGTGCTTATTCAAAGAAACTGAAGAAGATCAACAAATTAAAGAAAAATATTATCGTGCGTGACAAGTGGGTCAACCCGTCTTACTCATTTTGGTTCTGGCGCTATCGACCTGTCACGACGTGAACAAATTGGTGGCCTAATTCGTTTTCGATTATTGCTTAAAGTGGATCAGTTTGGTTTGGTTTGGTTTTAGCCTAGCATTTCGGTTTCGGTTTCCTAATGGGCTGAGATCGTGGTTCCAACCCAGCAGCCTCCAGCTATCCAGCGCCAGCCCCGTCTGGGATCTATCTATTGCGGCGGCGATGCGAGGTCCTCGCATCGGCGCGGCGGCAAGACTGCAGCCTCATGCGGAGCGCCGACGCTAGGCCTCTGTCTCAGCCTCCCAGCCGTGTCGTGGTTGCTTGCTTGCTTGCTGCTGTCCATGCCGTACGTGTCAATCCCCTTCTTCAGGTATCAATCAATCCAAACTTCAAGCGAAAATTTTGGATACCATCCCTGGTCTGAAACTACTAGTGGTGGATACACATGCACCCAGAGGTTGCTGATTTCTGAGCTCCTTTCTCTATGATGCGAGGATGAAAAGAAACAATCACAGACAGTAACGAAGTAGCCAGTTGGTGTGATATGAACACTTGTTAATTGCTGGATATAGCTAGCATACAGGAGGTATATATTCTCACCACCTCTTGGCTCTTTCAGGAGGCAATGCAAGTAACACCTCGCATATGTACAGGCAACCAAATAGACAATTCTACATCTCATTTGAGAATTTGTTTGTACATGAATGTAATCGAACCGAGTTTATGTACAGTTAGGCTAAACAAATCCAACCAAACAGACAATACAATCATGTATGTGATGCTGAGCCTGTTCAGGATGGAGGGCCACTTGATGCGAGCTAGGCAAGCTAGACTGGAAAACGGACCACACTCGCTCTAAGATGACACATATGAAGACAAGACCGATCGAGCACTCTTGATTTTCAGTAATAGCTTGATATAGACCGTCGTACTCGTAGGCAAAATACAAGTCGGGACAACTTGAAACTGCCCAGCTTTGTCTTATCCTTTGTCACTTGGAGCTCTTGCGCGGAGAATACTCAATTATGTTTTTAACCACCGGACAATAGAGGTGCGCTGTGTAGTGATGCCATGACATCGACGTGTGGATGGAGGGTTTGCTTGTGTGCTACGATTAGGTTGCCAGCAAGCCATGACATCGACGTTGACGTTGTAACAGAAAGAAGTCAATAAAATAAATACATAAATATGTAGAAAGGGAAACCTTAAAGACTGGACAAACAGATAAACTAGGATGGGTACATACTTTTGCACTAGTTTGGCAGAACGTCAGCGAGACGCGCCTAACCTATCAGTTTTTTTAGATAAAAAAGGAAGGTACCAACTTAGGATGGAATTGATTAAAATAAAGAAAAGGCCAAAATTATCAATTTGTTCCTTTTGTACTCCTTGGTCTGAAAGATAGAATATATTTCAGAGTTTTTAGTAATGCCTTGTCTGTACCAGCCAAGCGTTCGCACAGCTTTCAACTCCGACTTCTGGACTAGGGACCCCAACTAGATGTAACATGACGCACCCACACTGAACTAGGCTTAACACGGAGAACGTTACTGGCTCACGAGCAAGAGCAATAAACGGTTGGAGGTGCCATTTGGCTTCTTCCAATTTCTCACATTAAATTTTGGCATGATCAATAATACCAATGGCTGGTTAACATGTGACATGCCAGTGATAAGGTTTCTCTAGGTAAATTTGGCATGGTCAGTATCAATGGCTAGTTATCATATACTCACGATCCTACCATGGTTCCGATCTCTCCGCAAGCTTAAGTTGTACCTAGCTAGACATATATATGGTAGGACTGATTGGTTTAAAGGGATCCTACATGGACCATCGGTGTACAGATGATACATGCAGTTGTACCTCAGAATGAAGAAGCAACCAGCGACCTGAGACAAGTCCGGAACGTGCTGTTGTACAGAATAAATTCAAATGGAACTCCCCCGGCCGTTACGTTTCTCCCTTTGTCACATTGTTTGCTCACAAAAAAAGGATGCTGTTGAGGGCTACAATTTTGATCCTGTTGACGACTACAATTTTGATATAAAGGTTGTCTTCACCCGAGCTCGTTTGGACCTGGATGACACCTGAAGCCAAGTTTATGGATCCAAAATTATTTGCGTTTTTGAAAGTAGAGGAACCTAGATGGCACCCCTTGCCAAGTTGAAGGACCGCCTATGCATTTTCCTCATTTGGTTGGGACGAAAACAAGCTGAGCAATTGGGCTATGTCGTTATGAGTGACCTGACCCAATGGACTCAAGGATAATTTTAGGGGTTAGGAGTGACCCATTTTATCAAAAGGTTCTGAATTTATTGGTCCAATGGATAGGTTGATCCAAATATATTTTTCTATAATTATAGACCATGAATACTATCATACTTCTAAGTAGTTTTTTTTAAAAAAAAAAGTAAACTAGTAAATGACATCGACGTGTAGAGGTGCGCTGTGTAGTGATGCCATGACATCGACGTGTGGATGGAGGGTTTGCTTGTGTGCTATGATTAGGTTTCCAGCAAGCCATGACATATACCTTACCTGTTAACACGCATTTGAAATGACGCTGACCTGGTCCCGAATCCTATCTCCATGGCCCCCATCTTTCCTGTTAACTTGTTTGCAGTTTGCTCACGGAAACACATGCATGCATATACCTTACCTACCCCCACCGGTCCTCCTGCTCCTACCAGAAAAGAGAGAGAGAAAAAAAAGAAACGATTTGTTTGGTAGGAAGAGAGAGAAAGCACGGAGGAGCATGCAGGAGTAGTAGTATCTGCAGGTGATCCTCCTACTCATCCCTGTCACCTCACCTCACTGTCAGTTCCCACTCACTCACTGACGGCCGGCGGTAGTAGGTGAGCGTGGGCTCACCGTCCCAACTCCAAAGCCTGAGCCTGACGCAACGCATCGCACTCGCACTCGCACTCGCACTCGCACACCCAGCCAAGCCAAGAGCCAGCCCGGAACAGGACGACGCCCCGGCGGCCGGCGGCCGCTAGTCGGGTGGCCGGAACCGGACGGACGGTGTGGTTGGTCGGCGGGGCAGCAGCAAAGCAACTTTTTCGCCGACCGCGAGCGACGGGGTCAAGCGTGGCGGGACCACGTGTCAACGGGGGCTGGCTGCATCACGGCGCCTCCACGTCTGCGCGAACCCCACTTGCTGTGGGCGAATACATTTGCTTGAGATGAACAAACAAACATCGTATCTTCTCGGTCACGCACGTCTAACCCCATCTAACTGTTCCATGTTGTCCATGGTATAGCTCAAGGAGATTAATTTGAGGGAGGTGCGCTGACCTTATGGATGTATAGATTTTACGATAGAGATACGTATATGATATAAAGATTTATTGTAACAATTGTTTTTCCGTGGATGCGACCACGCCCTAGTTTGTAAATACATCCACCCCCTAATTTTATCCATATCTATAAATACAATACAATGCTAAAAATATCTTGAACCATTTCTTCAAGCAGGCATATAATAATCTAATACAGCCATGTCTAATACTTGAGCTATCGCCATACAATTTATTCCAAAATAATGCAATGTAGGCATGTAGCATATCCAATTTACAAGATAGATAGCACTATGGACCATGAAACTTTTATTCATAACTTATTATGGCCATTAGAAGGGTATCTTGTTTACAATGTGTCAAATATTGGTCCTACCAAATACCGTGCAAATCCACTAAGTTTGCAGTTTAGATGTGATGCATAAATATTATTTCAAATAGTGTAATATAACTTCACCGATTTACAGCTACAATAGATGTATATATGTGCACCATGAGTCTGTTAAATTGCTTTATATACGCCACATTGTAAAAAAAAATAAGTAAATCATTTGTTTCTTATATGAAGAAAATGTAATACCTTCACTATCATCCACTCGTGGGGACACTTTTCACTAACAGCGGCAATTAATGTGCAGAGTCACAATGGCAAGAAAAAGCCATCCACTAAAACTAGCATCTATCATTAGATGAGCAATAGACATTCCTTCCTAATGCAAACATCATCTTAGAACATTGTTTTCTAGATCGCGGCGATAATTTAGATAAACTACACTAGCGATACCAGTCAGTTTGAATGAATCATATATCATGCCAATTGTTTAGACAATCACATAAGGATAAGGTGTGTGTTCTCTTCCCTAATGAGCCTGACTTGCATCTTGGATGCAAGCTCATGTTGTCTAGGCTCAGACGATGCAATATCTTTTTGTTTGGTTGGTTTATATTTCTCTAGTCAGACTACATTGGTTCTTGCTTAGTTGCATGAACTTTTTTTATAAGATGCTTAGGGCGGAGAGGATCCCCACCAACAAATTTATTGCTTTTGCGACCTTGTTGGCCCAACAAATTAGGGAATTACATTGTTAGTAGCCAAGAGGCATTAGTTACAATCTCAAGACTAGGATTACATTGCCCCTAAGCAAATTAAAAACCAACGCTTCTGCTCTTTATCAGAAGTCCTTCGGCCACAGGTTTGCCTCGTTCTTGCATTCATTGAGGGCTTGGCCTATCATCATTGCTTGCCTTTGGAAGATGAAATTGTTCCTTCTCTTCCACACTTGCCACCAACAAATTAAAGGATCACGAACGTCGTAGTGTTCCTTGGGGACATGATTTGGACGTTGAATATCTTCGTTCTCGGTGTCGCGCACATACGCCAAAAAGCACCTAAGCTGTTCAACGCTAGCTAGGCTCACGAGAAATAGATTTTAATCTCATTTCTATGGAGCTAGGCCGGCGCAGAAAATTGTATGAGTTGAGTCTGACCCAAATTGATATACATGCATCTAAACAGTCCTTTGCATCCACGAGCCAGACCGCCCTATATACACCTCCCCAAACACACTCATACATTCTTGCTTCAAAGAAGACAAAATGGCTAGTCAACTAGAAACGTCGTATAAGTTGTGGAATGGCATTACACCACATGACATAGATACAACCGCGAATGTGGACCACTATTTATGTTTGCTTTGCATAGTAAACCTTTGTTTATGTTTGTTAAACCTTTGTCATCTCGTAACGTTTTTAAAAAATATATATATATATATATATATATATATATATATATATATATATATATCTCTTAGTATAACCATAAGAAGTATATCTTGGAATGAGTCAATTTCTCCCGCTTCTCCCGCTTACGATGCAAGTCCGGCATTTTCAGATACGACACGTCACAGATCAGCGATCGATCATTATTTCAGCCGGCACGGCGCAGAAGATCCTGAGGGGCCCCACGGCGAGGTAGTGCGGTGGGGAGAGGTGGTTACACCAACGGGACGCCATCAGCCTCGGCCCACCAACCCAGCACACACCCCACCTGCACCTGCAGGCTGCAGCATACAACACTTCCGGTTCCGGCTCTCCCCTCACCGGGCACTCCACGCGACGGCGAGCGCGGCGACAGGAGCACCCACCGCCTTTGACGGCGGGGGCTACACGCGGGGCCATGGCGATGTTGGCGCCGCCGCCGTCCTCCGCGGCGTGGCTGGAGTGGGCCGCGGAGTACACCAAGGCGGCGCAGGCCGAGGCCCGCCCGCCGCCGGAGTGGGCGGCGCGGGTGGCGGCGGCCGCGGCGGCGGGCGAGAGCGGGGACGTGCCCTGCTCCGCGGGGCTCGCGGAGGTGCTGGCGCGCGCGCTGCTCTCCGGCGGCGGCGGCGGCGGTGCTGCCCCGGCGGCCGCCGCCGCTTGGAAGTACGCGGAGGCCGCGCTCGCGGCGCGGCTCGCGTCCCCGGCGCTCCTCCTCGCGCTCCTCTCCACCAGGTACGGTCCGGTCTGGCGCTTCGTGGCGGCGGCGGCTTGTGTTGTGTCTCTGGTGTGGTCCGTCGCGGGTGGTGGGAGTGGGATCGGAGTGGCGAATGCGCGCGTGATCAGCGCTTAGCTGTCGGGAATCTCGATCGGATCAGTTGGACCTCGAATGCACGCACGCATTTTTAATTCCTCCTAGTATGAAGGATTTGAACCGGACGACGTGTCCGGTGTTGCCCGTACACGAGTTTTACCAGGAAGCTGACGTGCTTCGCCCCGATAATTTGAGGGGGAAATATGCTTTGTGACAGTGTCAATGTAATTGACAAATGACAATGTAGATAGATCACGACAGGGGAGAAATGCCTGTTTTCAGACTATTATAAGCAGTTGGACACTTAGGTAGGCTAATCAGGTCTTCACTGGAATCCTCGTCCTGTTTTTATAGAGAGGCAGAGTCTTGTAATAGCCAACGCAGTTAGTTTGACTTGTGTTCTGGCACTGGAAAAGTAGTTAGATTAGCACATGGGAAATCCCACTTAGTACTAATTATTTCACTGGCTGCTATTGCTGTCGTGCAATGTGCGTGGATTGGAGTTATGACTTTTCTCAATTTTATTCTCATGGCCTTTATGTGTTCTTCTGGTCCTGCAGGGTCATTCCTCACCGGTTTTCCAGGCCAATGGAGTATAGACTCTACCTAGAGCTCTTGAAAAGACATGGGTTCAACTTCCATCATCAGATGAAAGCGGCCAATTTCAGAAAGTGTGCATTTCCCTCTCTGACTGCTCCCTGTACTTCATAACACTATGCTCCGGTCAGTAGTTTGGAATAAGAAACAGAGTCACAGGTGCAGTGTTCGATGTGATTTAACATAGTTCCTAATAGTCTTAAAAATGGACATTTCAGTTTCAGGTGCTTGTGGTCATAATAAGGTTTACACAAGTATACCACCTTGTTGTGTGATGTCTCTGTAGTGGATTAGTGGTCATATCTGGCTTTCCAACTACCATTCTCTATTCATGCACTCTAACCCTCTAGTAGTCTCAACTGCAATGGTAAAAAGAGTCTGTCTTGCACGGTTAAATTTGCTGGAGCAACAAGAGGTCCTTGCTAAAGCCTCTCTTATGTTTGCAGGATCATGGATTTAATAGACGGGAACCTTAAACTTTCCAAGATATTTGGCATCTCTACATGTGAACCAGGGGTTTTTGTTGTGCATTTCACTCTTTGTATTATGTGGCAGTTGGTTGATGTTGTTTTGGATGATGAGGGCCTGCTAGAGTTAACTCCAGAGAAGAAAACTCAATGGCCAACCAGGCCTGAAGATGTGAGCACATTTGAAGGAACTTTTACTGAACTAAGAACTGAGAAGATTGAAAAGTTACAGAAGATGAACACTGTAACAACTATGGAGCTCATTGAGCATCTTCTTCGTGATAAAGTAATTACTCGTATCCTATCATTGGCACGCGAAAACATGTATGGCTTTTCAACTTGAAGTACTCTTTTACTGAATTGTTTCAGGTCTTTATTTTTTATCATTTGGAAATGATGAATTCATCTTTTTGCTGATTGGTCATTAGTAATTTGTTTTCAAATGAATTAATCAAATAACAAACTAGATCTTCATCCCATAGGCTCATGACCTCATAAACTTTACTCAAGCTTATGGACGAAGCCTTGGTTTATACCTGTTTGTGTGGGTTTTGGGTTTGGGGAGGTACAAGTAATTGCTCAAGATTTTTCCAGTAACATAACCAATGTATCGTAGAATATTCTCTGTGTATTTTTCTCTAATGCAAACATTGAAGCTAATTTTCTAGAAGCACTTAGGGTTATGCAAAGGAAAAGAAAAAGTAACACTGACTACACTAGTGATATTTGATTTGCCTTACTTCTTAAATAACCAAGAAAAGTTTTGATAAAAACTGCAGCCAGGGGATTGGGACTCAAGCTTTGTGATGGTCTGATGGACTGATGGGTGAATGTAAACATTAAGTGCTGCAGTAGTTTACTAGAAGTTCATGACTGAAACCTAGTAGTCATTTTCTGTTAATATTAATAAATGAAGTGATGGTGAAGGGAGATTCTCACTGAACATGCGACAATGGAATATACATGCAGTTCCTTTTTTATGCAAAAATATCGCACTTTTTATTTAATAACATTGTCAACAATCTCAATTGTTTCAGGCAATCTCACTGGGGGGCATTTACTAACCGGTTGCATTTACTTGCAACAAACTCATCTACCTTGCAAAATTCAGCAATATCCTTGGAACCATTTCAGCATTTGATTGTAGGTGATGGCAATGCATATGGAGAAACTAAACATAATATGCGTAAAAGATTCCACCCAACAGTGGCTTCTAACCCTCTAGCTTCACCAAATGGACGATGCCTTGGTGCTAACTATTCTTCACTATGGATTCCTATCGATATGTATCTTGAGGATTGTCTCGATGGTTCAATCGCTGCAACAAATTCCATTGAGATTTTAAGTGGTAATTTCATTCATCAATAGAAACAAACTCCTTGGTTATCTTGAATGATGAAGCCATTTCCTTATTTTTTTGCTTTGGGCTGCTGCTAATCTAAATGACTGGAAATTGCAGGTTTGGTCAAGGCTCTTCAAGCAGTCAATAGGTCGACTTGGCATGATGCTTTCTTGGCCCTCTGGGTAGCTTCACTTCGCCTTGTACAAAGAGTGAGTATTCGATCTTCACTCAGTTATTCAGATTTGAGACAACCTTATAATGTTTCACATCCTAATCTTTGATCGTTTGAAACAAGCAGGAAAGAGAACCAATTGAAGGTCCTGTACCTCACCTAGACACTGCGTCTGTGCATGTTGTTGTCTATCACAACACTTGCGATTGCTGACATAATCATGGAAGCAGATTCACTTTGCAATGAAACAGAACTCAACAGTCATGTGAATGGGAAGAAAGCAATTGGTAATCTCACGCAAAGCTAATTGATGCTAAGCTTACAGATACTTGGTGATTATGAAAGCTTGCTTGTTCCTCCTTCATGTGTCATCCCAGCAGCTAATCAGGCTGCTACTAAAGCTGCTATGTTCATTTCGGGAATCAGTATAAACAATGGCTACATGGATAATGTCAATGGGATGAACTATAGTATGTGGCTTCTCTTAAAATATTTTATTTTGAATTACACATATGATTGACCTTCTAGTTATGGATGTAAGGTAGTCTTAATATAAATCGTGTTTTAATTTTGTCAGCGGAAATATGCGACATTTGATTGTGGAGTCATGTATCTCAAGGCAGTTGCTGGATACATCAGCTTACTATTGGCCTGGTTATATCAGTAATCACGCCAACTCTTCATCTCATACACTCCCTAGCCAACTTGCTGGGTGGTCATCTTTCATGAATGGTGCACCACTGACTCAACCACTGGTTAATATGTTGGTATCAACTCCTGCTTCCAGGTGTGTTGCGCACGGGAAAATGGATATCTTTGCATAATTTGCCAAGCTTTGGAATTGCCATTTACTAGAAACTCATGATTCCTAAATAGTGAAAATTGTTTGACAATTCCAACCCGCCTTTGTTGTTTTGGTTGCTTCAGCTGTGCTGTGTGCTACCCAGTGTGGCCTTCTTTTAATATAAAGCAGCTCTCTTCCCTGATTCGTTTCAAAAAAAAATGTTTGACCATAATAAGCATAAGTCTTGCCTTATGGCATTGTAATTGGTCCTTTTTTCCCCTCTCCTTCTTTAATAGAAAGGCATGCAACTCTCCTGCATTGTTTGAAAAAAGGAAAAAAAAAAGCATGTAAATGTTATGTTTGTTTTCTCCAAAAAGAAACAAAAAATCAAAATAAGAACTTGCACTGTACAATGGTGTACATTAAAAAAATCGCACTAGGGCTGAGCTCCATATATCTTAATATTATCGTATTTGTTAATTCTCATACATCGTTATGGTAATAAACACTGAATGAAGCTCATAAACTTGATGGAAGCTTGGCAGAGGTCGACAAGTTATTTGAAGTTGCAATTGATGGATCAGATGACGACAGCATTTCTGCTGCCACTGTTTTATGTGGAGCCACCCTTTTACGAGGTTGGAATTTTCAGGTTAGTAGGCTGCAATTTTCAGGTCCATAGTATGACTAATATTGACCCTATCACTGATTAATTTAAAAAATTACTATGTACATGGTAGCATACATCGCCTCCTTTTGTTTTATTTGAGAATCAATGTAACATCTCGCTGTCTTGAGGTAATTCATATTCAAATGCTGTGGTTTCCTGCCTTGTAGGAGCATACAGTTCGGTTAGTTGTTAAACTGCTCTCACCATCTGATCCAATCGATTATTCTGGAAGAGAGAGCCAATTGATAAAGCTTGGTCCAATGCTCAATGTTATTCTTTCAGGAATATCGGCCGTGGACTATGCTCCAATCTTCTCATTCCATGGCCTGGTATGGTTAAATATAGCCACCTACATTGACTTCAACCCAGAAATCTATATTATCTTTGGATTCTGAACTTTTTCCTCTCCCGTATCACCAGATTCCAGAGCTGGCTGCTGTTCTTATGGCAATCTGTGAAGTATTTGGGTGTCTTTCTCCAAGTGTTTCCTGGACACTGAGAACTGGAGAGGAAATATCTGCTCACACAGTCTTCTCGAATGCATTCATTCTTCTGTTGAGACTCTGGAAGTTTAACCATCCACCACTTGAGTATTGCATAATGGGAGATGGTGCTCCAGTTGGCTCGCAGCTAACTCCTGAGTATCTTCTGCTGTTGCGGAATTCCCAGGTTCTATCTTCCAGCAGTTTGGCAAGACAACGAAACGGACAAAGGCAATCACAAGTATCAACTTCACACCCATCATCTGGGAATCCTATTTTTATGGACTCGTTTCCAAAGTTGAAGTTATGGTACCAGCAACACCAAGCTTGTCTGGCCTCAACTCTCTCTGGACTTGCGCATGGGACACCTGTACGTAACAATGTGGACAGCCTTCTTAATCAGATGTTCAGAAAGGCTAATAAAGGAGGCACATCTATAGGTTCTTTGTCTGGAAGTAGCAGCATAAGTAATTCTTCCGGTCCTGGTGTGGACGATTCACATCTTTGGCCTCAGTTGCCAGCTTGGGAGATACTGGAGGCTGTTCCATTTGTGGTTGATGCTGCTCTGACTGCTTGTTCCCATGGAAGACTGTTTCCACGTGAACTGGCCACAGGTCGGTTGTGTTCAGTTTAAGGCAATTTCAGAAACTAGTGCTACTTTTATTTGAGAATCAAGTGTAACGAGTTCTGAACTGTAGCTTCTAACCTTTATGTTAGAACATGCTCATTCAGGGTCAGGTGTTTAACCGCGTCTTCTCATTTTTCAGGCTTGAAAGATCTGGCTGATTTCCTGCCTGCATCTCTTGCTACAATAGTAAGCTACTTTTCAGCTGAGGTAACGCTGGGTGTCTGGAAGCCAGCATCCATGAATGGATCAGATTGGCCTAGCCCCTCTGTGAACCTATCCATGGTTGATGAGCACATCAAGAAAATCGTAGCTGCTACCGGTGTTGATGTTCCAAGGCTAGTTACAGGTGCTTGTTCCTGTTCATTTCCTGCCATTGCTACAGCCAACGTGCCAATTTTCATGCAGAGTTCTAATCCAGGTCTCATGTATTGCAGGAGGAAGTTCTTCGGGTACACTTCCGTTGCCATTGGCTGCTTTCGTGAGCCTCACAATCACATACAAGCTTGACAAGGCATCAGAGCGTTTCCTCAACCTTGCTGGTCCAGCTCTAGAGAACCTCGCTGCAAGCTGCCCTTGGCCAAGCATGGCAATTGTTGCAGCACTGTGGACCCAGAAGGTGAAGCGATGGACCGATTTCCTAATATTTTCAGCTTCGCGCACGGTGTTCCACCACAACAACGAGGCAGTCGTCCAGCTCCTCCGAAGCTGCTTCGCCGCTACCCTTGGCATGTCTTCGACATCAGTATGCAGTTGTGGAGGCGTCGCCAGCCTTCTGGGCCACGGGTACTGCCCTGGTGGTTTCTCACCGGTTGCACCAGGAATACTCTACCTCCGGATATTCCGGTGCATCAAGGACTGCTCCATACTGGCCGAGGACATACTCTCCCTTCTGATGCTTTCAGTGAAGGATATCGCGGAAACAACTGTGCCCAGACATCGGTCAGACAAACTAAAGAAGACCAAGTACGGGATGAGGCATGGCCAGGTATCTCTTTCCGCTGCAATGACGCAGGTGAAGGTGGCGGCATCGCTGGGAGCGACACTCGTCTGGCTATCCGGCGGCACGGCTCTCGTCCAGTCCCTGATCCAGGAGATGCTGCCGTCTTGGTTCCTGGCCGTGCAGAACCTGGACCAGGGCGGGGCCAGCGGAGGCATGGTGTACAAGCTGGGCGGGCACGCGCTGGCCTACCTCGCGGTGTACTCGGGGATGTTCGCCTGGGGCATCGACCCGACGCCCGTGTCCCGGCGCCGCGAGAGGGTCATGCGGTCGCACCTGGGGTTCCTGGCCAGCGCGCTGGACGGCAAGATTTCCCTGGGCTGCGACCTCTCCTGTGGCGTGCCTACGTCTCTGGGTTCCTGGGGCTGGTGGTGGAGTGCACCCCGTGCTGGGTGCAGGAGGTGGACCTGAGGGTGCTCAAGCGCCTGAGCAGCGGCCTCCGGCACTGGGCCGAGGATGAGCTCGCGGTGGCGCTCCTCCGCCGCGCCGGGCCCGAGGCTATGGGCACGGCCGCCGAGATGATCCTGGGCAGGGAGTGGTGATACTGATACCGGTCCGCCGCGCCGGGCCTGAGGCTATTTGCACGGCCGCCGAGATGATCTGGCCAGGGAGTGGTGACGCCGATGCGCGCGCGTGGCATACCTTGTTCGTCAGTGATGATGCCGTATATACATAATCTGATAATCTTACCATGTGTATGTTCCACGGGGTATATTGGATTGATTTTATCTGTAAAACTGTGAAGACGTTTTGATCTCTCTAATACTAGCCTCTGCTAACCTTCATCTATCCGTTTCTGAGCTAATCACCTTCGCCCTGTTCGCTTGCTTATAAATCATACTTTTTCAGTCAACGAATAGTATGTTTCTCTCACGGTAAATCAGTCAACGATACTTTCAGGCATGGCTTATCAGCCAAATGAACATGGCACTTATTAACTAAAACCGTCTGAAAAAAGGATAATGCTAGCGCCCTAGCACCCGAAGGTAATTAGGATTCGTTTGGCATAGGTCTGCTGGCAGCTTCGCAAGTTGCTTGGAGCTGTTTTGTTGTTTTGTTTTTTCAGGAAAAAAAAACCTGGAGGTACCGGGGCCACTATAAGTCTAGAGAGAATGGGCCAGTCTAGTGCCTGTAAGTCTGGACGGGACTAGCATCCGGACTCTTGCGCCTGCTGCGCCTGCTTCATCTAGGGGCCTGCGACGCTCCGTGGCCTATGCCCACACCGTGGCCTGCGTGTGTTTCGTGTCTCACACCGCTCCGTGTCCCACGTCCGCACCGTGGCACCCCTCCATACGCACGAACATGTAGGCGGGCCCAACAGCTGCAGCATGTGGTTGTTGCAGATGGGTTCCACTGCAACATATGCAACACCAGATCCACTTTTACAACATCTAGATGAAACACTTGCAACATACATCAAAAAAATTGAAACACTTGCAACATACGTCTGAAACACCATGAAAACACATGTATAGCCATTGCAAAACTTATGCAACATCCAGATGAAACACTTGCAACATATGTGTGAAACATATGCAACATTCGGATGAAACACTTGCAACATTTGCGTAAAACATATGCAACACCCAGATAAAACACGTGCAACATATGTCTAAAAAATTTGAAATATTTGGAACAATACACTTGCAATATTCATCTGAAACACTTGCAACATGTGCAACATCCTGATCTACTTTGCAACATCCGTATGAAGCACTTGCAACATACCTCTGAAACATCTGAAACAATTGAAACATACGCTTGCAACGTACTCTTTCAGCACATAGCAACATCTCCTTGTTGCTCGGAAGAATAGAGGCGCATCGACGTGTGGAGTTCACTGGAGGCAATGGCCCGGTGGCACTTGGAGCTGGCGGCTACGTGACGCGCGCAACAGGGAGGCAGTGGTTGCACGACTAGGACAAGGGAGTCAGATCCGCTGGGGAGCCACTCATGCCGGCCCTGCCACGCTGGTATGCCCGTGATCGGGGCGTCACGCGCAATGCGCGCCATGTCAGGGCCGCTCGGGCCTCACGTCATGGCCCACTCGTCTTTGAGGCCACACCAAAGCATTGTCTTTGCCACACACTGGATGCTTGCTCGCACCGCAAATAGAGAGGGGGAGGGAGGAGCACTGGAGGCACACGAGAGAGATAAAAAGCGGAGGCAGGGAGGAGCCGCCGTGCCGGGATGCTCGCCCGTACCAAAGCGGGAGTGGGAGGGAGGAGCGCTGGAGGCACGCAGAGAGAGAAAAACAGAGGCAAGGAGGCATGAGAGAGAGAGAGAGAGTGATCGCTGATATTTTGCGTGTGCAAACCAATGGGTCGAGCGAAATTTGTAAGGGGTGGATCGGGGTTCGGATGGACGGATGCCGTATAGGTATCATTATCGATAGAGAATATATGAGAAAAAACAAAATAGGTTAAAGTGTTAACAAGTTAGTACAAATCAAGAAACAAATAAAAAACAAGCTAAGCCTGCAGATTACACTAGATTTTGTATCCATTGATCTAAAGGTAGTGCAAGACTTGACTTCACCCTGTGTCATAGCAACGTTATGTCTTTAAAGAGAAGACTTCTGGAGTTTGTTAAACTGGGCTGAATGTCTTTGAAAATATGATCATTCCTTACTGTCCATATCTGTTTTGTGACAAATGGGTAAAATAAAGCAATTGTATCTGTGGAGCTCCTTAAAACGTGTTATCACAAGGAGTGGATAGGAGATGTAGCTCAAAAGAATAGCTTCTCTTAGCTTCCACCGGCTCTGTGTGGGATTTTGTGAGTACGATCTAAGGAGATTCACATGTAGAGTGTTGCCAACGATTCACCAAAATAGATTCAGCTACCGATAGAGTTACTCGTGGAGCTAAAGAAGAAAAAGACTTCACTAGTAGAGTGGAGCTATGCCAAATGAGGTCTTAATCAACTAATACTAGCAAGTTTAGGATAAATTAGTGATACAGAGAAAAAGATCACAATGCTATTTATTAATCTAATAAGTTCTACCACACTTTGGAAGTAGATTTAACCAGGGACATTTCTCGGTCTAAGAAATGATTGGATCTGAGACCAAGGAGTATGCTCTTGGCACTGCTCGTCTTATATCTTTCATTGCCGATAGCGGTGGTGTCACTATCGCCCACTCCCACTCTTTGCGTCCTTTTCTAGCTAACAATAACTCCTTCACCATTTATTAGTTTACTTGTTTGAACTATGCTTTGAAAGTCAAAGCAAGAAATGTGGTTGGAACACACATACTCCTCATTGGGACTAAGTGATTTTGGTGGTTGGATCACATATACTCTCATTGGGACTAAGTGATTTTAGGTAGTGTTTGGTTGCTAGGATTTGGTGGGACAGGATGGGATGAACCTCTTTGTTAGGCCATTTGGTTTAGAGTCGCTATGGAACAAGGATGTCCCAGCTCAGAATATGCTGAGCATATCCACGTGACTCCCGTCCCTCCAAATCGAGGGGACGGGGTCATCCCCAATTGAGGCCGTCAGTGCCGGCAGCTAGGCAGGGAGGAGCCGTGAGACACGCAGGGCAACGGCTGGCGGCGGCACCTGGGGCATCGGCAGACGCGCCTGGGGGCGGCCTGCAGCAGCACCTGGGGGTGGGCGGCGGATGCGCCTGGGGCGGTGTTGGTATTTTTAAACGCACACAGATAAATCCGCAAGCGCACGGATACCGCTATAGCTTTTACCCGAGAGTATTCCAAGTTATCGTATTTATCCATAGGGAAACAATGGTTAAAGAAGTTGATAGTTCACCATCATGTATCTACTAACTAGTATACCAACTGAACTAAAGTGGGAGAAGGTGTTGATGATGATAAGAGTTATGAATAATAACACACATAGGAGAATTCCATGGTATATAAATGAGCAGTCTGGCTAAATTAAGAGGACAATGGTTGAGTTCAAGGTTCCTAAATACTTCTCTATTACTTCGGTTTTATTCTAGTTTAGACTAGAGGGTATAACTAAAGCATGGGTAGATATAGCGATCACACACAATAGCACTTTGGGACATCGAAACACTAGCCATAGAAAGGGATGAGAAAGAGACTAGGAAGCTCCGATTATGGTCCTACAAACACCAACCCAAACGTGGTGGACTACATCGGCCATCAAGGCTGTCACCACCTGGGGCTACCACAATTATCCGTGGGGTTGGGTGCAATCTCAGGTAACTCATAGTCTAGACACCACGTCTACACTATTAATTACTACTCTAATCGCATATAATAACTAGAACACTCGATCCGAGGAAAAATCCCATGCTAAGATATGATAACTATACTAACCATACACATGAAAGGCATAAAAGTGAATAGAGAAGATAACTATATTAAAGAATAAGTCTTGCAAAGGTAAGATACAAAAATATACCTGACCTCTGATGATTTCTCTAGAACTTGAGCATGGCTCAACTCTCCCTAACTCTCAACTAGAGCTATTCTACTTCTATATCTTGAGAGCTGGCTCTGATCCTGATGAGGAGGATATGAATTAGGGTTTTAGGATCTCATGAGGGAGGGGGGTAGGGGCTGCTATATATAGGCCCGAGGTAGAGTAGCGGCCAAGGAATCAAGGTGGAGTAATGGGCAAGGACTCTAGGAGGAGTAGGAGGCAAGGAATTGCCACATCATCGATCTGCGTCAACTCTCCCAACCACCGTTGGATGAACCAACCTAAAACCGCCTTAGAATCAACGGTGTAGATCATATGAAGGAGTATGCGGTGGCGGAGGGAGATGGGCCACCCCCATGGGACAAGCGGCCCACTATAGTGTCGGGTGGGTTCCTCCTTTTGGTGGCAAGGCTTGGGCTCTGTCTTGAATCGTCTTTCATAGGTTTCGTGGGTTGAGTCACTTGTTGTAGTCGGTTTGCTTGTTTGGAGTGTATGATAGTGTCCCCAGGAGCTTTTTTCTGGATAAATCCTCCTACAGTCATGAAATCACCAAAGCTCATGAAATTCATTAGTTTAAACCCCTATATCTATGTTTGGTGATGGAATTAAATATAAATGCAGGTTATGTTGATGGTTTATAATTGATGTTAGTGATCGTCAATAGGCGGGCAATAGATGCACCTGCGGCCTCTATTTCTGCTCCATCTGTAGTCTGAAGAAGGGTGAAAATGGATTAGGGAAGTTTTCTAGGGTTCCGGATGCAAATCCTGTGACTCATATGAATAGTGATGTAAATCCTTAGAACCCCAAGGTCCCCGATGTTCCATTTTTCTGTTATTTTTTCTTTTATGCAAAAAATAGGGTGAATTTTCTAAAATGCATAGTAATTAGTAGAAACATTCTAAAATTGCAAACCCAATTTTGTTGAACTCCTTATGAGAAGGTCTATGCAATAAATACATAATTTGGCATGTGATTCACTACAGTAGCTAACGGTGTCAAATCCACCATCCATCCCATTCCTATTTATCCCTTCAACCAAACACAAAATGGGTCGATCCCGTTCCTCGTCAACCAAACAGAAAATGGAGCCGTCTCGTCCCGTCCGTCCTAGAAAACAAAGATGGGACCGTCCTACTTCACCTTGCCTCCCAACCAAATGCTACCTTAGTGATTGAGTGACAACATGGCCATTGAAACCAACGTGGTTTGCTAGTATACAAGGTTTTAGTGCTATGAATGCAAGGATGGATTGGACAAGGCTACAATGAATACCAAGTGATCAACATCTCAAGCAAAGGTTTAGAAGCTATGTTGAAGACCCTAGAAGCAAAGCAAGAAGTCTAAGTCATTAGGTGAAAGAATCATAGACAAAAAGACGTGGCAAAATGGAGCTCAGTGAGCACCGGAGTGCACCATCGGTTATCTCTGTGATAGGCACCAAAGCATAGCTTGGCACTACACACAATTAGACTGGTCTGAACATCGCTAAGGTGACCAGAGCTTAGGTGGCTCCACAATCAATATGGAAAGGAGAAGAACTCACATTACTTCTAGTGGTCACCGAAGACCACACCAATGCGGAGTTTAGATCTAGAGGTGACGGAGAAGATAGAGGGCACCAGAACCTTTTGGTGCTAGGCACCGGAGAATAAAGGTGCTACACAGAGGCTACGCAGAAGGTTTTTAGCCTCACTTGAAAACTCTGGTGATCACCAGAGATCCGCCACTAAAGCTTGGGATCTCCAACGGTTGGCAATGGCTACTAGATGTGGCGCGGTCACTGAATTCTCCAATTGAGTCATGGTCACTGAAGGTTTTTGATGATTGCTGGTATTTCTTATGCCCAAATAGAATATTCTACAAGCACATAGAATATTGTTGTAGTACTTTACCAAGGAGTATTCCAAGGTATCATTATTTATTTAATCCATAGAGAAAGTAGTGACCAGGAATAATAATAAATTAGAGATCTTAGTTATACCATAACTTAGATATCAAAGTATAGTGGGGGTAATTGATAAATAGATAGGGTAATGATGACATCAAAGATAGAGATAACTCACACAAAGATACAAATAAGGTATAGCTAGGTGGGAGGACAACAAGTGAGCAAAGATTTCCTAAGATCTATCTCTACTTCTATGGTTCTACTTAGCAAGACATGTTATAACAAGCAAGATACAGTTCACACAATTGCACATAGGGACGTCTAGATGACCAATGGCAACAGATTTAACAGTGCCACTGCTCCACATGGCTGGTTCTACTTTTTAATAACTTGCTTGATCCACGTGGTGGAATATGGAGATTAGATAGGGCTATCCCACCTACTGACTACCACAAACAATCCATGGGACAAGCAGTAACCATGTGCAAAGTATAGTTTAGACACCATGTCTACACTATATCTCACTACTCTAATTGTGCACACACAGATCTACTAGAGCACCTGTTTAAGGGCGGTGATCGGGAGCAAGAGTGTGATACTACTCAAATTAACAAGCATACAACTATGACTATGCTAATAACCACTACAACACAACCAAAGGTATGTTACACAAAGTAAACACTAAGCAAAGTAGAGAAGATAAATCTGCATGTAGTTAGAAGTAGAAGTGGCCAAGTTAGGAGGACTAGTATGTCGTGTCACGTGGCTAGACGCTGCATAGGAGTGAGCTAGCACTATCAAGAAGAAAAAAGGGGAATGTAGCAATGGGAATATTAGTCTGGTGCTTGTACATGTGATCCCGAATGAGACATCAGTGTCTTGGCCTAGAATTGGACTTTGCTCATATGGGGGACATGATGAATAATAACTGAATTCGCTTTCCCAATTCCATTTCTCCTATTTTTCCTCTCTGCTTCTTCCATCTCTATCTCTATCTTTATCTCTATCTATCTCTTCTAAGTTCTTCCCCAAATATATAGATATATCCCTATTGCCACTGCAATTATTCTAGGTCTGCAATTCACTCATTTTGGAGTAGAGGAATTTACCATGGCTCCTAATTAGTAAGTGGCTCATACTTGGTAGATTTGCACTGCCATGGAGGATGCAGAGGCGAGGTTGTGCAAAATGTTTGAGGACAAGCTCACGATGACCGCAAGGAAGTTATTCGGCACCAAGTGCATCGACCAGGCCACTCAGGTTGACCAAGTGCAAGAAAAGGTGGACTTGTCGATGTCTTTTCTAGGAGATGCTCAGCAAGAACAACTTCATGTCGCACATGATCTCAAGGAGTTTCCTGCTCTGAGGGTGGGACCTCTGGATCACCATGGTCCACAGCTGATGAGACCGCATCCTCAATTTCCACCTCTACCACCTCCTCAATTCCATCTTTGTGCAGGGGTGAATTTCCCACTTCATCTTAAGAAACTGATTTGGTTTTTTTTATTATGTGGGTGATCAAGGGGACTAGTTTTGGTTTTGTTGGATTCTCAAAATAGTCTTCATAAATTTGCTTCCAAAATGGATTTCTTGAAGTTTGATGGGGCATATGTGCATATCTAGTTGTAAAGGATCATGCATATTTCACAATTTATCAAATTCCTAAAGCATTTCACGTCATAACTACCTCAATGTCTTTGATAGATAGGTCTACCAAATAGTATCGGTCTTACAAGATTGTCTCAAGGTTTGAGTTGGGAGCAATTTTAGGAAGGTGATACTGTCTGGATTTGAAGTGACCACCCATAGGGGCAAGATGTTAAAATTATTGATGAGAGGAACCTTAGAGTGGATGACCCAAGATGGAGGGGTGAATTGGGTCACTAAAAACATAACCTAGGGTTCTCTTTAAATTTCTACTTTATAAACCAAAATAACTACCTAGAAAGATGTGTACTTAGGTTTATTTGATGTTCTCTACTCACCTAAACCCAAGAAGATTTGTAACAAAGAGCTAATACTATAAAAACCTAAGCTAATAGGAAAGGTAAAGCCACACAATCAAGCACATGTAGAAACATAAATTTGGTAAGTAAAGAGTTCAAGCAAGGAGGTCTAAACTCTCAAGGCAAGTTAAGGCAAGGCATACTGTGATGTTAGTTGACAAAATGCAACCCCCGGTCCACGTTAGAGCCAAATTGAGGTAAGTTCATGCTGATCCTTTTCTCAGCCATGATATTGGGCTTGCCATAAAGGCTCCTACCAACAAAGGCAAGTGTCATAAGCCACTTAGGGGCCATTTGGTAGGGCTCCTTGGAACAAATTCTTCATGAGAATCACACCTCCCATGCCAAACAGCTAAATCTTGCATAGATTCAGGTGGGAAGCAGGTAAGAATCACTTCTCCATTATACTAGGAGGTGGGAGCTAAAAAACCTGCTCTCCACTGTTCCCTGTTCAAAGTCCACAAGAATCACTCTGCTCCCCACCTTGCTCCCCTACCATAACCAAGTAGAATCACTCCACTAGAGAATTAAGGAGCTAAGCCAGAGAATCTAGGAGTGGAGCTTTGCCAAACATGCCCTTAGGCTTACCATTGCTGCTTGACTCTCTTAGACATCGTGCGACCATCCACTATGGTTTCTCCACTAAGTGGTAGGTCTATTTCGCCCCTACACATGAAGTCACCACCACTCCACACAAATCTAGGAGGGTCATCAACATTGCCAGAGTAATACCAAGTGTTCTAATATACCAAGATTACAAAGGCACACACCCTGTTTCATGTACTCTAGCTCTCAAGCTAAAGACCAATCACTTGTAATAAATCCCTAAGAAATATTACAAGCCTTATATATGATCACCAAGCACTCATATATGGTGGATGGAGTATTCTAACACTTGAACTAGTTTCCTTTAGTCTCAAGGTACTCCACCACCCCAAATAACTAGACGTATGAGGTATATATATCTCCATCGAAATATATCCATTGGCAAAGGCCGACAAAAATTGCACTCACTAGATGGTCTGGTGTTCACGAATATTCCCTAGAACCTTTTGCCTCTATTAGTTGTCAAACAAACAACCAATCATCAGACACCCTTGTTGACCCATCGCTAGACTATCTAGTAAGTTAATCTACATAGTGCGTGCCTTGTCTCTGCGCATTACCTGATGAACACCCAATAGTCTGATGAGTTTATTTTTGTCCGCCAAATCGTGAGGTGTTCATAATATTTTGTTGTTGATTTATTTGCGGTTTATTCTCTAGACTTTGAACCACTTCTTTCCTTCCACCCCTAGGATCTAAGTAAACTTTGGCACACATGTTAGTCCTATTGCTCATTTGTGTCATTTCAATCACCAAAACTACTAGGACATGACAAGGGGGCCATCCTCACTACAATTGACTCTGAGACAAACTCATATAGTTGAAGAATACAGAAAAACACTTTGACTATATCGCTTGATAAAGAGGCCATGCTCACTACAACCTTACTTTAAAGGATGAGATTGAAATAAAAGTTATGAACATGTTGGCCACAAGCATTATCTCTAGAAGTATCAGTCCTTTTGCCTTTCCAACTATCCTTGTTCAAAAAAGGATGGTATATGTTGTGACATGTCACCATATGTTGTGACAAGTTTAGTGATAGATGTCTGTGTCACTAGTTAGTGATGGAAGAATTGTTGTCACTATATCTATGACATGTGTCCTCCGGTGGTCATAGAAGTTGGTTAGTGACATACCTTCTATGATGACAGTTACATTGTCAACTGCAGTGTCATAGAATGCATTCTACGACATGAAACAAAGCTTTCATCGTCATAATCTTATTGTCACGAAACCAAGATTTCTTATAGTGTGTTTATGTGCGGACTATAGGAAGTTAAATGAACTCACTATAAAGAACAAGTTCCCTATGCCCCTTATAGATGAGACCTTGTTTGAGCTTAGCTGGGGCCAAGTGCTTTGCTAAGCTACACATGAAGTCTGGGTTCCACCAAATAAGAAAGGACCCTGTAGATGAACCCAAAACAACATTTAAAAATCATAATGGTCATGTTCGGTACACAGTCACTCCCTTTGGACTTACCAATGCACCTACTACCTTTCAGTGCCTTATGAATTCTATCTTTGATGAATTCCTTAGAAAATTTGTGATGGCATTCATGGATGATATATATATATATATATATATATATATATATATATATATATATATATATATATATATATATATATATATATATAACCCTACATTTGATAGCTCATGTACAACATTTGAGAGAAGTTCTTCAGGTCTTGACGGGAAATAAGTTGTTTGCCAAAGCTAGCAAATGTTGTTTTCCTCAAACACAAATTGAGTACATGAGGCACACTATTTATGATCAAGGCACTGTGGTATCTGATCCAAGTAAGATGACTACTATGTTATCTTGGCCTATTCCTCAAAGTACAAATGAATTGAGGGTTTTTTGTGTATTACAAAAATTTATCAAGAATTATAGGCTTTTAGCCAAACCTTTGATTGATCTTCTACGATTGCAACTGTTTACGTGGTCTATTTTGGCATAGGCTGACTTTGATAAGCTTATCAATTGGAGGTCATTTTGGTATTCATGCTACTCACCAATGACTGACGTAATTTTTCAATTGGAAAGCTGTCAAGGCTACAGTAGAGTATTTTGTCAAATAGTGTTTGATTTGTCAATAAACCAATTATGAACATATTATAGGTCACTTGGGTTGTTACAACCACTAGACATTCCTAAGTCTTCTTGGTTAGATATATCCATGGATTTTATTGAGGTTCTTCCCAAATCTAAAGGGTACTCTATCATAAATGCAGTGGTGGATTGGATAACAAATCTTGCTTACTTCATGCCGCTTTCTTCTGTTGAATTGTGCTAGCTACTCCCTTTATTCTAAATAAATCAATTCTAGAGTTGTCCTAAGTCAAATTTTTGTAAGTTTGACCAGCTTCATAGGAAAGAATATCAACATCTATGACACTAATGAAAATATACATTTCATAGTGCATTTAATTAATAATACTAATTTTCTATCATAAATATTGGTATTCTTTTTCTATAAATTTGGTCAAACTTACAAAAGCATGACTTAGGATAACTCTATAAATTTGGTTCCAGTCCTCTTACACATGAACTAGCTATTGATTGAGGCTGTTGCTGTTGTCCAAGAACGGAAAACAATTCCTTGAGCTGTTGAGACAACACCTCGAGCATGGCCAGGTGATGCTGACAGAAATAGAAGACCTCTGCAGTTTTAGAAGGGAGTGATGGTTTACCTCAAGCTTCAACCTTACTCAATACTCATGGCTTACAACCTTGTACAAAGCTGGCCTTTAAGTACTTTGGTCCCAAAGTCTTATTAGCAATGGGCCTATGGGCCGATCGAGTACTTGTCATATGAGACCAAATGAGACGTGAGAGGGTTGGGCTGGAAATGTGCTTCTAACAAACATGTCTAATTAGACCCTCCTGATCATTATTTTCTATCACAATTTTGATATAAAAAAAACTAGGTATGCACATGTATATAGCATATCAGCCTAACTTCTTTCGTAGGTCTGTGCCCTGTTTTTTTTGCTGCTGGGTCCATCTTTGCCTTTGCCACCTCTCACTTAACCCGTGTCACGCTTCGGCATGAATGCGGAAAGAGACTCGTGGCAGCAGTACATGATCTAGAAATAAAAGCCGAGGTGGGTGGTTGAGCTGAATCGAATTAATCGACGGCTCCAGTAGGAGTAGAATCTAAGCATTGTTTTCTCATCTGGCCGCTTGCTCTGCTTTGCTTCTTGCTAGTTGATCTGTCGGCCTTAGCCTTATCTGTGTCGCCCCTCTGCTTGTCTCAGCTCACGTTCATCCGCGTCGTCCCCCAAAGATTCGATGGTTCATTTCAGGCGTGCCTTTGCAAGCAGAGTTGAACTACTAGCTCACAGTTTTGCGTACGGTAGTACTAGATTGGGCCAGATTAAATCAAATCAAATCCAAAGCGACGGATGAAGCTAATCATTGTACTGGCATGCAGTCGCAGGACACCCACGCCGTGATCCGGCCGGCCGGCCGGCCGGCCGGCCAATCGGCGGCGACCCTCAGATCAGGGTGGTTATGAGTGAGGTCATTTCGCTGACTTGTGCTGGCCAATGGCCCTGTTCGCTGGAAGGAATTTGAAGAAATCTAGATAAATTTAGAAAAATCTGTGAGAGGATGAATAATACTTTTCAGTTCGGAACAGTAAATTCCGGCTGAACTTTAGACCGTCCGAACGGCCCCCATGCCTGCTCACCGCCTGTACACCTGCCCTGCAGGCTGTACTACTAGCATGCAACCAGAAAGTGCTGCATCGTATCACCGTCCTATTCCTATCGATTTTCCGCCAAGTTAGCTTTTCACTCTGATTTATTGTGTGTTTTTTCTTACATATAAAATAAAGTAGCAAGAGAGATCTGGTGAGTACTCGTCATCATATCAGAACTGGAACAACATTGATTTTGTTTCTGAACCGGCCTTCGCCACCGATATGTAGTTTTAAGAAAACATTAAGTATGTATTTTAGTTCAAGTAAGTTATGGAACCATTCTAATCTAGCATTATTTGGCACTCATAAGTGGTTAATAATACAACTTTTAGCTGATATTTATAACTTACTTATCAACCCACTCATATAGTAGTTGTTTCATAAGTTTTTTTTTGTTGATGTACGTTAGCTGGCTTACAGCCCACGTCTCTTGTCTCTCCTCTCTCTTCTCCATTCAGAATACAACCTTGTAAGAGCCCCTTATTGTCATTGCTCTATGAGCTCTTGGTCTCCGATGATGAGTTGACCAACTTTTTTTTCTTTTAAAAGGATCTAACCCATTTTAGAAGGTGTTAATATTTTCCCCCTCTTGTACCTCCACCAGGCATGGTCAAGGAAGTGAGGTGAGTCCATTTTAAGTTATGCAATATTTAGTGGCAAATTTGAGCACGAAAATAAAAAAATACAGTCACTTGAAGAAGATTGTACAACTAAAATAATAATGGCTCTATGTCTATAAATCAAGCCTCTTGTTCATGGTTTATGCATCATTAAACATGGTCTCTGATGCCTTAATTCATCAAATTATCCATCTCGCTAAAAAATTTATGTCTCGCCTCTTTTATTAGTTGTTAAAGAATTTTTAAAAAGATCTTGACTGAGAATACTACATAACAAATAGATAAATAAATAAATGGGTCAATTAAATGCTACATGGAGGATTCTAACACAACGTATATGAGACATATATATTTTTATCATAGATGATGCGGTCCTCTAAAGGCAATGTATATGCAACAAAATGGATTTAAAGAGTATGCAAGCAAAGAAAAACCACATTTCTCAATATTATGGAACCATATTCCTTAACTTAAAAAAACTTAGACTAAAACTAACAAGCAATTATATGCTACTTGCTCTGAAATATAAAATGATACAAAAATTAAACCGGTTCCGAAAATAAGAACAATCAATAAAAAAACTAGAAACTGAGAAGTAAAACTCGCAAGAAAAGTGTGGGCGCTCAAGATTCATGTGTGCAACAACCGAAAAAAACCCCCAAAATGTGCTTTGGCTCCCAAAAATAGGCTCCCCAACAAACCCACGGACAACAGATTAGCAAACAACACACGCGCACGCGTACAGCGAAGAAATGGCGATGGCGATGCAGCCATCTTAGCACCCCCCCTCCCCTCTCCCTCTCCCTCTCCATGGCCGCCCCTCCTCTGGTGTTCGTCGCCGCTGCCATAGCCGCGCTCGCCATCCTCGTCCTCGTCGTCTTCGCCTTCCGGCGATGGTGGCGGCAGCGTGGGCAGCGCCAGCGGCAGCGCCGCCCGCTCCAGACCGCGGCGGCGGCCCCGACCCCGGTCTCTGTCCAGGTCAAGATCCAAGCTTTCTTGTCCCCTTCTTGTTGCCTTGAATCGCCAAGATGCGAAGCCTCGATGTTTTTTACGCGAATCGCTGGTCCCGGTATTTTCTTGGAAGAATATATATATACACAGGGATCGCCGGTCGATTGGGGATTGGGGGTTCTTGCTGCCGCGCCATTACTGGAGAATTCTTGGGCCTGTCCTGTGGCGCATTTTCTCTACTTTGTGTGATTTCTTCAAACGTTGGTGATTCTGATTCATACGGTGTTGAGGTCCATCTCTAGTTGTTCTTGGCCGTTGGCTTGTTTCTTGTAGTCTTGTACATAAATAGTATTGCATTGATGTTTTGAGGCTGTTTGATTTGTGCCACTGTAGTTGTTGAGTCATGCTTAAGGTTGATTAGGCTGTCGTTGCTGCTTACGTTGGTATCAATTGCTATGAATTGGCCAGCAGTGGGAGAAAAGTATTGTTGTTACATTTTGTTGTTCAGTGATCATGATGTCAAATGATTGCTTATTATTTCCTTAGTTAATGGGCCATGATGAATAATGAGTATCTAGCTCCCAAGCGGACAAAAAACATCTACTCCCTGATAAGAAACCTGAGCTGATTTTTTTCTCTCTCAGAGCTGTCACATGCACGAGAACATGCTGGATGCTGTGACCTAGGCAATGACACTTAATTTTATAAGGAATCTGAAAGAAATATTAAATTTGGGCTTTCTTCATTCCAATGTTTTTGTGCAGGAGCTTTGGTTATTGTCAGTAACTCATTTCCTCACACAAGCAGATCAGTCATAAAAGTAAAAAGTAAAAGAAAAAAAAATTGTGTCGAAAGTCATGACATAAGGGTTGTAAAAACTAATTCAATGATCCATGTTCTTAGACATAGACTTGGCACTTTCCTTAATAATTTCTGTGGAGTGGTAGCCACATCAATTGACCTTTGCCTTTCATGGAATGCTTATGATAACTAGTTATAACGAAATGTAATTGTGCACTGAGGCATTTCCACTACACGATCTACATCAAGCTCTTGTTTTCTTTAATTGCAATGTGGATATACTTGTATTGGTGTCTCAATGCTTTACACTCTCTACTTGCAGGATGAGGATATAGATAGGCCTCTTCTTTCTGAAAATCGGGGCGATCACTCTAGACAGAGTAATAGTTTTCTCGGAAGTTCTGTAGGAGAACCTTCGAAGATTCAAACAAATAGGAGTAACACTTCGCCTAGCAGTCATGCAATTACTGATACAGGGAGGATTTATCCTGCTGAATGTTATGCTACACAAGGTATGCATAATCATATCCAACCATTTAGTAGCCTTGTTGGAGTATCAACTATGTTCTCGTCTTTGTTGGATTGCTCCAATTATGGATTTACAAAAACAATTTTCCAGTTACTGATAATCTCTACTGATTTTGTAGGAGAAACTCATGTAATCAATGTTGAAAATGATACTTCTGAAGAGTTTCAATTAGGAAGCACACTAAAATGTACACCACCACCAAAATGGCCAACACCTGATCAGAAGCACAGAAGAAGGATTTCTGGAGAGGATAATCATAATGGAAGTGTTTCTCTGAAGGATAATACATATCGTAAGCTATCCGTCAAACTTGACCTGGACATTCTAATAGTCCATTGCTTGCAAAGATTGGCATTTATATGCCCATTTCATCCAATCTTTTTGTTAGAAGTGCAGATAGCATCCTGAATTTAGAGGTCATAGCTGGTCCATCTCATGGAATAAGCTGTTCTCGGCAGTCAAGTAGACCTTCTATGCTCCCAATAACTCTTGGAAGGGTTCCCCCTAGTGATTTAGTGTTCAAGGACTCTGAAGTATCAGGGAAACATGCTCAGATAAACTGGAATGCAAAGGTAAGTTGTTCAAGAACTATTTATGTTTCTATTGTACTTTCAATTTAATGTGATTTGAAATGTTTGCATTTCTGAACTTTTAGCTTTGAAAACTGAATAAGTGATGCTATCGATCAACCTTAGCAGTACCATTATGTATGTTTGTGATCATCAAAATTTAGGTGTATGTTTCGTCCAAAATTGTTACTCAAAAACTCTATATTGTGAGTGTGGATGCTACGGGTACATGTTTCAAACCTAATAATTTAAAATTCCATGGCAGAAACTGTTCCTGCAAGGTTAGTCATGCTTACTTTTGTCAGCACCATCATATCATTAGCTGCTTATTTGTGAGCAGAAACATACTGGATAAAGCTTGATAATTGGCTCACTAGAAAACTGTGTAGGGTAGAGCCTCTAAATGTTATCTGATTGTCTACTGTATTGACCAAATCTGTAGTTTATGTTACAGTCTTTGAGATGCTTTCGCTCATCTAGTTACTTATGTGCTGCAGTACAATTTAAAATTCTTCCTTACCTCCAAAACAGTGATAATTGGTATATTGGAATATTGCAGACATTAAATTGGGAACTTGTGGACATGGGCAGCTTGAATGGAACTTTCTTGAACTCCCAGTTGGTTCACCATCCAAATGCTCAGTCTAGGCGTTGGGGTGAACCTGCTGAACTTGCACATGGTGATATTATAACTCTAGGGACTTCATCTAAACTATCTGTAAGTTCATAATATACTTCCAGCATCTCTAGTTCTTCCAAATTTGGTAAAATATTTTATGGATCTTTAAGTAGTTCAACTATACAGTCTACTGAACTTGCATTGTATGTCTCATAGAAGTCTGAATCCTTTGGAATTGATCAGAGTTGATATGTTTCTAGAATTGGTTGCATATGCTCATACCAAATCCTAAGTCTTGATCCTTATGCTTTATATCTTCACAAGTCTTAATCTGAAACACTTCATCTTTTGTAGGTTTACATGGCCATTATAATCTCATACATTTAGTTCAAACTGAATATAAAAAATTAGTAAATTACAGACTCTGTGTCCTACTGCTTATTATAAACTACTGAACTCCATTCACCAGATGCGATTGTATGGAACATACAAGAAGAAGAGCCAAACCTTTTAGTTTCAAGCAACTTGGGATAGGCTAGAGATCAAATCCAACATGACTCACCAAAAAGAAGGGAAAATAAAGAGAAAATAAAATAAAAACAGCATCAAAATAGTGATATCATGAGGGATCTAAAGCCTATTCCCTAAAGCACATGAATAGCTGATGAATGTATGGAATATAGTTATTGAGATTTTCTTTTCATGCTTCAGTTCTGGGCGTGCTCTTCCACTTTCATTCCATATGATGTGCCGTAAATCTCTTGTGGCTAGTTTTGGTATATAAGCTTAATCTATGCATGAGTTCATTTTTGCTAAGAATGGTTTTGTCCTCAAAATCATGACTCTGGTGTTCCCTTCTGTTGCAAGCCCATATGTGGATCTGTAGACCACTTATTGTCGTATATTGCCCATTGAATTTCCACACATCTGAGTATCTGACCATAAGTAGGGGAAAAGTTCGTCTAGTGTGTTGTTATTGGAGAAATCATAATGAATGGTTTATTTCTAGTGTCAAGTGTCAACAATATTGTTTACAAATTGAATAGTTGTTAAAGCTAGTGTTCTAAAAAACTCTGCAGGAGGCATGGTGCCACTTAAGCTGTCACGTGATACTAGGATGGGTGTGGG
The DNA here is from genome assembly GCA_904845875.1 of Miscanthus lutarioriparius. NCBI lineage: Eukaryota > Viridiplantae > Streptophyta > Magnoliopsida > Poales > Poaceae > Miscanthus > Miscanthus lutarioriparius. Next base: position 94,596,004 of record CAJGYO010000003.1, on the reverse strand, counting down.
TGGATTGTGTAGCCTAGCACCTGTGTGGGTCTAGGCGACTGTTTTAGAACATTGAATGAATGCTAGCTGCTGGTTTACTGGACTTGCTAAGTGATGCTTGATCATCATTGTTTGTATGGATGCTTGCTTCATTCAGCTAACTTTGTTGAGGGCTGGTTGAAACACTGCAACCACCACAATGTCCAATGATTTCTGTTCATCTGGTCCGAATTCATGATTTGAAGTATACACATGTTTTTTGGTCTTAAAGTTTCTGGTGCTTAACATTCAGCTTACTTTGAGCATCATAGCAATTTTTTAATAGTTAGTTCTTTTTTTTAAAAAAAAAAGTCAATTGTGTTTCTACCTCTGAAGGTTCAAATTTCACTGCAAAATCAACGAGTTCCTGCTGGTGTTGGTATGGCATCCGATCCAATGGTGGCACGTAGAAGTGGAAGGAAACTTCCAATGGAAGACATAAGCTTTTGCCAGTGTCCTCTGCAGGGTGTTGAACATGTCAGTAATCAGATAGTTCTTCCAAATTCTTTATTCTTTTTTTTTCTTATGCCTGATTTTGTTGCAGTTTGGGCTCTTTGGAATTTTTGATGGACATGGTGGGGATGGAGCTGCCAAAGCTGTCAGCAAGTTAGTCATTTGTGCTTCTTTGATGCATGACTATGCATTGCATGGCATCAGTTTATCACTTCATCCTAGTATCTGGGGATTTTCTTGTATTAATTAACTCCAAATGAACCAGCACATATATTTTATTTTTAATATTTGGATATTTTAATCTCACCATGCAAAACTGATGTTTTCCCTTTCAATTTGTAGGATTCTTCCAGAAAATCTGGGATACATTTTATCTCATCCTGAAACAAAAGAACGAGTGCAATCATGTTCTGATGCTTCTGATGTTCTTAGATATGCTTTTACTTTGACAGAAGCCGCAATCAATCATCAGTACGAGGTTCACCCTTTCTCTAGTTGTCATGTGCCAGATGCTATTGTTGAAGTTTTAGTTCAGACTTATCTTCCTATTACCTAAGTGAATTTTATATTTTGTGAAAGGTTTGTTTATATGTTCACAACTTGCAAGGCTGTGATATTTATTATTTTAGAGCTGCCCCTCTCGACTTAATATACGTTATGTATTTCCATGTTTGATATATCAGGCCTATCAAGAAATCTTACTGTTGTAGTGATGTCAACAATTATTTTTCTGTTGGGGTCACAATTCATGACACAGTTTGTCTGATTGCTGATCCCATCTCTTGAGTACACATTATTAAGTTGTTTTGGTCCTAATTGAAATGGTTTCTCTGGTTTCCAACCTTTTTACTGAAATGAATTCATCTCTAGTATACAGATTTCTAGGTAGTTTTGCTCCCAGATTTGAGATCTTATTATGTAAGCATATATTGTAAGAATCCTCCCTTGGTCTGAATGCCTACCCAGAAATAGCAATGGTTGTTTGCTTCTGAAAATTTGTAGTCTAATCGGAGTCCTCTTATATGCGTTAGTCATTTGTGTTGCTTTGCCAAGTAGTAGTTGCATACTCTTCCCTTGAATTACCTTGATACAAACTGTTAAGGCTTACGGTTTTTATTTGTCCCTTCTCAGGGATGTACAGGCACAGCACTTCTTATTTGGTTTGATCAGAATAAAGATTGTTTTGCCCAGTGTGCTAATCTTGGTGATTCTGCTTGTGTAATGAGGTAAGAGGTTTGCCTTTTTTCCCCCCTTGAAGCCATGCAGAGATTTTTTATTAAATATAAGCAAGCCAGCTGATATGTTAGTTTTTCCTGCTAACATCCTGTATGGTGTAGAATTGCAAACATTGTTGCTAACATCCATAAAAAGAAAACATTGTTAGTAACATGTTTCCGAGTCCGATAACAACCTAAGATTTTTCAGTGTCAATGGAAAGACAATTGATATGACTGAAGATCATCGAGTAGCTAGTGCAACTGAAAGAGCTAGGATAGCAAGAACTGGGCAGCCCCTGAAAGATGGGGAAGTTCGTCTTAATGGTATGATATTTTGCTCTGTTTCCATTGAATTCTTTTCCCATTTACGGTGGAGGCATAATCAATGTTTGTTGTTGTTTCAACAGGACTAAATCTTGCTAGGATGTTTGGAGACAAGTTTCTTAAGGAGCAAGACTCACGCTTCAGCTCAGAACCATATGTGAGCCAAGCTGTTCGTATCACCAAAGCATGCACAGCTTTCGCCGTTATTGCTAGGTAACTTCTGTTCTCCTAATGCTAGCAAGGTAATGCTAGCGATATAATACAACCATCTGCTGACTAGGTTTTTTTTTTGTGTATGTACGCAGTGATGGACTCTGGGATGTCATCAGCACGAAAAAGGCGGTACAGCTTGTTGTTGAGGTAAAAGATCTGACGACTGTTTTTTCCTGTCATTGTTCTGCAGCTGCAGTGGAATTTATCGTTGCTTGCCTTCACATGTCACAATGTGCAGGGAAAGGAGAGGAACTCTGGTGACAGCACCTCAGCGGCTAAAGTAGCCAACCGTGTATTGAACGAAGCTAGGAATTTGCGAACCAAGGACAACACATCCGTGATATTTGTAGATTTTGACATTCTGAGAACAGACCCTTGTATCGCCAAATGACATGTCAGATTCGAGACCACCACCTTCTTTCCATGAATCGTCTTCCTGGCCGCTTATAGCTCCAAGTTTTGCTCCACCCGTTCTGTTTTTTTAGTGAGACGTGATGTGTTCGCATGAACCGCCCTGAAATAATCTGTAAATTGGCAGAGGAGCAGAGTGCATCCCGTGTTGTAATCTGGTGCATGCTTAGAGTCTATCTACTATAAATATACATATGCTTTCTACTCGGAGGCAACCATAATAACAAGGAATAAACCCAGCTTGTATGGCAACCAGCCTAGCTAGCAGATAATAATGCTTTGTTGACCTGCATGATATGATATGATATGATATGACATCACTTTTACCTTGCTGTAGAATGTGCCTCCAAATTGAAGTCGAACTGCAAGATGGAGGCAAGCAAAAACTGCCTGACGACAGAAATGGAATGCATCCAGTCCAGTTGCTTGGTTTCAGTTTGTGCACAGGTTGGTTGGGGCTCAGAAGGCACCAATTGCCTGCCTGACAGAAATGGAATGCTGTGGAAATTAAACTGCTTCCAAGGGGAGGGGTAGTAGAATCTAGTGGTGCACCCCTGTATCCCAGGATGGAAGGATGAGGGGGTGGAAGCTAGTCCTGGTCCTTTTACTCCTTTGTGCAGCCCCAGAATTAGGGCCTCGCTCGTTCCCAGGACCAGCTATAGCTGTGGTGCACATCAATCTCCTTTCCTCTCAAGGGAAAGGCACTGCAAGTAGTTGGAGCTACCGTGGTAGTACGTAGTCATGGTAGGAGATGGCTTTCCCTGCAAGATCGTTAAGAAAAGTAGAAAACGATGCCAGACCTTGCAAAAGGCGTCTCAAGGACAACAATTAGCTAGGTTGATATATCACCACAACAGAGCCATGCGTTGGTTACAATAAAGTGATAAACATCCGTACTATTGCAAAGAAACATCAAACATCACTGCCCAGTGCTATTCCAGAAGCCATATATATGCTTTGGAGGTCAGTCAGATTTCCACGTATGACGTATGCTTTGGAGGTCTGCCAATGAATGTCCACTTGGGCGATAGAAGAAGATCCTCTGTTTTGCCTGTAGAGCATGTCCACCGGTTTCAAAAGTCGTCTGTCCCCCAATATCTATATATTAGGGTAGCTTAATAATATTGCTTTTGTGAATATTAGAAAAGTTGGTTCAGCAGTACCCCCAATGTATCTCTGGTAATACCTATGCGAAAGATGGGCAAACATGTGTGTAATAAAAAAAGTACTAAAAAGTAATGGTTGGGATGTGCCTCATGTTAGGGCGTCCCCAACATTGTCGAGCCTGCTAGCTAAGAGAGCATCTGGCCAATCACGAAGAAAGAGAAACAGAAAATCCACAACGCTAGCGAGGTAGCGAGAGCTAAGCTCGCACGTTTCTCAAAAATTTTCAAGTCTCTGACAAAGTTACCACTATGTGACTTCTTAGTTTTTTAATCGTTTTACGCTCCACCTCAGCTAGCGTTTTGGAAAGCATGGCTGTCTCCAACGAGTAGGAACGCAAAGATGACACCTATTCCAGTACTTAGTCACGTACAGGAAAAAGAGTCAGGCACGCAAAACCTTCTTCTTCAACAGCGAACCCAAAAAAGACTACCGGTTTCCTCTGTCCGGTGCACCGCTTGCTCCTCCGTCTTCGTCTTCCCCGCGGCCGGCCACCGAGCTGCGAGCTCCGGTGCGAGATCCGGCGAGGCGCGGCCCCTTCGCGCGAACAGCAATTTCGCACAGTAGGGCGTCATACCTTGTGGTCAGGGAGGATGGAAGGCGTCAGGGAGGCCACGAGGACGCGACGGTGGGGCGCCCGAGATGCGTCGGCAGCGACTGTGCAAGGGACGGGGGCGAGTTCGCATCATAGGCTCAAACAAACAGTGGAATAAGAAAACAAATTGGGAAAAGGAGGAAGATTTCGTGGATGAACGCACCAGATCCTTACGATTCTGATGAAGGGGAAGGCAGTGAGCGCGTCAGCTCAAAACTGTGGCCGCGTCTCCATCATGGATCTGTGCACGCAGCCGCCAGCAAAGCCGGCCGTCGCATCTGCCGGTGCTGCCGCTGGCGGAGAGGACGCCATGGCCGCGTCTCCATAGTCGATCCCCGGACGTAGCCGCCGTCAAGGCCAGCCGCTGCATCCACGCGTGCAAGAGCCGGCAGGGCCTGCGGCTGCATCAGGAAGGAAGGAGGCGACGTTCTCGGTCGGGTGAGAGCAGCAGAGGCGAGCGGCGTTGGCGCGGATCCAGGGTGAGGTGACGGAGGGAGCGAGGGAGAGATGACGACGAAGAGAAGGCCGGTGGTCCAGACATTTGCGTCGTCTCCCTCTCGAGACGTTTATTTGCGTATCGGATCGGCTTGAACGCAAAATGCATGGTGTGTATGGGTCATCCGTTGGAGCGTTTTTCTGGTACCCAAAATCACTGTAGATGACCAATTTTGTGTTTGGGTTGTAAGGTTGGAGACAGTCTTATCGGGAGAGATACAGCTCTCCCTTTATTTGAAGGGTGATAAGACAAATATCGATGACCACAAAAAAAAGTTATTAAGAGACTGCTAAAATAAGAAAAAAAGTACCATAATCCCTGGTTATAAGGATATGAAGAGGTATTGAGGCTGCTCGATATGCTTTACCTCGTTCCCTTCTCCTTTGTCCACTTGGACCCCTGCAAGCAACTCCACCAGACTGAGAAAAGAGATCATTTTCCCTGTATTCTTACATAAAGAAGATTGAGGTGCAAAAACACAGCACCAATAGATCTTCTTTTTCCAAAAATTTTCTCAATCCCTCGAAATCTCTCCTCTTTCCCTCAAACAGAGGGGCAGTAATTTTTCTCAACCCCCTCCCTTACCTTCTCTGTCACTGGCATATGGGCCCCACGTTGCACTGCATCGCGTCGAGTGTCGCGCTGCTCCCTGTCGCACCGAGCTCCACGTCGGTGAGGTCCGCGCCAGCGTGCTTTGAGCTGTCCCTGCAACCCCGCGCTTGGCAGGAGAGCCCTACGCCGGTTAGGCTACCATAGCCCACAGCTTTGCGCTGGGCAGGCTGCCGCCGCTGCATGCCTCTAGTATTGTGAGAAGAGAAGGCAAGGAGAGAAGGGCAGAAGAGAATTTTTTTCTCACTAACAGATGAATCCTATGTATTAAGGTGATGAAGGTTCGGACCAGTTTGGTATAGCCCCTCCTCCTGCTCCAGATTCACTACGTAAAAAACAGTACAACGGAACAAATTTTTTTTAGGGACGGCGGGTGATGGAGCCGTCCCTACAGTGGCGTGCTCGGGAGCCTAAAGACCAGCCATTCCTATAAATAGAACAGAAGGGGCGGCTGGTAATACGAGCCGCCCCTACAAATGGGTCGAATTTGTAGGGGCACCAGCCGCCTCCGATGTTAAGATTTATAGGGGCGGCTCAATAACCAACCGCCCCTACAAATGCTCCAATGAATAAATACTCGGTTTCAACTCCCCATTCCAGAGGCTTCTTCTCACCCCTCCCTCCGTTCTCTTCGCTTTCTCCCTCCCTCGCTCTCCCGACGCCGACAAGGTGATGGGCGGCTGGCATCGCTGGCAGCGTGGCAGGTGGACTGGCCCCCCGGGGAGGCGGGCGAGCCCCTCGTGCACCCGGGCGGCTGCTGCTGTGACGGCTCTTGGCACCTCCTCCGTGCTGCCCTCACCGGGCAGGTGGGCGGCGTGCAAGCAGCAGGCGGCTCTCCACCGACTGGGGTAGAACGGTCATTTGAGGGGCAGGCATTGAATGCCGACTACCGACTTTTTGGGATGCGAGGAGGAAAGTCTAATAAACAAGACAACGGACCCAACCAAATAATCCTAAATCCTGTCACATGTCCTCCTCTATCGTTGGTCGCTCGTTTTGCTACAACTACAAATCTACAATGGCTGCACCCCACCCCACGTGCCCTCGCGGCAGGTGCATGAGTTCGCGCGCGCGCGGAGCCGGCCGTCGATCTGGTGCCCAGCCACCAGTCAACGACACACTGCGTCACTCAATGCCTTCCCTTCCCTCCTCAAATTAAAGCCTCAAACCCTCACCAACTCACATCGCAGTCTCCCTCGATCGATCTAGCTCAGATCACTGAACGAAGCAGCACACAGCAGCAGGTCGGGTAGCCACATCCCACTCCCAGCCATGGCGGCCGGCGGCGGAGGCGGAGGCGGAAGCGAGGCCGTGCAGAAGGCGCTGCAGTCGGTGGCGCAGAGCACGGGGTGGACGTACAGCCTCCTCTGGCGCCTCTGCCCGCGCCAAGGGTACGCTTCTTCTTGCTTCTTGCTCGACCGTCCCTCCTCTCGTCCTTTTTTATCGATCTGATCATGCATGCATGGCGCTGCGCAGCGCGCTGGTGTGGGCGGAGGGCCACTACAACGGCGCCGTCAGGACGCGCAAGACGACGGTGCATCAGCCGGGCGGGGAGGGCGCCGGCGAGGAGGGGGAGGAGACGGCGACGGCGGCGGGGGCCGGCCGGGTGGCGCTGCGCCGCAGCCGGCAGCTCAAGGAGCTCTACGACTCGCTGTCGGGGGAGGCGGCCGACGGCGGTCGAGGAGCGGGCGGCGGCAGGGACGGCGCGCAGCGGCAGCACCAGCAGGTGGTGCCGCTGCCGCCTCGCCGGCCCACCGCGGCGCTGGCGCCCGAGGACCTCACGGAGACGGAATGGTTCTATCTCATGTGCGCCTCCTACTGCTTCCCTCCTGCCGTCGGGTAACCTATATTATGAGTAGCTACATGTATTTGCAGTTTGCATGCATGCTACCTCCATCTGCAGAATGAAGCAGCAGAGCACAAGGAACGAACTCAAGGTGTCGACGTGTAACGGCGTGAGGTGGAAACAGACCGGCTCTGGCGCTGCACAAGCACAACAGCGTGAACCCAACCCAACGCTTAAATCCCACAAACGACTGATCACTTCGGTCTACTCCCTGGTTCCAAATTATAAGATATTTTAGCTTTTCTAAATTTATAGCTTGCTATATAATTAGACATACACCATGTCTAGAACTCTAGACGCATAGTAAAAGTAATGTATTTCGAAAAACCAAACGGTCTTATAATTTAAAACGGGGATAGAGTAATAATTAATTAACATCCGAGGTTGACCTCACATCCCAAGGGGCCCGGAGAAAGGATTGGAGGCGTTGAAGGGAGCTGTCGGCCCGTGGAATCAAGGAAGCGGGCAATGGAGGAGCGACGTCCCTTGGCGCCGAACGGAGGACTCTAAGAGGTCTCGAACCCCGTCCTGCTAGATTGTAAGGGCATTGGCCAGCCCTTGTGTCTCTCACACACCTTTGAGAAGACAAGATGGTCTTCGGTTCCATGAAGACATAGACGAGTGACCATGATGGGTGGACCAATTACTTCATTAACCATGAAAATATGCCCGTGCACTGTAACATGACATACAACGTGTGGCGTGGTCATTGGACTATTTGCGTCTGAGAGATTTATTCGATGATCATATGCCATGCATTTGAATTCGTTTTGGAATCAAACTCCATAGGCAGTGTGCCTGGACGATCGACATATACTGCTCTAACACATATGAGTACGAGAGAGAGTGGCAAACAATGGAAACACTCCATATTCTAATTCATTTTGGAATCGGCACCTGCACCATGCTTGGACACATCACTCTAACTTGTACAAGCACGAGAGAGACTGGATCCGTTGGTTTACCATCGCACGGCTGTGAGTGATGTCAGACTAAGAAACATTTTTTCCTCTTTATAATTTATAAGCTAGAAATTAAGTATGTTTTAAATCAGTCCATGTTGTTTTACATGGGAGGAACCAAAGGTTCCTTCCAAGCACCATAACAAGCCCTCTAAACATTACTGTCCTGGCGAGATAAATCTTACTAGCAAAACTATTATGGCCTTCATAGAAAATTACTGAAATATATGTTTTAATTTCTTTGCAATGCAAAAATGTTTAATTTACAAGGGAAAAAAACCACTGATCTATGCTTCAAGAGTGACATTCTTTATTATCATATATGTCACCTCGCACTTTGTTTTCATTTCTTTCCAAATTAAATGATACGAGTTTATGATTCACACACTCACAAAAAGTGTGCTAGACAATTTCAAGAAAGCATTGCCCATATTTTTGGTACTAAAATGTAATTATTATATTCACATTTTTTGAACTATTATATACATACACGACATTCAAACAGCTGTTCCTGTTTAGTTGCATTTCGAACTATAGTTTTATTCACTCTAATCTCTTCATATATACTATTAGAACTCGTTTCTTAATTTGACATTCTTTTCAGGATCATATAGCTTATGATGCTGCATGTATCAATAAATTATCAAATGGCAAGCACAAACATTTCATATAACAAACATATAATGTTCTTTTTCATTGTAACAAGAAAACCTTCCATATATAAGTCATATACATGTGTAGTGCTTTCAAATTTCAGGTTGCCTGGGGAGGCATTTGTAAGGAGAGTTCATGTGTGGCTATGTGGGGCAAACAAAGTTGACAGCAAAGTGTTCTCAAGAGCAATTCTCGCTAGGGTACACATACCATCTCCTTCTTTTCCATGTTTAAAAAAATGTTTGGTACTCTTCTTGTTGCAAATATTTGGCGCTTTCACTAAGATCAAGTTCTATGTTTGAAACTTTGGCTATCATTTTCAAACTAATTTGTGTGGAGCATTAAATCATATGTGTAATCTCATTGTAGTACCCTGGTTCATAAGTGTTATATGGTTCGAACATTGTGGCTCATGTGTTCTATTCTAGTGGAATTGGTCCCATCTTAGTTGTTTAGTTTTAATAGGTCTAGGCCATCTTATAATCTTCTTGTTTTCTAACATAGTTTCTCTGGATTAACCCTTTTACACGAAGCGAGGATAAAAGTCCAAGAGACACACTATACATATGTCGGCTCGTTCCATGTAGGAATTGGGCCATAAGAAGATTTTGAACAGGGTGTTACTTAAATCAGAGCCAGTACTCTCGCTACACGAGTACATGCATGGCCGCTAGTGGAGGGACAACATGGCATGGTTACGGTAATAAAGGATGCGAGATGTAGTGCTACTCCAGTCCATTAGTGTTCTGAATTCCTCATGCTGTGGACCATGTGTTGTGTTCCAATAGAATTAGTTTTCTTATCGTTTTTGAAATATTAGCACCTCTAGGCTAACCCTGTTACACAAAATGAGAAAGGCAATATAATAGAGATGTTATTTATATGGAGGCTCATTCCTCGTTGGAATAGATCTTGGATGGGGTGTTACACTCATGCATTTAGATGTCACAACTATATTTCAATAGAAAATAATACTTGTTCAAGTTGTTGCACCCAGAAGTCAATGCAAAAAATCAACAAGGTCAAAGTACTTTTGACCCTAGTGAGTAGTTTGCAGTGTGTGAAAACTATAGAGAGTTTGGGAAAAAAAAGGCTAAATTAAAAAAAACTCTTAATTAAGATCTACTTCCTCCGTTCTAAATTATAAGTTGTTATAGCTTTTATTATGTATCTAGACATAGTCTATATCTAGATGCATAGTAAAAATAATGTACCTAGAAAACCCGAGCGATATGTCTAGATACATAATAAAAGCTATGTATGTATAAAACTCAGAACAACTTATAATTTGGAATGGAGGAGAAGAATTATCATAAAGACCAGTCAAGCGATGCATGACAAAAGCTAAGCTTGCGATAGCAGTTGAACTTAAAACATTATTTTCCTTTCAAGATATGAGCATGAAGCTCAAATTGTATTTAGATATCCAAAAGTCTTATTTTCCTTCTTTGCCTCATGATAGAGAATTGAAGGTGCTAATTAATTTCTCCTTTTATTACTCTTTTCATGTGGAGCGTTACAAATATTTGTGGCAATCAGAGTGCAGGTATCCAGGTATTAACATTCGCCTCTGAAACTACTGAATATTGTATAAGCCTTATCAATGTTTTGCCATTCAATACTAAAATAAACCACTTCTAGTTTTACAACAACGTTTTAGCAAATAAGTCTTTATTTGCAGTGAACTTATTCTATTTTCGATTAAGTTTCCAATATTTCAGCAATTGCATGACTTCCACTAAATATTGAATCTCAGGCATATGATCAATTAATGCTTATTCATTGACTTCGATCTCTTAATAATGCAGACAGTAGCATGCATTCCAGTTGACGATGGTGTCCTGGAAATTGGGACTACAGAGAAGGTCAGTGAGTTAAATTATGCATTTTAGAAATTTACAGCCGTTAACTGTTAATATTCTGCAAACTGATCAAATTACATAAGGTCAATTAATATTTTCAATAATGAAATTAATAATAACCAAGCATCAATTATATGGAGACGTCTGAAAACAATAGGATCTAACAAATCTATGGATACATTTCAGGTAGAAGAAGACATTTGTTTAATTCAATATGCTAGGAGCATCTTCATGGATCAAATTGGCGCCCACATAATGCCTACCCTCTCAGGCCATTCAACTTCCACCGCCCCAACCACACACATCAATCATCAGCCACTCCAGACAAAAATGGGAAACTGCATCGGTGACATAAATGTGCAGAAAAATAGTCTCAATTCAGGAGACGAGCACAATAATGAAATGGTAGATGGCGACGACAGAATTGATTTATTAGAGATCAATACCGGAAATGATCCAAGCCGGCATTCGCCACAGGACACTAATGTAGGTGTAGGCAATGAGCAGGGAACGCTCAATGCAGGGACCAGTGAGCTGATGCTGATTGGGACGTCGGAAAGGGTAAGAGATGGTTGTTCAAAGCAAGAGGATGAAGAGATCCCAGTGCTTATGGTTTGCCAGAACAACGGTAATCTGGTAGCGCAGAATGAATTTGGTCCATGGCATGATTTTCTCGACGAAGACCTGAGCAGTAAATACCTGCAATTCCCAGGTAATTTTTTTTGGACCCGTGACACATTAATCTTGCAGTAAGTAATTTAAAATTCAATTTTGAAATTAAAATACATGTGCCATCTTTAATCGAAATAGTGCACATCAATCTCATTTCTCATTTTCTTTACCCCAAGGCGTCACACTTATTTAAATCGACACAATCGACACTCTGTGTTATCACGTGTCTAAATGTCTTGATATTGTTGGATATTGGCTTTACAACTTATAGCTTCAATTCGGGATGAAAGTAAAGGTGCAGGTCACTGTCCAATAGAAATAAGTGGATCAAAGGTTAGTAGGAACCAGGGCCCGTGCCGGCAAAAGTTAAGGCCTTGTTCTAATATAAACTCTAAAATAGGCCCTAATAGTCTAGAAAAATAGAATGATAATCATATACAATATTCTATAACACCAACCTATAACATCGAGTAATTAAAAAATGTTTTCTATGGTAATACAAGACCAACAGTCAATTACCTACGTATGTTTAAGAATTACTTACTTGCTGGGTGACAGCCTCCAAGTACCAATCATCTCAAATTTTTGATGGATCCATGACACTATGATATATAGTTTGGCACTTGCCAATACACTTCTCCCAGTGTCCCTCGCCAACACTTTGCAGTTTGCACTTTAATGTTAGCAGTCAAGTACTAGACTCGAGATTCTCTCTAGCAACCAACAAACGGAGAAGTGACTTAGCGAGTTGGATCAGGACGAAGTAGTCAGATGGAAGATGAAACTACATAGTGCCAAATAAGAAGAAATGTTGTGTGGTTCCTAGAGTTGGCATAGGCACTCATCGTGAACTTTGCACAGAAAAGTTAGCACAAAGTATTGAATATTGATTACTGATCGATGTTTTGAGGCCCCTAAAAATTTGGAGCCCCGGCCCGTACCGTCGCACAGCCCGCACACCCCGTGCACGTCCCTGCTACGAACTAGAGCAGAAAGTAATTATATAACTACTGTAAAGCCGAGGGCAAATGAAGCTTCACCTAGTCAGGTGGTGAGCAGTCCCGAGGATGTGAAAAATGCCAATAATGTTGCATTAGACAAAACAGTAACATTGCATTATCTCATGTCATGTCTGTAGTGCCCCTTCGGGAGTATTTATAGGAAGTACATAGGAGTAGAAACATAATTACAAGTCTCCTCATGCCAACTAAACATAGGGGTAGAAAAATAATTACAAGTCTCCCCACGCCAACTACTATATTCTAGGTATTCTAGGTATATCGGTAGGCATTTTGGGAATTTCACCCATATAGAGGTCTTGATCATCGCCACGGCGTGTGGGACCCTCACTTGACAGTTCGTATCTTCCTCCAATCTCCTATCTTGTCCTTGTGGTCTGGTCCTTACTTCAACCTTCGTCCCTCTTAGGTCTCTTTCGACTTGTTTGAAGGTATTTTCCCAACTTTGTTTCTGATACCTTTAGGAAAACATCAAGTTCCCTACAAAATAATGCGCCATGCTTCCTCGGCCATTAATGACATTTACCATCAAGGAGAAGGGGGGAGGGGTGGGGGTGGGGTTAACAGTGATAGAATTTATAGGACCTCTAGGTGCAGATCTAGCGGGTGAAACTTAACTTAGACAAAGAACTTGTCGATCTTTATCTCACTCAGTTTCTTACAAAATATGTATCTCACTCTTAATGAAGAGCACACATTCATCAACATCTTTATCTCACTCTTAATGAAAAGTAGTTTCTTAATTGATCTTAATTCTTACTCTTAATTCATCTTATAATTCTCCCCCTCAAAATATGGCATGAACTATACTGCCATAATTTCAAGAACTATTCAGAAAACTGTGAACGAGGAGACACTTATGACTTATTTTATTCGCATGATTATGCCATGCAAATAAAGTTATTTCTTGATCCGTATAGGAGTACACTTTCCTCGTTCCATTTCAAAAATTCAATGAGGTCTTTTATTAACTGTACTTTTACAAGTCACGCTTGCATCTTTTTCTTGTCCTTTGATTAGTATTGACCATGACGGTGCATTTCTATTGTGCCATGATCAATACTAGGATAGCATAAGAGCTACCCAAACTTCTCTCACTATGCGGGATACAAAAACATGAGTCATCACAAAACTTCTCCCGTCATACAGGATTGACTAGCATAAGTACTATGCCAAACTTCTCCCCATGCGGGATAAACCTATATACAAATTACCATAACGAAAAATTTAGTCATGATGACTAAAACATTCACTTATACTTTATTTTTGAATTAAATCTTCTCGTTGGTTCCAATTTAATCAGAAAATTAGTAAACTAACAAAAAAATTGTCCTGAACTGGCTTGACTCAAGCCTTTTCATTCACATACCCCAGCATTGCAGCCCGTTGATATGCAGCCGAGTGATCTCGCCGGTTAAAAAATAAAACTTATAAGATGCTTCTGCATCAATTCTACATCACCGTTGGGTAAAAAATAAAATTAATGCATAAAACTCATAAATTAACTTGAAAGACATATAACTACTCTTCAAAATTAAATTCTTCCGTTGATTCGAATTTAATTAGAAGATAATCAACATCATTGCAGCGAAACACGATAATAAAATACATTCTATTAGTTCAGGAGCATTTTTTGGTCTTTATCTACTCTCTAAAAAATTGACCATGTTGGTGTAAAATTTATCAGAGATTTAAACTCCAACCTTAAACTCATTATAATATTGTTATCATCAACGTTGGTCAGAAAATAATAATACCATAATTTAACATAAACAAATCAGACTACTCCTCTAATTTAAATTTTCCCGTTGGCTCCAATTTAATTAGAGGATAAACATAATCATAATTTACTAAAAATAACTGCTCTTCAAATTAAATTCTTCCGTTGGTTCTAATTTCATTAGAAGATAATCAACATTAAACTTTGCAGCGGAAACATGAAAAAATAATTTATCTACTTTTCAGAAGCATTTTACTGTGTACTTATCTACTCTCTAAATAATTTATCCCGTTGGTTCAAAATTGAATAGAGATGAAAAACTAATCAAAATTCATCAAAATTCGCTTCTGAAAATAATAAACAAATTCACACTCATTACTGTGCATTCGCCCGCCCGGGAAACAAAGTACGGCCCATTCTCTGCCCATATCCGCGTGCGGCGACTCAAGTAACTCAATGGATCGTCTTCGCCAAGACACGACACGCTCCAGCGCCTAGGCCTTAACACGGGCCCGTGGTCGGGATTTTCCAACCCCACCGGGGCGCTGCCGGCTGAATCTCTCGAGCCGTCCATCTTCATCCGACGGTCGGCCTTCATTTTCACAAGATCAAAACCCGGTCGCGCGCCGGTGGTGCGCCCTAACCCTAACTCATTTCTACCTTTCTTCTTCTCTTTCACCTTTGCGAAGCGAAACGAAAAGGAGCAAAGAAAGTGTAAGCGGTGCCGCCATCGGTCCCGCCGGGCGTGGCGCGCCCAGCGAGTGAGTGCACCGCCGTTGAGTGGTCTAGGCGACGGTGCCCTAGTCCCCCATACGCGCTAACCCTAGCTCTATCCCTTTCTTCGCCAGACACCACCATAGCTGCCGCGACTCGAGATCTGAAGGGTGGACACGACGCAGAGGTGGCGCGCCGGCCGTGGTGCCTTCGCCGAGGCACGCATGCCACCGGAGCCACGCGTGATGCCGTCGAGTGGCATCGCGGTGGTGCTCTTTGCACCCTACGCACGTGTACGCGGCGCCGTAGAGCGCTGGCGAGGCGACGGTTCTCTTCCAGCGCGCGCGGTCTTCCTGTACAACGGCGGTACCGTCGGCGGTGAGGAGAAACCCGGGTAGGTCTCTCCCCTCGCCGACCTCTCTTCTAGGGTTAGGGTTTGGGTTCCGATTTGATTTGAATCACTTGATTCTTGATTTCTATTCTATTTTCTACCCCAATCTACTAGATCTACACACTAGGACCATGGCTCTAATACCATTGTTATACCTTTAAGATCAACTAGGAGTAGATCAGCGGGTGTAACACAATGACACAGGATTTATACTGGTTCAGACAACAGGCCCTACGTCGAGTTGAGGTCGGTCTGTGACTTCATTCCTGAACCCCGGTGCTCAAAGTTTGCTGTGGGGTTACAAACGAGTAAGGAATAAGAAGGGGGGGGGGTGTTAGAGGTCCGGTCGGACTCTGAATCGAGTGGAAGAGAGTGATAGATGCTTAAACGTGTTCTAAGTATTGGAGTGTATGCTGTGTGTGATTGAGCTTATCAGCTATTGAGAGCATGTAGACTGTGTAGCTGTTGAGCTCTAGAGCCGTTGTGCTGTTGTCCTCAAGTCCTCAAGTCTTCGAGTCTTCGACCCCCCATGGTAGGAGAGAGTGCATCCCCTTTTATAGTTGAAGGGGATGGCCTTACAAGTCAGAGAGAAAGAGAGAGTGCATACGGGCGCTGCCTAGTCTTGTTGCCCATGCCATCGGTTACAGGAGGGTCGTCATTGCCCACCTTACTGTTCATGCTCTATTGTATCTGGCAGGCTGCACAGTGTTCGCCTGGTATGACAAACGACGACGCCCACAATACTATTTATGCTCATACGCGTCCGGCAGGCTCTACCGTGTTCGCCAGGTACGGCAAACGACGACGCCCACAATAATGTTTATGCTCTGACACGCCTGGCAGGTTCTACTGTGTTCGCCTGACATGCCCCGACGACACCATTCTACAGGTGCGCAGGGCATGGCAGGGTATGGTCCTCGGCATTACGGTTGACTTGAGTGCCTTACCTTATCTGCTCCGCCTGCTCCCTAGGCCCATACTGAGCGGGCGTCCCCGGTCGGTCGTTCCCAATCGTCCCCGACCGTGTTGGTCGAGAAAGAGCAGCGAGCAGAGGTCCTATCGTATTCTTGGTCAGAGAAAGGGGGTCAGAGTCGGATTGTAGTCCCACCACGGCCAGGCATTTTGGTCGCACCTCCGATCAGATCTCCTAGCCAGAGGTGCCAATTGAGGATCAAATCATGGTCTTGACCTGTCATTGTGTATCTGGGCCGGTCTAGGCATGTGCTGTCGCTGCACCGCCTGATGGGCCGAGTTTTGTAGGGAAGCGGGTCCATTAGGGACCCTGGGTTTATGAACCCGATAGGAGCCCCAGAGCCCTTTTAGGGCTTCTATGAAGCCGTGAAGGGGCTATTGTGTTGCTACTTTTGAGGGTGCACGGGAGTATGATGCTAGAAGATCTCTCGTAAGGAGAGAGCATTGTACGTCTCGAAAGGGCCCCTATCCTAGATTCTGGATCAGAGAACGGAGAGAGGGAGGAGAGCATTGTAGCAGGAGAATAAGGATCTTGGCTCCCTTGTTCAGCTTCATGCCCCAAGGTGCAAAGAAGTCCTAGGGCTGTTCACACACGCTTTGTGTGTTATTGTAAAAGCCTAGGGCTCGTGTCTTTAGCTTAATGAAAGCTTGTATTTGCTTTGTAATTCCTGTGCCCATTGCGTCGTGAAGGTGGGCTAAGTGGATACGGGCGCCTAGCCTCCATGGGGAGGACTGGCGAAGGCCGTGGAGGCACGCCGGAGGGATATTGGTGCCCAGCCCTTGAGGAGGAGACTCACTGGTAATCCATTTTCCATCGGGTGGTACGGGGCTTTACACAGCCGAGCTTGTGGATCAAGGACTTGCAGGTTGTCCCTGAGAGGAACGCATTGGTGATGTCTGTGTCGACGACATCAGGAAGGGAGTTGCACTGCTTTGAAAACCTATGGATGTAATCCCACAGGCCTATTGGGCTCATTGGGCTCCTACTGGCAGCTCTTGAGGTCCTAGGAATTCCTAGGACGGACATACGTTCCTAGGAAATTTCCGACGAAGACCCTCTTGAGATCCGCCCAGTCGCGGATGTTGTCGGGCGAAAGGAATTCGAGCCATGCTCGAACATGCTCCCCCACGTAGATGGGGAGGTACTGGATGATGAAGTAGTCATCATCCACTCCTCTCGCTTCAGTAGGTGAGCTGAAAGTCTTGAGCCATATACCGAGGTTCGTCTCCCGGTGTACTGGCGATGTTGATGATGGATGCGAAGCGCCGTGGAAATGATGCTTTCTAGATGCGACGACCAAAGGCCTATGGCCCTAGGCCATCCGAAAGCTGGGGCTCCGATCGTTTGGCCGCCACCATGCCCGGGTGCGATCCTCGCACTCCTCGATGGTCGAGCCGGGGCACATGCCGCCCGCTCTCGCCGCCATTCGATGGTCATTATTGCATGCGGGCGTGGCGTCGATTGTTGATGACGCCTTCACGAAGCGCCATGGTTTGGCCCAAGCCGTTTGCGCACATGTGGTCGGTGTGGAGCGGGCACCGGTTGGGCTGTGGTGTAGCCGTGGCTTCTGCGCCCACGCCCGTGAATCTTCTTTGTGGTGAGTGGATA
This sequence comes from Miscanthus lutarioriparius, assembly GCA_904845875.1. NCBI lineage: Eukaryota > Viridiplantae > Streptophyta > Magnoliopsida > Poales > Poaceae > Miscanthus > Miscanthus lutarioriparius. The sequence goes on along the minus strand of CAJGYO010000003.1, from coordinate 94,578,083 downwards.
GAGCGATTCGACTGGTGCGGCCTCGGTCCCCTAATTGGGCAAGAGGCCACGAGCCGGTGTCGCGATGCAGAGCTCTCCGCCTGCTGAACGGCGATGGTCTCCACCAGCGCCTAGAGGTTTCGGTGGATTGCCTGTTCCTGGGGGTCGGCAGGCTCGGGGAGGCCGCGTAGAAGCATCACCGCAACAATGATGTTCTGGCCAGCCTGAGCAAACTGAGGGGGTCGTCCCCTCCGTCTAGTATGTTACACTAGACCTGATGGGCACGACCCCGAGCGTCGCTCGCTGGGTTACGCGCATGTGGCGCAGCGTGATGCGTTGGGCGCTCCGGCATAGGCGGCTGGCTCTACCGCCTTTGCCATAACTCCTCACCGTGCTGCTGTGCACGCGCCAGGGCCTGCGCATGGGGTTCCATAGGGGTGTGAGTCTGCAGAGACTCCACTACCTTCGGTGGCTGTCTCGGGGTGTCCGCCATAGCGCACTCCTAGGACAGAGGGTGGCCAGGTGCCATGACGTCGTCGATGCTGGAGTCATCACTTTCGACCTCGTCATCGATGAGGTTGTGGAAGGAGGCGGGAGCGTAGCCCGCCATCCCCATGAATTTGGACGTGAGAGGGGGCGATGTCAGCATCCTTCGTAGTCCCTGCACGCACGTGTCCACGGGGGACGCGAAGCCGTAGGGGAACTGGTCGCACGGCGGTCGCGGTGCGAACAATAGGGTCCCTCCGGAGAGTCGGCGAAAGGTGTTAAATAGTGAGTAAAGAACAATATGTACATCACTCACGGTGGGGTTTGAGACCAGCATGGGCTCGAGGCAAAGTGCGAGTGTCTCGACATTGAGGTCGTCGAGTGGTCCAGGGCCGGTAGAGGGCGCTCCTCCTCTAGGGGGTGCCGGAACAAGCGCCTCCTCGCGGAGGCGGAGTATGCCGAGCTGGTCGGTGATGAAGTCTAGACTCCCAAAGAGGAAGGTCTGGAGTGGCACAAAGATGGGATGAACCCACATCCCAGCAAGTGGCAGTGCGGGAAACTCCAGCGAGCCAAAACGAATCGTATCACTTGAGCCCACCATGCCGAAGATGGTGGAAAGGTGGGCGATCTGATGACCAAAAGCGTGAACGCACGGCATCCTCCCCATGGATGGCATCAATTGTCGGTGCGAAATGTGACCAACAAGTAAATATTTATAGTTTTGCCGTGCATTCTGATTGGATGTGGCCTAACACTCAATGATATAGGATTTATATTGGTTCAGGCAACAGGCCCTACGCCCAGTTGAGGTCGGTCGGTGACTTTATTCCTGAGCCTAGGTGCTCGAAGTTTGCTATGGGGTTACAAACGAGTAAGGAATGAGAAGGGGGGTGTTAGAGGTCCGGTCGGACTCTGAATCGAGTGGAAGAGAGTGATGGATGCTCAAACGTGCGCTAAGTATTAGAGCATATGCTCTGTGTGTCCGAGCTTATCAGCTGTTGAGAGCGTCTAGACTGTGTAGCTGTTGTGCTCTAGAGCCTTTGTGCTGTTGTCCTCGAGTCTTCGAGTCTTCGATCCCCCTTGCTTGGAGAGAGCGCATCCCCTTTTATAGTTAAAGGGGATGGCCTTACAAGTCAGAGAGAAAGAGAGAGTGCATACGGGCGCTGCCTAGTCTTGTTGCCCACGCCATTGGTTACGGGAGGGTCATCATCGCCCACCTTACTGTTCATGCTCTGTTGTATCTGGCAGGCTACACAGTGTTCGCCTGATACGGCAAATGACGGCGCCCACAATACTGTTTATGCTCATACGTATCTGACAGGCTCTACCGTGTTCGCCTGGTATGGCAAACGACGGCGCCCGCAATACTGTTTATGCTCTGATGCGCCTGGCAGGTTCTACCGTGTTCGCCTGACATGCCCCAACGGCACCATCCTGTAGGTGCGCAGGGCATGGCGGGGTACGGTCCTTGGTATTGCGGTTGACTTGAGCGCCTTACCTTATCTGCTCCGCCTGCTTCCCGGGCCCATACTGCGCGAGCGTCCTCGGTCAGTCGTTCCCAGTCATCCCCGACCGTGTTGGTCGGGAAAGAGCAGCGAGCGGAGGTCTTGTCGTATTCTTGGTCGGAGAAAGAGGGTCGGAGTCGGATTGCGGTCCCACCACGGCCAGGCCTTCCGGTCGCACCTCCAATCAGATCTCCGGCCGGAGGTGCTGGTCGGGGACCAGATCATGGTCTTAACCTGTCATTGTGTATCTGGGCCGTCCCTGGCACGTGCTGTCGCTGCGCCGCCTGTTGGGCCGAGTTTTGCAGTGAAGCAGGTCCATTAGGGACCCCGGGTTTATGAACCCGACAGACGGTGTCGGTGAAGGGGTGGCAGTGGAGTCCGGCGGCAGTGTCGAAGGAGCAGTGGAGATGCGGTCTAGTGGCGGCGGCGAAGGCGGTGGTGCTTCCCGTCGCTCACAGCGTGCCCTCTCGATCGGACTAGGGTTAGGACGTCTGTGGGGGCGCTGGCGGCTGCGGTGAACCTCATACCTTGCGCCTCGGCCCCACCTTACTTTTTATAGCGCTGCGTGACGGGGGCCCATCAGGCAGGAGAACGGCTGGGCGCCCTCGATCAGGGCACGGATCAAGGACCCAATTAGCCGTTGGGCCAACTGGTGGAGATCAATCTAATAACAAACAGATATTGAAAATGTATGATAGTTTATTGACAACTTGAAAACACTTAATTAATGTGAGACATTTAAGAGACAAAGAAACTAGAAATAGTAAAATTTAGAGTTGTACAGAGGAAATAAACACCATCCAACTGGTGACCTATTAATCCATCACGAAGTCATGATATTAGTCTTATAATGTGAAAATTAAACAACTTGAATATTGTGTGGTCAATATAGGAAGACAAAAGGCGGAAATCCAGATATCTTCCATTCCATTATTATTCACCCTCTACATCTATTCGTTCTTTATTTCCAGCGGCAGAAGATCAAGCAGTACTAGCGGAAAACGCACACTACGTCGAAACGGTCCTGACAATCTTACGGTTCAATGCGTGCCGGCAAACGCAAGCAGCCTCAAACACCAAAGCCTACCTGGCAGTCTCCAAGAACTCGTCGTTCTCAAGATGGACCAGTTGGAACCACAAAGCAAGCAATGATCTTCAGAGCATGTTGATCCCTGACGAAGGCACCCCACAGAGAATGCTCAAGAGCATCCTGCTCGGTGCCCCTAGCAGCAGTCACCGGAGTTACAGAGGAGACGCCGTCCAGTCACCTGAGCCGAGGGACGACGGCGAAGGCACGAGCCGGTCTCGGAGAGGTCCGGTGCTGGTCCAGGCAGAGCTGAGTGCCAGCCATGTTCTCAAGGAACGGCGGCGGAGGAGAAGCTCAACGAGAGGTTCGTCATGCTTCGGTCCTTGGTGCCGTTCGTCACAAAGGTGCGTATCTAACAATGAGAAGCAATGCAAGAGCAAGACAGTCGTGTACTCGTGTTACAGCCTACAGCTACAGCAAGCAACTCTTTTTTTTTTCTCCTGTTCGCAGATGGACAGGGCGTCGATCCTGGGCGACACGATCGAGTACGTGAAGCAGCTACGGAGACGCATCCAGGAGCTCGAGTCTCGAGCTCGGCTGGTTGACAGCAACCCGAAGACGGCGGCGGCTGTGGCGACGGCACAGCCGCCGCCGGCAGCCTCAAAGGAGACGAAGAGAGGTCATCACACCGGCGGCGGTTACCTCGCGCGCGCAGGCATAGCAGCGGAGGCGAGCGGCAGCTTCTGCAACAGCAGCGTCGTGGAGCCTCCGGCGGTGGCCGGCGACACGGAGGTGCAGGTGTCCATCATCGGGAGCGACGCGCTGCTGGAGCTCCGGTGCCCGTACAGGGAGGGGCTCCTCCTCCGGGTCATGCAGGCGCTGCACCAGGAGCTCCGGCTGGAGGTCACCTCCGTCCAGGCCTCCTCAGCAGGTGACGTGCTACTTGCAGAGTTGCGTGCAAAGGTTAGCGCAATGGAAGTATCATGAGAATTGCCTTCCTTTTGTTTTTTTGGGTGACAAATTTGATTGCGCGCAGGTGTGCTTCTGAACTCTGAAGTGTTCTTGGATTGTCTGCTGCAGGTGAAGGAGGTGCATGGCAGGAGGAACAGCATCACTGAAGTGAAGAGAACAATTCATCTAATCGTTTCATCAGACTAAATTTGTGAGGAGAATTCGATGTGTGGGGAAATTTCTAGAATAGTAAATATACCACAATCTCTCGGTCTATACATATAGAGACAATACATGGGCCAGGCCCAATTCACACACATATATTACATATAGCCCAACACTCCGCCTCCAAGATGGATAATAAACATCTATCGTTCCCATCTTGCTACATGCTATATTACATTACACTCCATAAATTCCTAGTAAAACAGTCTGCTATTTGACATCTTGAGTTAAGATGGCTTGCCCAATCAGCATCACAATAACCTTCTACGTTTAGATGGCATGACTCTTGAGTCCCTTTCTAGGGGTAACTCTTCATATATCATAGTATCTGATAAACAACATTGAAATGCCCCACTTCTTGAATAGTGCATATACCGGCTCATTGCATAGGAAATGCCATGTCTTGTATGGCATAAGTAGATAAGCTTTCCCACAAGCCTTTGGTAGGTCTCTTTATTCACCAGATCATCTGATTCAACATAAAACTTGTGGTTTGGATCAATAGACGTCGATGCAAGCTGACACCCAAGCATGCCAATATCACCAAGTAAGTCTAATATATATAATATATTTTCTGTGAGGGAACTATAACTATACCTTTTGAGGTTAATAAATCTCAATGCCAATCTCAATGTAGTGTCATTCAAGCACTCTGAGCACCCCGTGAAGCCTTTGATATGTCCCAATAGGAAAAAAAAGTTCTGGGTAGTCAATAATGGTAATAATAATAATGGCTCTGCATTTGAAGACACCCTTCGTAAGCTCATCCCTTATATCGACTCCATACCTCCATAGTTTTTTCATATCTTGCAGCAAAGGCTCGAGAAAAATATCTATGTCAATGCTATGTTGTTTTGGCCCTTATATCAGAATACTTAGCAACAAGTACTTCCACTTTTGACACAACCATATATAGGGATGTCATTGTCAATTGTCAGGATAACTGTCGATATGCTATGTGTGTTGGTCCTTTTAGCAATTGGATTTATTCCATCGGAAATCAAAGCAAACCTTATATTTCTTAGATTCACATGAAAATATGGAGACTTGTCGAAGTTCTTCCATTGTTTTGCATCCAATAGGTGACGTAGCACTCTATTGTCTTATTGTACTTATCAGAAGCCCACTAGCGTATGAGTTGTGAGTCCCTAGGGTTTGAGAAGAAACGCCTCAAGAAATCAATAGGTAACAGGAGAAAAGGACCTAGCTAGATGGTTAGAGGGGAGGGGGTGAATAGCACTAGTAAAAAAGGGCTTCTATTCCCGGCTGCCAACCCCCTTTATTCCCGGTTACGCAGCCGGGAATAGGAGTTCGGGAATAAAGGGTTAGTAGCCGGGAATAGAAGTGGACCTTTAGTCCCGGTTGATGATACCAACCGGGACTAAAAAGGTAGCCATGCCAGCACCTGGGCTGGCCCCTTTATTCCCGGTTGATATTACCAACCGGGACTAAAGGGTCTTTTTTTTCCTTTTCTGCTTATTTCAATTGATGATTCTTTTTTTGTTTTAATTTGGTTTTCGAATACGCATTATTCGCTGCAAAGTAATATACATATACGCGCACGTACTGTAAAGTTTTCGCTCGATCAATGCACGCAAGCAACACAAGTAAAAGTAAACTAAAACATAATATTACATTTCATCGTCACATGTAAAGTTTGCATTAATTGTACATTTCATCATCACATGTTCTTTGGATCAATATGAAATTTGGCTTTCATCATCACATATTTGGGTCATAGTAAAACTCGCTGCCGGGAGTTAAGACCTGATCATTCAGAAATCCACCTATATAATTTCATACATATATACATTAATGCATATTTCATCAATATAATTCATAAATATAATAAATATAATATATATATATATATACCGGTGGTTTAGAATTAATGGAGTGTTGGCGACGGGCGGTGGTGGACAGCGGCGCTGGATCGAGGCACGGGGGCTCCTGGCCGGGCGCGGCGTCGTCGGGGCTACTCCGGCGAGGTGTGGGTGGGCGTCGGGATGCCCTCCGGTGAGGAAGAAGGCGCGGCGTCGGGCCGGGGTGGCCCGGGAAAGCGAAATCGGCGGCGGCGTGGCGCGCGCGCGGCGTCGGGGGCAGCCAGGGGCTCCTCCTTGAAGGGCGCGGCGCAGGGCTACTCTGGCGAGGTGGGCGGGCGTCGGGGTGCCCTCCTGTGAGGAAGGCGGCGTCGGGGGTGGCCGGGAAGGCGAAATCGGCGGCGGCGTGGCGCGCGCGCGGCGTCGGGGGCGGCCGGGGGCTCCTCGGTGAGGGGCGCGGCGTCGGGGCTACTCCGGCGAGGTGGGCGAGCCTCGGGGTGCCCTCCGGTGAGGAAGGCGGCGTCGGGGGTGGCCGGGGAGGCGAATCGGCGGCGGCGGAGCTCTGGGGACACGCTGAAGACGAAGACGATCGATGAGGAGGAAGAGAGAAGGGAGGCGGCGGTATATAGGAGAGGGACCTTTAGTCCCGGCTGCATCCACCGCCCGGGACTAAAGCACCTTCAGTCCCGGCTCCTGCCACTAGCCGGGACTAAAGGGGGACCTTTAGTCTCGGCTGTTGGAAGGTGCCGGGACTAAAGGATGTTTAGGCGGGCCGCCAAATGCAGCCCATCTTTAGTCCCAGCTGGTGGCAGGAGCTGGGACTAAAGGTGGGCTACATTTTCATTTCCCGCCAACTTTTAAGCAGATCAGTTTATTTTATATATGTTTTGTATTTAAATGTTTAAGTCTTATTATTTGCGCAGTAAATTCAATACTAGGCATAATTTTTTTTTAAAAAAGTAATAAACTTTATTTTTATTTACTACACAAAAAAAATATGTGACCTAAACTATTGTGTTTTTATTATAAATGTTGAATATAATGCAACTAATACTCAGAGAACCTATGTGTATAGATAGGGTTCGACGAAAGGTTCTATATACCTCTGTGAAGCACGTCGACTCCGCCTATGTCGAAATGGCTTAAAATTTTTTTGGCAGTCATTTACACTCAAAATATGGCTCCACACAAGATCTTAGGCTTTTCTGATAATTATTTTTATTATTACATTTTTCTTTGTGCCGCGTGAGACGAAATACGGCGAATTACATATTCAAAACAATATAATTTTGCATCAACCTCCACAAATATTTGTCTCGTGGGCACAAGAGACCATTTGGCAAAGTTTGGCACCATTCTGGATCTTTTCGGGGGTGGACTCAGCTCAATGTATAATTAATCGGTGAAGTCGCGTGGAAATTCAATTAAAGTGAAAAAATTACCAAACCAATTTAGAAAAATCTCGAACTTGGTGGTGGCTTCACACTGGGCATTTGAAACCCTGATAAAAATTATGAGATCAATCAGGCACTAGAAAGCACATGGACCAGAAAATTCAAAGTATAGTTAACAAAAGAATATAATCAATTAAAGGGTCTTTTCTCTTATTAAATAAATGTTTGGGTGCTTTCTTATCGAGAAAGTGACTTAGTTCAGATGGCTAGCTAGTGCGCTGCGGTTTAGACCTTGGCTATGAGGTCGTGGGTTCAATGCCTGGCTTCCCCATTTTTTTCCAGCGCAACTATATTATTTTATCAAGAAAGATTTTATCCCGGTTATAGCTCAAAGCCGGGACTAAAGGCGGCTGGAGCCTCAAGCCGGGAGTAAAGATTTATTCCCGGTTGGAGGGTCCAGCCACCTTTAGTCCCGGCTCTGGGCTATAACCGGGACTAATTGTTGCCTGCCGTTGCCACACACTTGGGGCAGGAACTTTGTATCCTTGTTTGAGGATACAACCGGGACTAATAGTCCCTTTAGCCCCGAACACAAAAATACCGGGACTAAAGGCAAAAATAGAGGCGGGATGAAAGATCTGTTTTCTAGTAGTGTAGCCTATAAAAATTCTCTCTACAAATCACATGTACTAGAGCAAGTGGTTAGAGCACAATATGATCCTAGTAGCCACTACTAGCACTGGCCCTAGTTCAAACAAGCAAGCCTGCTACACAACCACACTACAGAGCTTAAGCTAGAGAGAAACTACAACTAGTTACTACTAACAAGAACAACTAGCTACTCTAAAGCTAAAACTAACACTAACTAGAGAGCTACAACTACAAGACTACATAATCAACAAGCACAACACAAGCAAATTATGAATGTATATAAAAGTATTGAGCTTATACCAAATATAGCAAGAGAGATGAACACAATGATTTTTCTCCTAAGGTTCAGTTGCTTGCAGGTAACTTAATCCCTGTTGTGGTGAGTCTCAAGGTGAGTGATTCGTGCGCTCACTAGCGTGACAAGCTAGACCCACAACTTGGGTGGCACAAAAATCAATCCCAAGATCACTCCATCTAGCCACAAGCAATCCATTAGAGTATCCCTTTGCACCCCATGAGGTGGGATCAAAGACCTCTCACATATCAATCGACAGAAGGTGGAGTCAATCACCAACTCCCTTCAATAATCATTTAAGCTCCAAGCCGTCGAGGTGGCAGCAACCGCCAAGAGTATCAAGAACACCCAAGCTTCAACAATCAACTAGTGCTAGGAACAAAGACCTCTCACAAATCAAACGATTAGAGGTGGAGAGAATCACCAACCCCTTCAATAATCATCTAATCTCCAATACGTCTAGGTGGTGGCAACCACCAAGAGTATCAAGAAAACCCAAGCTACAACAATCAACTAGTGCTACAAAGATGCAACTCTCAAAAGTAATGCACTAGAGGCTATCCAATCTCTCACAAATATGTTTGCAAGTCAAGAGAGAGAGTGGGGATGTTTGCTCAACTCTAGAGGGATGTATGGAGTTCAATAAATGGCCAAGAGGGGTCCCCAAAAGCAAAGCACCATTTATAGATTGGCGAGGGGAAGATAGATCCATTAACCCCTCCAACACTTTTCTACGTGCCTAGCGGTCCAACCACCGGGGGGGGGGTTGGTCCGCTAGTCTCTAAATAGCTAGTCTATTGCCCCTAATGGGCACTTTAAAAGTCACGCTTATAGTCCAGTGTTAGCAACTATAATCCGATGCCCTAATCACCGAATCAATCCGGTGGTGACTAGAAAGGTTCCAAAGATGAAAAATCATCATCATCGAATTTGTCTGTTGCTAAGCACCAGATTATAAACACTGTTTTTTGAAAAAACTGTTGAGCTCACATGCTACAGTAGAGTCTGGTGGTCCAACTGCCACAGACCATGGTACAATTACCAGTATGGGCTATGTGGCCCCGAGGTAAAGTAGCTCAGTGCATGATTCGGTGGGCCGCAAAGCCCACCATCGGATAAATCTGACGCACATTCAAATTGGGTTAGAGGGCCTCCCACGTGCGCCACATCTTTGCAATCCAACCGCCGTGTCCAGCAGTCCAACCACCAGGGCAACTCATCCCTGGTTCAACTCCTCTTCTTCGCAGGCATTTGCACGTAACTTATAATTCGGTGCCAAACCCTAGAGGTTCACCGTATCAATCCGATGGTGAGATAAACTGCCCGTCAAACTCCATTTTTAAAGCCGTTTTCGATGTGCTCAACTCCACTAAGTGTTCTATCATTTCATGTGTGTGAGTTAGCATTTTTTCAAATATTTTGAAAGACTTTTCTGTTGCACCTCCCCATGTCACTAAGCATAGTGCATATGCAATGAGACTCACACCTAGTGGCTCTAGATAACCATTTTAACTTAAAGAGCTCCCCTCTTTAAAGTATGGTTACCTAACCTAAATCTGATCACGCATTCTATTGCGTCTTGGCTGGCAAAAATAAAATCCCTAGCATATACCTTTGCCATCAAATCATCATTGATTTTTCTTTTTCTTCTCTCCAATAGTGTTGAGCTCTTGATCAACTTGTGGCCTTCTCCATCATCTTCATGGATGCCATTTAGCTCAACCCTTGGTGTGGACATCACTTGGCTTAAACAATACTTAAGACAAAGCTTAGTCCACTAGTTCCCACTCAATTACCAAAATCAAACTAGGGCTTTCAACAAGTACAACCAAGGCAGGAATTCTTCTTTGGTTATTACCATCTGCCATTAAGTTAGTGTTGTCCTCATGATGAAGAGAAGTTGTGTTTTTTATTGCCCTTTGTCCTCGGCTTCTCATTTTTAATTAGGACTGTAGTCTCGGTTTTAAATTGCTGGCTAAAGGTATTTAGCGGATGACCTCTAAAACAGATATAGCGGAGGCTAAATGGGGCTATACCGGGCTATAGCCGCTAAGTTGTACATAAACACAAATAGCTTGATTAGCCTCAAACAGCTATAGCCGGCTATAGCGATAGCTATAGTTATCGCTATAGCCGGAGATTTAAAACCTTAAGTCTTCCTCACAGTAATAATCATTCCTTCTGTATAGACTAGATCCACAGGTTGGACATTGCAACAAGTCTTTAAACACCTCTGATACAAGATACAATGGTTGGGACATGTTTGTATTCTTTTTACACCCATCATCAACGGATCGACAAGATCCTTCGTTTGATATGCGTTGGCAGGCACAGAGTATGGCTTTGGAAGCAAACTAGACAAGACAAGAGTAGCAAAGTTTGTTGACGTTACTATCTGACTAATCATATTTAGCCTTCAGGATCAACAGGTCAAGCATGAAACATAGCGACGACCATCTTTTCTCACGTCCCTTTGACTCATCATACAAAGGCTCCTTCCTCACTTTCCTTAACGTCTCCAAATTATTTAGCCCTTCCAAAGTCTTTAGTAGCAACTCTGCAGCGGTATGAGCAACATGCCACCCAAGAAGTCTTCATCGTCATTGTCAGTACGACCATCGCCCTCCCCACCACCAGCTTCCCTAGCATAAGCTTCACAATGATAGCCTCCTGTAGCATCATCCATCATAACGTGATTGGCATCGTAGAACTCCTCTACAATCTCGACTGCACCCCTACTTCATGTGTAATTTCTTCTTGGTTGATTGGTTCAATCGCTACGTCTCTCCGTGGTGGTCCTGATCCGTGTAGTTTTTCATGAAACCTTGCCTAACCAAATGTGATCTTATTGAATCAGGATCTTGTCATACTCTATGGTTCCGACAGTCACAACATGGACAGTAATCTTTTGTCGGCTTAATTAATGCGTGCTTTTTACGGCTTCAATAAATTTGTTCACATCTTCGATAAAAGGAGAATTTGTTCCGTGTATATCCATATATCTGTGGGCCTTAACAAAAACATATAGTTGCATTAAAAAATTATTCACATTTAAGTAAAGAAGAGTTATTTATCTCAACATAAATTTGACTAAAAACTCGGCATAAATTGGTATCAAAATCTTGGAAAAAATCTTGGCCCATACTATTTGTTAATTTACAAACACTTTATTTTCATTAAACAAAAAAGTCACCTCTCTCTTAATCTCTCACCTCTTCATGCATGGCTACATATAGATCTAGATCTACAAACATCACTATTTATGGACAACTTGTATAACGCTAAGAAGCAAGAAATCTAAACAAAATAACTAGAGATTGATGCAAGCCTACTACTATGATGGGCAAAAAAATTGGCCAAAATTATTAATAAAATGTAAAATTTACAAGCATGTCTCTATGGAGACTATAACTAAGTAAAAGAAATGTATGAGACCTTTAAAAGACATTCGGATGGCATAATCTTATCTCTTAGAGCCAACTCCTTCAAAGTGCAACCCCCTTTATTTTTGCAGCATTTTCGCCTCCTTGTGAGCTCCAATGGAATGATCTATTGAGTTGTCGTGAGGAAGAAGAAGGCTTATTTATAGGGAGTATTTGTCAAGGGTGACTCACTAAGAGGACCGGTCCTATAAATTATCTTTAGGGGTGGTTCTAAAAGAATTGCCCCTAGGAACATCCAATTTCTAGAGCTGATTCTCCTAAAAATACTCGACATTGAAAACCTCATATTCAGGGGTGGTTCTCTTAACGAAGCTGCCACTAAAAATGGATACATTTCTAGAAGCGATTTCTTAACATAACCATCCCTAAAAATTTTGATATAGATATATATCCACATGGAGAACAGGCACACGCGGCAGCAGCTGACTGGTCCGTCTAGGCTTGGGGCGTCCGAATCTTAGCGATTCTTTACGCGGTTAGGATGTTCGATATAGATATATAAAAAGGGAGTTGCTAAAATTGCATATGTTCTTTATGCGATTAGGACATCGAAAATTTTAGCTTCTTTCAGGCAACGGTTATTGCATATGTTTTATGATAAAATTGTGGCTTTAGTTCGTTGGAATTTCTGTAGGCAGAATCAGCAATTTTTAGATCTATAAGAATAAAAAACCCCCCAATAGGCAAGACCACAAATCTAACGAAAATCTAATCTACGTTGACAGAAAGATAATTAACAATTTATAATTATTTCTATAGTTAGACAAGAACATGAATTACTTCTACATCTTGTCTAACTATATATAATTTATCATATATATCTTGCTGGGAGGGGATCTAGTCTTGAAGGCTCAGCAAAGCCTTGTATCTTTACTTCTACATCTTGTAAGACTTATTATCAATTTATCATATTTCTATCTTCATGGCTATGCTTACTTTGAATATATATCTTGCTTAGTTAAGTTTATCTTTACTTTTGTGTACGGGTTCATAGAGTGCTGAGCCTGCTAGTTTATCGATTGGGCTAAGTAGCCGAGTCTCGTGTAAGCATGCTTATATGATGCTCTGCCTGTGAGTGCACCCTGTTCCCTGGTTGTGTGGTAGCAGCGGGAGGTGACAGAGTCCACTCCGAATTGAGCAGGTTTTTAAATTGTAGGACCGTAGTCGCATCAGTAGAGTTATCTTTTGTGGTGCTCTACCGTCTAAGCAGCGTCCCAAAATGCACAAGAGTAGAGTTAGTCTTAGCTATAGTTGGGTGTATATATACTTTGACAATGTAATAAGAATATCATAGGAATCTACCTCACCCGTTGTTTTCCCAAGTTGACTAGTTGACATTATCATAGTGATCTATCCCCTGAGTGTCATTATACATAATTCCTATTATTACATTTATCCCTTGCTCTAGCTATGCTGTATGTTGACTGATAGATATTCCTTTATTACTCAATAAGTCTTTACTCCATTGTTTCCCTGTGGTAAAATATAAATAACGATACCTGGAATACTCCCAGTAAAATGCTACAATGATATTCTATGCGCTTGCAGAATCCTTCATATTCTATTTATGTTAATAAATACCAACAAGCATTTTTGGCGTCGTTGCCGGGGAAACAATTGGCTTAAAGATTTAGATCATTAACATACCACTAGCTTTAGTAGGATTATCCTTGTTCTATTGAATTATGGAATAAGACAAGACAACAGACGCCGTTTGGACCTTCCGGCAAGCTTCCACAAGAAAAGAAGAAACATTGAAGAACCCCAGGGTGCCTGAACATTTAAGATCCATCAACACTGGAACCCTGCTATCTCACATGTTTGTATAGACATATATATATTCTCTAACCATATGTAGATTGAAGGAAAAGGTCGACATCACAAGAATTCAAATCAGATCTCAAGTGACGAAAACAGTGAAAGGTCCTTGTTGGTTTTGGTAATTGAGTGACAACCTAGGTGGACTAATTGTGTTTATGTGAGATACACAGGTGATTAGTCCACAGGTACATGTGTGTGAGCAACATATGCCATGAAGGTGAAAATGGCTTGGAGATGTTGCAAAGCTCACACATGTGATGATGAAGGAGCTTATTGCACATGAGACATGACATTGAGTCATGTGATCAAGGTGGAGAAGATCAAGACATGACTTGGCTTGATGGACCGGTTGCAAGCGTGAAGGGCAAGTCGAAGGCTTTGGAGTGATGGACCGCGTGGCGGTGAAGCTTGAGCAAGACTTGGCGCCGATGGACGATGGCAACGGTGAAGAGCAAGTGGAGTCAAGATCGATGAACCAATATGATCATGTGATGATATGAAGTGGATCATATCATTGTTGATCGTGTTGGTGCATGTGTTGCATCGACATTGGAGGAGATGGAATGGAATCATAAGGCAAAGGTATAACCTAGGGCATTTCATTTCACCGGTCATAGGTGTGTAGAGAAGTTTATGACCGGGTTTAGGATAGATGCCGCGTTTATCAAGAGGGGCAAACTTGTTTGCATATTGGTCATCTAGTGCCACTCGAAAGTGATCTAACTTTGCATTGTCGCTAGGATCGAGTGGCGTGGCAAGATGAGTGGCTAACATCCTTTGGGAAATGATTGTGAAAATGCTAACACACATACACTTGGTGGTGTTGGTACATTTACAAAGGAGGTGGTGTTTGCAGGGTGAGATGGGTTTGGGTCCCTCTCTCCTCTCGCCGAGCTTATGAGAGGCGGGATTCGCACTTTCGGAAAATGGAATGCCTATTTTCTATTGGCGCGGATGCAAATTCTTGGTGGTTAGCACATTGGAGCAAGGGTGAAGAAGTTAGAAGTGAGAACGAGTTGGTCGCGAAGATCTTTGGCGTCGGTCAACCCGACCGGACGCTGGATCTGATCTCAATGCACCGGACGCCGGGCAGCTGCGGCCCGGTCCGCTACCGACGTGGAGTGTAGCAGTAGCTGGAGAGTGACCGGACGCTGGCTGCGTCCGATCGCGTTCGACCGGACGCGTCCGGTCATGCTCGGGAGCTTACTGGAAACGACCGGACGCTGGGGGTTCTGCGTCCGGTCAGTTGAAGTGCTGCGTCCGGTCGGCAGATGACCGTTGAGATCCAGTGAACAGCGTTTGAAGGAGGGGACACGTGGCGTGCATCGCACGACCGGACGCTGAGGTCCAGCGTCCGGTCGATCGGACCGGAGCGTCCGGTCGTCCCGACCGTTGCCCAGTGAAGGGGTAACGGCTAGTTTAGCCCTTGGGGCTATAAATAGAAGTGGCCCTCGGCCATGGCTGGTGTTGAGCACCACAAGGGACTTAGTGTCCATGCTTGTGAGTGCTTGGGAGCCCTCCATCACACACATACTTGATAGCGATCATTCGATTGTGTGAGTGAGCGATTCTAGTGCGATTGCATCGTGAGGTTGCATCGAGTGGCACTAGGTGATCGAGTTGCGAGCCGGTGGTGCTTGTTACTCTTGGAGGTTGCCACCTCCTAGACGGCTTGGTGGTGGTCTCCGTCGAAGCGCGCAAGAAGCTTGTGCGGCGGTCCGGAGAAGTGCTTGTGAGGGGCATTGTGCTCGCCCCGCGGGAGCCGCGAAGAGCAACTCTAGTAAAGCGTGTCATTGAGCTACCCTCACTCAAGGGGTAGGTTCTTGCGGCGCCCGACGTGCGGGCTTAGCGGGTGATGCTAATTAGCCGCCGAACCACCAAGTGAGCGGTCGACACAACGGGGACTAGCGTGTTGGCAAACACGTGAACCTCGGGAGAAAAATCATCGTGTCATCCTTGTTCTTCCCATTGGTTTGCATCCCCATTACACAAGCTCGCAATTACTTATATATATATATCTTAAGCTTGTGTAGTTGCTCTTGTAATTAGATAGCTTGTGTAGCTAGCTAACTACCTTCTTGCTTGTGTAGCATAGAAGTAGCTCCCTTGCGTGGCTAATTTGGTTTTAGTAACCTTGTTAGTCACATTGCTTAGTTTGTGTAGCTAAGTATTTGCGCTCTCTAATTAGGCATTGGTTGCCTTGTTATTGAGCATTGCTAGTGAGCTTAGTTAGCTTTGTGCTTTTGCTTACTAGCATGTGTAGGAGCTCCCTTGTTACTTAAAATACTAGTGGCATAGGTTTGTGTGACCTTGCTCCTAGAATTGTTTAGGAGAGCTCTAGCTAGCCCGGCACCTTAGTTGCTTTATTAGTATCTTTGCAAGGTGCTAGTGAACATATATAGAGGGGTGTAGTCTTGGCTAGACCGATTGTTTTAATTCCGCATTTATATCGGTTATCCGACGCGATTAATTTTAGAAAAGACTATTCACCCCCCCTCTAGTCCGCCATCTCGACCCTTACAAGTGGTATCAGAGCCCGGTCTCTCATTTGTGGTCTTCACCGACCCGAGAGGATGGCGAACTTTGGGCTAGAGGTTGTTTGTGACACACACATTTTTGATGGCACAAACTATGCACGGTGGAAACATCATATGCTTGATCATTTCCGTAAATTGGGTCCCAAGGCATGGTGGATCATTGTTGTTGGTTTTTCTCGTGATGCTTTGGATAAGGACAACCTAACCCAAGCACAAGAGGATTGCTTACAACTTGATCATCGTGCTCTTTATTATCTAATATGTGCTTTACATGATGATGTTTTTAGACGTGTGTGGGACTTGGAGAATGCACATGATATGTGGCTAGCACTCCAAGCCTTCTACGGTGATTCCTCCACATGGTATGATGGCAAATTCAAGAAGGAGGGTGAGCCCAAGAAGGAGACACATGAGTGTGTTGAGCATAACCACAATTTGGTGATTGTGGAAGATTGCTCCACCTCATTGTCAAGTGAGGATGATGATGATCAATCCACTACAAGTTCACTTGACAAGGATGGTGATGATGGTTCATGCTCAAGCCATGATGATGCTACTACAAGCCCATCCACTTCACCACATTGTCTCATGTCACAAGGTGACACCAAGGTATCAAATGGTAATGTGGTTGATCATGTTGAGTCATATGATGAGCTTGTTAGTAGACTTGCTAGCATGACCATGTCTTTAGAAAATGAGAAAGCTAAAACATTGAAATTAGAAAATGAAAACTCATTTCTAAAGAACTCTTGTGAAGAACATAAGAAATTGTTTAATGCTTATAAATCTTCACTTGATGAGCTTAAATTGAATCATGAGACACTTCTTGCATCTCATGATGAATTATTAGAAAAACAAGCTTCTCTCATTAAAGTGTTTACAAAGAAACTTAAAAATAATGAGAACTCATCACATGGGTCAAAAGATCAATTGCAAAATGTTGCTAAACCTTGTGATGTAGAAAAGAAGCATGTATCCACCTCTTGTGATGATTTGTTAGATATGCCATGCTCTTCACATATAAATGCTTGTTCTACTTCTATGTCTTGTGAGACTAACCTTTTGAAGGAGAACAATGAGCTAAATAAACAAGTGAAGAAATTGAGCAACAAGTTAGAGAGGTGTTACAACTCTAAAGTCACCTTTGAGCACATGTTGAAAACTCAAAGATACTATGGTGACAAGTGTGGCCTTGGCTTGAGAAGAAGATGACAAAGGCTAAAGAAAGAGAGAAAGAAAGATGAAGAAGATTCAACAAAGAAAACTCTCTCACACCATGTGCTACGGTGTCATGAAGCGGGACACCTTGCAAATGGTTGCCCTAACATTGAGAAGCTCAAGAAGATAAAAGAAGAAAAGAGGCTCAAGAATGTGAAGTGCTTCAAGTGCCGCACTTGGGGTCATCTTACCTCAATGTGCCCAACCAAGCAATTGGTGAAGCAACTAGTGAAGCCTCAACCAAAGCCACAAGTTGAGCAAAAGAAGACACCCCAAGAACAAGTCAAGATCAACCATGAAGATGGTGGTGATTTGATGATAAAGAAGAAGAAAACAAGAAGGGGTGGAAAAGGAAGGCATCCAATGCAAATCCAAGATGCCAAGATGATGAGCAAGAATGAAGATGAGAAGAAAGTCTATGCTCACATCAAGTGCTTCAAGTGCGGAAGTACGGGACACTTTGCCTCTAAGTGTCCTAACAAGCTTGAGAAGAAGGCTCAAGCAATCCATGAGAGGCAAGGCAATGAGAAGCACCACATGAGCAAAGAAGAGAAGGCTCAAGCAAAGAGAAAGTGCTACTCATGCCGGGAAAGGGGACACATGGCACATTCATGTCCCCTAGGTAAAATTTCTAAGCCTATTTCAATTGATGATCATGATATGCTTAGAAAGGATGGTAATGGTACCTCTATGGTTGCTATTGCAAAACATCCCGCTACTCATACTAAGGCATTGGCTAAGTATGTTGCTCCTAACTTGAGAGGACCCAAAGTTGTTTGGGTACCATCAAAAAGTGGATGAATGTGTGTAGGTACCATTGGCATTGGAGGCTTGATTCAATTGTCTTCATAGTGATTATCATATGTTGAATCAAGATATGAAGTTTAGTGCACATCCAATCCCAATGCCATGACAAATTAAGTGAAGTCCAAATGTGCTACAACATACAAGTGAAAATTTCAAGTTGTTTGTGATTCATTGGATATATTTGATGACTTGCAAATAATTGAGTTGAAGCTTGCTAGTTGGATGATCATGAGCTAACTAAGAAGCATGACAAGTAAAGAGTACAAGGCTATTTGATTGTGGAGTGTACTTTGCACATTTTTGGTACTCAAATTGGAAGATCAAGATCAAACTCAAGATGAAGATGAAGTTTAAGTTCTAGATATGATTGGAAATCATTTGGTAGAAAGAAAGGGACTTAAACAAGTAGAAAGAAAAGGACTTAAAGAAGGAATTAAGATTACTCATCAAGTTAAGTCCATAACTAGGATCAATCAATCAAGTCATTTCAAGTGAGTATCAAGAATGGTTCTTGGAGAGAGGTCACTTCTCCCTAAGTGTAGGGGCTTGCCGCCTAAGTGTAGGTGAACCAAGTGTGGTACTTGGAAGGCTAACATGGAAGTGGTGATCCGAGGAGCATTTGAGATGCTTAGTTGAAGCAATCAAAAGGGTTGATCAAGGAAAGCAAGCAACACCCAAAAGAGAGCTAGTCATGATATTTCAAGTGGTATTCAAAAATTGATGCTCTCATGCAAGCTAAGATCAAAAGATGAAGCAAGTCAACCACAACAAGAAAGTGCACTTGATCATAAGTGGTATTCATTTCATATGGGTGAAGAATGAGATTCAAATTGGTATCTATCGGTCTTCACCAAGCTTATAATTGGACTTCAGTATTGCTATTGGAGTAATGAATTGGAATCTATGTGACTATCCTCTACTCCAACATAGCAAAGGTATCATTGTAATGTGCATGATCATTTCATCCCTTACTAGTATGCGGTTAGTGCATATAGTACATGCTTCATAGGATCATGCATAACAAATGAAATGTTTAAATTCATAGCCTACCACTATTGTTTGAATGATTACTTGATCTAGTGGTTAGTACATGAATTTGTTCATGAGCTAGTGAACCCAAGTACTTGACTTAATCTGGATTGCTAATAAGTGACAAGTACAACATTGACAAGATAACCCTTAAAAGAGGTGTGAAGAAGCTTGTCATTGGTTCAAACCGGACTTGGATGCTTAGGCAAATCAATTTAGTTCAAGTCAACTTAAAAGCTCATGATAAGGATAAGAGTACAAGCACAAGACAACAATGCAAATGGATATCTAGTTTATATATTTCAAGTGGTATCTAGACTCAAGTAGTTCATCATGATTTCACAAATAATGTCTAGATCAACTCACAAGTGATATCCTATAAGTGGTACTCATGAAGATAGCAAATGTTCAAGAAATGGTCTTTATTGATAATTCAAACAAGTGGTTCCATACTAGAAGATTCTTTCAAATGGTATTCACTTCCTACAAGTGGTATCTATACATAGTATCAATCATGCAAGATGATGGTTCCACAAGTGATCCTCAACTTTAAGTGATCATAAAATGAAGAATGCATCCCTCAACTACAAGAGTTCAAGTGTATCAAATGGATGACCCATGCATAGAATGATAAGATACATGTAATACAAGTTACAAGTTCTAAATGGTATCTACTTGTAGTGTCATTCCGATATTCAAGTAATGTCCATCAAAATGCAAATCTCAGCCATCTACCCTTAAAGAGTACACCCTTGCATCAATAAGAAGCATACCTTTTATGGAAATTGATGACAAAGGGGGAGAGATTGTACAAAGATATGAAGCTTGGGGAGAGATTGTACAAAGGAGGAGAGATAAGAAGATAAGATATGAAAGAGGTTGGACATGGACTTGGACAAAGAGGGAGCAACATTGAAGAAAAGAGATGGATCAAAATTCTTGGACAAGAAAAGCACACAAGTAGGGGGAGCAAGCTCATAAACTTTGATTGATTGCATTTGATATGTGCATAATCATGTGCTTGCTTGCATTGCATAAGTTTTTAAATTCAATATGCATGCTTGTGTGGTGTATGCTAGTTATAGAACTTGAATGATGATTTGATAACTAGCATGCATAGGATGATAACTAGACACTTGGTATATTCTTTAAGTAATGCTAGTACCTTGATTTTAATGTTGATCTCATGAGGTATCTAGTGCTTTTATTTCCAAGTGATATCTAGCTAACCATGGTGCTAAGGATGAACTTAAAAGGTGCAACTACGATTGGTACACGCTTCAAAGGTTTATTCTATACACCTTAGCATCATTTTGTAGTATTTACTCTCCCACAATTTCAATCTATGCATATGTGCAAGCTTCAAATTAAATACACTAGCACATATGTAGGGGGAGCTAATACTACCATTTCGGGTTCGTGGTACTTGTCCAAAATCATTTTCACATGGTAAAATTGCTTGGGCAAGCAACATGAATCCAAAAGAGCTTAATTTCCATATCTTTGTAGAGTTGTCATCAATTACCAAAAAGGGGGAGATTGAAAGGTCCTTGTTGGTTTTGGTAATTGAGTGACAACCTAGGTGGACTAATTGTGTTTATGTGAGATACACAGGTGATTAGTCCACAGGTACATGTGTGTGAGCAACATATGCCATGAAGGTGAAAATGGCTTGGAGATGTTGCAAAGCTCACACATGTGATGATGAAGGAGCTTATTGCACATGAGACATGACATTGAGTCATGTGATCAAGGTGGAGAAGATCAAGACATGACTTGGCTTGATGGACCGGTTGCAAGCGTGAAGGGCAAGTCAAGGCTTTGGAGTGATGGACCGCGTGGCGGTGAAGCTTGAGCAAGACTTGGCGCCGATGGACGATGGCAACGGTGAAGAGCAAGTGGAGTCAAGATCGATGAACCAATATGATCATGTGATGATATGAAGTGGATCATATCATTGTTGATCGTGTTGGTGCATGTGTTGCATCGACATTGGAGGAGATGGAATGGAATGCGCAAGGCAAAGGTATAACCTAGGGCATTTCATTTCACCGGTCATAGGTGTGTAGAGAAGTTTATGACCGGGTTTAGGATAGATGGCCGTACTATCAAGAGGGGCAAACTTGTTTGCATATTGGTCATCTAGTGCCACTCGAGTGATCTAACTTTGCATTGTCGCTAGGATCGAGTGGCGTGGCAAGATGAGTGGCTAACATCCTTTGGGAAATGATTGTGAAAATGCTAACACACATACACTTGGTGGTGTTGGTACATTTACAAAGGAGGTGGTGTTTGCAGGGGTGAGATGGGTTTGGGTCCCTCTCTCCCTCCCGCCGAAGCTTATAGGGGATTCGTTATTTTTCGGGAAAATGGAATGCCTATTTTCTATTGCGCCGGATGCAAATTCTTGGTGGTTAGCACATTGGAGCAAGGGTGAAGAAGTTAGAAGTGAGAACGAGTTGGTCGCGAAGATGCTGGCGTCGGTCAACTGACCGGACGCTGGATCTGAATGCACCGGACGCTGGCAGGCTGCGTCCGGTCGCGCTGACGTGGAGTGTAGCAGTAGCTGGAGAGTGACCGGACGCTGGCTGCGTCCGATCGCGTTCGACCGGACGCGTCCGGTCATGCTCGGGAGCTTACTGGAAACGACCGGACGCTGGGGGTTCTGCGTCCGGTCAGTTGAAGTGCTGCGTCCGGTCGGCAGATGACCGTTGAGATCCAGTGAACAGCGTTTGAAGGAGGGGACACGTGGCGTGCATCGCACGACCGGACGCTGAGGTCCAGCGTCCGGTCGATCGGACCGGAGCGTCCGGTCGTCCCGACCGTTGCCCAGTGAAGGGGTAACGGCTAGTTTAGCCCTTGGGGCTATAAATAGAAGTGGCCCTCGGCCATGGCTGGTGTTGAGCACCACAAGGGACTTAGTGTCCATGCTTGTGAGTGCTTGGGAGCCCTCCATCACACACATACTTGATAGCGATCATTCGATTGTGTGAGTGAGCGATTCTAGTGCGATTGCATCGTGAGGTTGCATCGAGTGGCACTAGGTGATCGAGTTGCGAGCCGGTGGTGCTTGTTACTCTTGGAGGTTGCCACCTCCTAGACGGCTTGGTGGTGGTCTCCGTCAAGCGCGCAAGAAGCTTAAAGCGGCGGTCCGGAGAAGTGCTTGTGAGGGGCATTGTGTGCTCGCCATGGAGCCGCCAAGAGCAACTCTAGTAAAGCGTGTCATTGAGCTACCCTCACCAAGGGGTAGAGTTCTTGCGGCGCCCGACGTGCGGGCTTAGCGGGTGATGCTAATTAGTCCGAACCACCAAGTGAGCGGTCGACACAACGGGACTAGCGTGTTGGCAAACACGTGAACCTCGGGAGAAAAATCATCGTGTCATCCTTGTTCTTCCCATTGGTTTGCATCCCCATTACACAAGCTCGCAATTACTTATATATATATATCTTAAGCTTGTGTAGTTGCTCTTGTAATTAGATAGCTTGTGTAGCTAGCTAACTACCTTCTTGCTTGTGTAGCATAGAAGTAGCTCCCTATGCGTGGCTAATTTGGTTTTAGTAACCTTGTTAGTCACATTGCTTAGTTTGTGTAGCTAAGTATTTGCGCTCTCTAATTAGGCATTGGTTGCCTTGTTATTGAGCATTGCTAGTGAGCTTAGTTAGCTTTGTGCTTTTGCTTACTAGCATGTGTAGGAGCTCCTTGTTACTTAAAATACTAGTGGCATAGGTTTGTGTGACCTTGCTCCTAGAATTGTTTAGAGAGCTCTAGCTAGCCCGGCACCTTAGTTGCTTTATTAGTATCTTTGCAAGGTGCTAGTGAACATATATAGAGGGGTGTAGTCTTGGCTAGACCGATTGTTTTAATTCGCATTTATATCGGTTATCCGACGCGATTAATTTTAGAAAAGACTATTCACCCCCTCTAGTCCGCCATCTCGAGCCCTTACAAGTGGTATCGAGCCGGTCTCTCATTTGTGGTCTTCACCCAACCCGAGAGGATGGCTAACTTTGGGCTAGAGGTTGTTTGTGACACACACATTTTGATGGCACAAACTATGCACGGTGGAAACATCATATGCTTGATCATTTCCGTAAATTGGGTCCCAAGGCATGGTGGATCATTGTTGTTGGTTTTTCTCGTGATGCTTTGGATAAGGACAACCTAACCCAAGCACAAGAGGATTGCTTACAACTTGATCATCGTGCTCTTTATTATCTAATATGTGCTTTACATGATGATGTTTTTAGACGTGTGTGGGACTTGGAGAATGCACATGATATGTGGCTAGCACTCCAAGCCTTCTACGGTGATTCCTCCACATGGTATGATGGCAAATTCAAGAAGGAGGGTGAGCCCAAGAAGGAGACACATGAGTGTGTTGAGCATAACCACAATTTGGTGATTGTGGAAGATTGCTCCACCTCATTGTCAAGTGAGGATGATGATGATCAATCCACTACAAGTTCACTTGACAAGGATGGTGATGATGGTTCATGCTCAAGCCATGATGATGCTACTACAAGCCCATCCACTTCACCACATTGTCTCATGTCACAAGGTGACACCAAGGTATCAAATGGTAATATGGTTGATCATGTTGAGTCATATGATGAGCTTGTTAGTAGACTTGCTAGCATGACCATGTCTTTAGAAAATGAGAAAGCTAAAACATTGAAATTAGAAAATGAAAACTCATTTCTAAAGAACTCTTGTGAAGAACATAAGAAATTGTTTAATGCTTATAAATCTTCACTTGATGAGCTTAAATTGAATCATGAGACACTTCTTGCATCTCATGATGAATTATTAGAAAAACAAGCTTCTCTCATTAAAGTGTTTACAAAGAAACTTAAAAATAATGAGAACTCATCACATGGGTCAAAAGATCAATTGCAAAATGTTGCTAAACCTTGTGATGTAGAAAAGAAGCATGTATCCACCTCTTGTGATGATTTGTTAGATATGCCATGCTCTTCACATATAAATGCTTGTTCTACTTCTATGTCTTGTGAGACTAACCTTTTGAAGGAGAACAATGAGCTAAATAAACAAGTGAAGAAATTGAGCAACAAGTTAGAGAGGTGTTACAACTCTAAAGTCACCTTTGAGCACATGTTGAAAACTCAAAGATACTATGGTGACAAGTGTGGCCTTGGCTTCGAGAAGAAGATGACAAAGGGCGAAAGAAAGAGAGAAAGAAAGATGAAGAAGATTCAACAAAGAAAACTCTCTCACACCATGTGCTACCGGTGTCATGAAGCGGGACACCTTGCAAATGGTTGCCCTAACATTGAGAAGCTCAAGAAGATAAAAGAAGAAAAGAGGCTCAAGAATGTGAAGTGCTTCAAGTGCCGCACTTGGGGTCATCTTACCTCAATGTGCCCAACCAAGCAATTGGTGAAGCAACTAGTGAAGCCTCAACCAAAGCCACAAGTTGAGCAAAAGAAGACACCCCAAGAACAAGTCAAGATCAACCATGAAGATGGTGGTGATTTGATGATAAAGAAGAAGAAAACAAGAAGGGGTGGAAAAGGAAGGCATCCAATGCAAATCCAAGATGCCAAGATGATGAGCAAGAATGAAGATGAGAAGAAAGTCTATGCTCACATCAAGTGCTTCAAGTGCGGAAGTACGGGACACTTTGCCTCTAAGTGTCCTAACAAGCTTGAGAAGAAGGCTCAAGCAATCCATGAGAGGCAAGGCAATGAGAAGCACCACATGAGCAAAGAAGAGAAGGCTCAAGCAAAGAGAAAGTGCTACTCATGCCGGGAAAGGGGACACATGGCACATTCATGTCCCCTAGGTACCATTGGCATTAGAGGCTTGATTCAATTGTCTTCATAGTGATTATCATATGTTGAATCAAGATATGAAGTTTAGTGCACATCCAATCCCAATGCCATGACAAATTAAGTGAAGTCCAAATGTGCTACAACATACAAGTGAAAATTTCAAGTTGTTTGTGATTCATTGGATATATTTGATGACTTGCAAATAATTGAGTTGAAGCTTGCTAGTTGGATGATCATGAGCTAACTAAGAAGCATGACAAGTAAAGAGTACAAGGCTATTTGATTGTGGAGTGTACTTTGCACATTTTTGGTACTCAAATTGGAAGATCAAGATCAAACTCAAGATGAAGATGAAGTTTAAGTTCTAGATATGATTGGAAATCATTTGGTAGAAAGAAAGGGACTTAAACAAGTAGAAAGAAAAGGACTTAAAGAAGGAATTAAGATTACTCATCAAGTTAAGTCCATAACTAGGATCAATCAATCAAGTCATTTCAAGTGAGTATCAAGAATGGTTCTTGGAGAGAGGTCACTTCTCCCTAAGTGTAGGGGCTTGCCGCCTAAGTGTAGGTGAACCAAGTGTGGTACTTGGAAGGCTAACATGGAAGTGGTGATCCGAGGAGCATTTGAGATGCTTAGTTGAAGCAATCAAAAGGGTTGATCAAGGAAAGCAAGCAACACCCAAAAGAGAGCTAGTCATGATATTTCAAGTGGTATTCAAAATTGATGCTCTCATGCAAGCTAAGATCAAAAGATGAAGCAAGTCAACCACAACAAGAAAGTGCACTTGATCATAAGTGGTATTCATTTCATATGGGTGAAGAATGAGATTCAAATTGGTATCTATCGGTCTTCACCAAGCTTATAATTGGACTTCGTATTGCTATTGGAGTAATGAATTGGAATCTATGTGACTATCCTCTACTCCAACATAGCAAAGGTATCATTGTAATGTGCATGATCATTTCATCCCTTACTAGTATGCGGTTAGTGCATATAGTACATGCTTCATAGGATCATGCATAACAAATGAAATGTTTAAATTCATAGCCTACCACTATTGTTTGAATGATTACTTGATCTAGTGGTTAGTACATGAATTTGTTCATGAGCTAGTGAACCCAAGTACTTGACTTAATCTGGATTGCTAATAAGTGACAAGTACAACATTGACAAGATAACCCTTAAAAGAGGTGTGAAGAAGCTTGTCATTGGTTCAAACCGGACTTGGATGCTTAGGCAAATCAATTTAGTTCAAGTCAACTTAAAAGCTCATGATAAGGATAAGAGTACAAGCACAAGACAACAATGCAAATGGATATCTAGTTTATATATTTCAAGTGGTATCTAGACTCAAGTAGTTCATCATGATTTCACAAATAATGTCTAGATCAACTCACAAGTGATATCCTATAAGTGGTACTCATGAAGATAGCAAATGTTCAAGAAATGGTCTTTATTGATAATTCAAACAAGTGGTTCCATACTAGAAGATTCTTTCAAATGGTATTCACTTCCTACAAGTGGTATCTATACATAGTATCAATCATGCAAGATGATGGTTCCACAAGTGATCCTCAACTTTAAGTGATCATAAAATGAAGAATGCATCCCTCAACTACAAGAGTTCAAGTGTATCAAATGGATGACCCATGCATAGAATGATAAGATACATGTAATACAAGTTACAAGTTCTAAATGGTATCTACTTGTAGTGTCATTCCGATATTCAAGTAATGTCCATCAAAATGCAAATCTCAGCCATCTACCCCAAAGAGTACACCCTTGCATCAATAAGAAGCATACCTTTTATGGAAATTGATGACAAAGGGGAGAGATTGTACAAAGATATGAAGCTTGGGGAGAGATTGTACAAAGGAGGAGAGATAAGAAGATAAGATATGAAAGAGGTTGGACATGGACTTGGACAAAGAGGGAGCAACATTGAAGAAAAGAGATGGATCAAAATTCTTGGACAAGAAAAGCACACAAGTAGTAGGGGGAGCAAGCTCATAAACTTTGATTGATTGCATTTGATATGTGCATAATCATGTGCTTGCTTGCATTGCATAAGTTTTAAATTCAATATGCATGCTTGTGTGGTGTATGCTAGTTATAGAACTTGAATGATGATTTGATAACTAGCATGCATAGGATGATAACTAGACACTTGGTATATTCTTTAAGTAATGCTAGTACCTTGATTTTAATGTTGATCTCATGAGGTATCTAGTGCTTTTATTTCCAAGTGATATCTAGCTAACCATGGTGCTAAGGATGAACTTAAAAGGTGCAACTACGATTGGTACACGCTTCAAAGGTTTATTCTATACACCTTAGCATCATTTTGTAGTATTTACTCTCCCACAATTTCAATCTATGCATATGTGCAAGCTTCAAATTAAATACACTAGCACATATGTAGGGGGAGCTAATACTACCATTTCGGGTTCGTGGTACTTGTCCAAAATCATTTTCACATGGTAAAATTGCTTGGGCAAGCAACATGAATCCAAAAGAGCTTAATTTCCATATCTTTGTAGAGTTGTCATCAATTACCAAAAAGGGGGAGATTGAAAGGTCCTTGTTGGTTTTGGTAATTGAGTGACAACCTAGGTGGACTAATTGTGTTTATGTGAGATACACAGGTGATTAGTCCACAGGTACATGTGTGTGAGCAACATATGCCATGAAGGTGAAAATGGCTTGGAGATGTTGCAAAGCTCACACATGTGATGATGAAGGAGCTTATTGCACATGAGACATGACATTGAGTCATGTGATCAAGGTGGAGAAGATCAAGACATGACTTGGCTTGATGGACCGGTTGCAAGCGTGAAGGGCAAGTCGAAGGCTTTTGAGTGATGGACCGCAGCGTGGCGGTGAAGCTTGAGCAAGACTTGGCGCCCGATGGGACGATGGCAACGGTGAAGAGCAAGTGGAGTCAAGATCGATGAACCAATATGATCATGTGATGATATGAAGTGGATCATATCATTGTTGATCGTGTTGGTGCATGTGTTGCATCGACATTGGAGGAGATGGAATGGAATGCGCAAGGCAAAGGTATAACCTAGGGCATTTCATTTCACCGGTCATAGGTGTGTAGAGAAGTTTATGACCGGGTTTAGGATAGATGGCCGTACTATCAAGAGGGGCAAACTTGTTTGCATATTGGTCATCTAGTGCCACTCGAGTGATCTAACTTTGCATTGTCGCTAGGATCGAGTGGCGTGGCAAGATGAGTGGCTAACATCCTTTGGGAAATGATTGTGAAAATGCTAACACACATACACTTGGTGGTGTTGGTACATTTACAAAGGAGGTGGTGTTTGCAGGGGTGAGATGGGTTTGGGTCCTCTCTCTCCCCCCGAAGCTTGCGGCGGGATTCGCACTTTCGGGAAAATGGAATGCCTATTTTCTATTGGCGCCGGATGCAAATTCTTGGTGGTTAGCACATTGGAGCAAGGGTGAAGAAGTTAGAAGTGAGAACGAGTTGGTCGCGAAGATGTTTGGCGTCGGTCAACCGACCGGATTTGGATCTGAATGCACCGGACGACTGGCTGGCAAGCTGCGTCCCGTCCTTACCGACGTGGAGTGTAGCAAGAGAGTGGAGAGTGACCGGACGCCTTCGCGTCCGATCGCGTTTCGACGGACGCGTCCGGTCATGCTCGAGAGCTTATCGGAAACGACCGGACGCTGGGGGTTCTGCGTCCGGTCAGTTGAAGTGCTGCGTCCGGTCGGCAGATGACCGTTGAGATCCAGTGAACAGCGTTTGAAGGAGGGGACACGTGGCGTGCATCGCACGACCGGACGCTGAGGTCCAGCGTCCGGTCGATCGGACGAGCGTCCGGTCGTCCCGACCGTTGCCCAGATGAAGGGTAACGGCTAGTTTAGCCCTTGGGGCTATAAATAGAAGTGGCCCTCGGCCATGGCTGGTGTTGAGCACCACAAGGGACTTAGTGTCCATGCTTGTGAGTGCTTGGGAGCCTCCATCACACACATACTTGATAGCGATCATTCGATTGTGTGAGTGAGCGATTCTAGTGCGATTGCATCGTGAGGTTGCATCGAGTGGCACTAGGTGATCGAGTTGCGAGCCGGTGGTGCTTGTTACTCTTGGAGGTTGCCACCTCCTAGACGGCTTGGTGGTGGTCTCCGTCGAAGCGCGCAAGAAGCTTGTGCGGCGGTCCGGAGAAGTGCTTGTG
The DNA here is from genome assembly GCA_904845875.1 of Miscanthus lutarioriparius. Lineage (NCBI taxonomy): Eukaryota > Viridiplantae > Streptophyta > Magnoliopsida > Poales > Poaceae > Miscanthus > Miscanthus lutarioriparius. The sequence goes on along the minus strand of CAJGYO010000003.1, from coordinate 94,548,894 downwards.
AGGGGCATTGTGCTCGCCCCGCGGGAGCCGCGAAGAGCAACTCTAGTAAAGCGTGTCATTGAGCTACCCTCACTCAAGGGGTAGGTTCTTGCGGTGCCCGACGTGCGGGCTTAGCGGGTGATGCTAATTAGCCGCCGAACCACCAAGTGAGCGGTCGACACAACGGGGACTAGCGTGTTGGCAAACACGTGAACCTCGGGAGAAAAATCATCGTGTCATCCTTGTTCTTCCCATTGGTTTGCATCCCCATTACACAAGCTCGCAATTACTTATATATATATATCTTAAGCTTGTGTAGTTGCTCTTGTAATTAGATAGCTTGTGTAGCTAGCTAACTACCTTCTTGCTTGTGTAGCATAGAAGTAGCTCCCTTGCGTGGCTAATTTGGTTTTAGTAACCTTGTTAGTCACATTGCTTAGTTTGTGTAGCTAAGTATTTGCGCTCTCTAATTAGGCATTGGTTGCCTTGTTATTGAGCATTGCTAGTGAGCTTAGTTAGCTTTGTGCTTTTGCTTACTAGCATGTGTAGGAGCTCCCTTGTTACTTAAAATACTAGTGGCATAGGTTTGTGTGACCTTGCTCCTAGAATTGTTTAGGAGAGCTCTAGCTAGCCCGACACCTTAGTTGCTTTATTAGTATCTTTGCAAGGTGCTAGTGAACATATATAGAGGGGTGTAGTCTTGGCTAGACCGATTGTTTTAATTCCGCATTTATATCGGTTATCCGACGCGATTAATTTTAGAAAAGACTATTCACCCCCCCTCTAGTCCGCCATCTCGACCCTTACAAACAGACGCTGCAATACTAACAAATTCCATCATGTGAGTCATGGTAAGTATGATCAAGAAAGGTGAGATAGTCATACTCATGGACTTTAAACTTGATGAGTAGTTATCTTTTAATTATTGCATTTCATTGCATGTTTACTTTGAATAACCCATGCATACACTTTCGCTTAGTTTAAGTTTTCTCATTTCAAATCCACAACATGTTTAGTTCCTTGCATACATCCATATTGCTTGCATCTTTATTAAAAAAAATACATTACTCACCATGATCATGCTCTTTTTCATGTCTATTTGAATAAATCTCTATAGTGCTTTCATGCTACCTTTGTCTGCTATAGTATGCTTTGGTTTGGAAGTACTCAACATACTTTCATTGGTTTTTAAATTAAGTGTGGTGCTTTAGATTGAAACCCCTTCCTTAATCAAAATTAGACGTGGAGTCTAGTTTGGTTATTAAACTAAAAGTTGCTTGTGTAGACACTGGATATTTTGTTGGACTAACAGCTGCAGAAAACTCTCAAATTCAATCTGGGTAGGTCAAGAGATGAATTCACATCAAAGATGAATCAAGGCATGTGATGAACTCCAATAACTTTGCACAAAAAAGACCCAGCTCATTCTTCATGTAAGGAAGAACTGTGAGTATCAATGATTATTCACTTATCTTTTGTTGCAAGTTATCTTTGCCTTGAACCATGCTATAATGCAGCAAACACATAAAATTTGCTAATAAACAAAATCTATGCTAAAGTAATCCTAAAACCATCATTTCATTAGCATAGAGAAAAATTACAAAAGTTACTGACAACAACCCGTGTTTCAAATTCATTGTATTCCCTTGGGTATATGTCCACTAACATTTTGTAGGAGAAATCAATAAAAGCTATGTATGTTCATGGTTTGGTATAAACTTACAAATCCAAACCAAACTGCCACTTCAGTAATGGAACAAAAAGGAAGACGACGAGTGCCATAAAAAGCACTCACTCATAGAAAGTGGATGGACAAATCAACAGGACATGAGCAAAGTCGAAGACAACATAGCATTGAGCCTTCCCAAGACTCAAAATTCAAGCACGGGGGATGGAGTTCTTCAAAACATCTTGTGGGGGGTATGACCCTGGATACCCACGGCAGGCTACATGGGCTACGCCGCCCGGGGTGGTCCAGCCCACAAGACAAAGACTTACGGTGCACGGTACTACTCAGCGTGTACCGCAAGACATCAAGGGCGATATCCTGAAGATGCTACGAGATCTGTTAGGATATGCTCGATCCCGTGATTCCTGTAATATGTTATTACTTACCGATTATCTCCTAGATCTAACTGACTTGTAACTCTACCCCCGGCTATATAAGGCGGGTAGGGGACCCCTCAAAACACATGCAATATCATATGATAGCCAATACAAACCAATAGACCACAAGAGTAGGGTATTACGTCGTGCAGACGGCCCAAACCTGTCTAACTCTTGTGTCTCTGTTGCCTTCTTGTTCTTGATTACGCGCATCTCTGTCGATCAATCTACCTTCGTGGGATACCCCTTGGAGGACTGCCGACGATATTCTATTGATAGTTGGTGCGCCAAGTAGGGGCGTGCGTGCTGTTTCCATGATGAACAAGATGGTACACTTTTCAGGCTCTTCGTCCTCTCCAAAGCCCGGCTAGGTCTTTATGGTCGGATCGATCTCCTAGGTCATCAATGCTGATAGAGATGGAGAGATCATCAGGTTGGTGCAGATCGATTCTGCGCCAACCACACCAACACCTACAATGGCAGATCCAATCTCAGAACCGCCTCCGAGGTCGATTTCACCAACAACTCATTGCCTGCTGCCCCGTTACTCGAGGAAGCAGGTCGGCAGCGATGATCTGATCGCATCCATCGATCAGGTCGGCTAGAAGTTCGTCGACTACCTCTCCCTCTTAGAATCGGCTCTGACCACTCTAGTTCGGCGCTAACCATCCTTCGGTTTCGATCTATCGGAGGCCGATCAGGAAACTCTAGGGGTTACGACCACCATCCATCAGGATGCCCTAAGGGACAAATTCACCGACCAGATTGGAGACATCTATCCTCTTGCCGACCCGATCGCCGATCAGCTCTCGTCGACTATCAATATGCTGCAAATCGGCCAACATCCCGAAGAATCCCTCCACACCATTCTGGAGGAAAATCCAGACTCTGAGCCCCAGGGTTCTACGGAGATTGTCACCGAAACCACCGCCGTCCAACCTCCTTTTCCACCCTTTCGTGGAGGTGGGATTTTTAATGTCAGCATCGACAGCCCTCCGTGGGATGGAGAAACCGATGAGGACCGCGCAGCTCGTGTCAACAGAAATGCCAATCGTGCGCAGCACCGAGCGAATGAGGCCGCCATTGTGCTAGCCGAGGCTGCTCGCAACGGAGAACAACTCGACTCACAAGGGAGGCCACGCCCACTCCGCCGCAACCTCAACGATGAATTCGTCCATGTCGACGGCCATGATGTCTACAAGACCCCAAGCGCCAACTTGGTCGTGGCCTCTAATGAGCTCACTCGGCTCGAGCAAACGCCAAAATTTGCCAAGGTCGCCGCAATGCTTAAAGCTACGCACTGCCAGGTCAACGAGATCCGCCAGGATCAGGGACCTTCCTGCTCAACAAGCTCGAATTGCTGATTCGCCATGCCAATATCCGATCGCTGCCCCGGCAGAAGCCATTTCACTGACCAACATCATGATGATGGACAACCCATCCAGGGGGAGCTAGGGGGAACTGTATCAACAACCTTCACCAACTCGACCAAGAAGTTGATCAAGATGTCTGAGCACACATCAACAACCTCCAGGATGCACGAAATCATATCGACAGGCGCCGTTTCTCTTGGCATGAAGAGGAAGTACGCCGATGTCAAGAATACGAGCAAGAATTTGGTAATCTAGATGCTACCCTCCAGCCACTTAACGTCAGCAATGCTGCCGACCCTACGGTGACGATCCCAAAGGGCCTCGAGCATTCACAATAGCACTCCGAACACTCCAGTGGCCCCATGGTTTCAAAATCACTGGGGTCGAGCCCTACGAGGGGCGACTGAACCCCACATAGTGGCTACAAGTTTATGCCACCGCTGTGCGTGCCGTCGGGGGAGATACCAGTGTCATGGCGAACTATCTTCCCGTCATGCTCACGCCGACCACAATGAACTGGCTCACAAGCCTCGCCCTAGATTCTATCAAATCTTGGGAATAGTTGAAGAAGGTCTTCACCGACAATTACATGGCTACGTGTACACGACCGGGCACTAAGCACAATCTGAATCGCATTTATCAGAAATCGTCTGAGATCCTTTGTAGTAACATCAAATGATTTTTCGAGATGAGGAATTCTATTCCCAACATCACGGAAGTAGAAGTCATCACCGCCTTTGTTAGAGGACTCCATCACCGTGACCTTCGCTCCAAATTCAATCGTAAGCCGCCTAAGAGCATTGGCGAGATGATCATGACCGCCAATCAATACGCCGACGCTGAAGAGGCCGAAGTTCACTTCAACGAGGATGCGGGCACTCACCGCCCAACTCGCCATAGGGACGAGCGCCCTGATGAACGATGCCACAGTGACCACCGCTACGACGACCGCGACCACCATCAGGACAGTGGCCGCGATTGGCCGAAAGGGTCTAAAGCTGGTCAGTATCGCCGCCGTCGACCAGACAACATTGTCGCCACCATTGATGAACCTTGCGCCAAACGTAACTACGACGAGCAGTACAAGAAAATCCTTGAAGGCCCATGCCCCCTCCACAAGAACAGCAAGCACAAGATGAAGGACTGCCTTGGCTTGGCTAAGGAGTTCTAGGCCAAAAAGAAGGACGATGACAATGACAATGGAGCCAGAGGTCGCCGACCACTTGGGGACAACAATAACGCCTTCTAGAATCATGACAAAGTGGTCGCCACTATCTTCAGGGGCCTCGCCACCATCGAGAATAGAAGAGATCGAAAACTCACCGCCCACCGGGTGCTCACCGTCAACATAGAAGACGCTATCGCCAACCCTAGCTATCGTCCCTGGTCGGAGGTCCCCATCACCTTCAGCAGGGCTAACAAGTGGGTGGACATCCCTTACATAGGGCGTTTCCCCCTCGTTCTCGATGCAACTGTCAAGAAAGTACTCTTCGGGAAAGTACTCGTCGACGGCAGAAGTGCCCAAAACCTCCTCTTCGCCGGAGCTCTAAAGGAGCTGGGCCTTGGAGTAGAAGACCTCACTCCCTCTAACTCCTCCTTCTAGGGTGTGGTACCTGGCAGGGCATCCCAACCGCTTGGAGAGATCACCCTCTTGGTACAATTCGACACGGCTAGCAACTTACGTGTCGAGCACATCAACTTCTACGTCGCTAACTTCAACACCGCCTACCACGCCATACTTGGTCGGCTAGCTCTGGCAAAGTTCATGGCCATACCGCACTACGCCTATCTGGTATTGAAGATGCCTTCACCTGTAGGAGTTCTGGCCCTGCGGGCCAACCTCTCTATTGCCTATGCCTGTGAAACAGAGTCTCTCCCTCGCCGAAGCCACCGACCTCTCCATCTAGATGGCTAGCATGGTCACCAATGCCAAGACAGTGCTCGCCGACGACCTGGAGATCCTAGCGCTGGAGCCTCCTCGTGCCTCCGCCAAGTCTAAGGAAACTAAGGAGGTCGGCCTCGGCCTCGATGACCCCAACAAGATCACCAAGATTGGGTCTCATCTCGACCCCAAATAGGAAAGCATGCTCGTCTCCTTCCTACATGCCAATGCCGATGTGTTTTCTTGGAAACCTACAGACGTGCTGGGGGTACCACGGGAGAAGATCGAGCAGTCCTTGAATGTCTCGCCGACCACCAAGCCGATCAAGCAGAAGCTCCGATGATTCATGCCAGACAAGAAGGAGGCTATTAGGGTGAAAATAAAATGGCTCCTAGCAGCCGGATTTATTAAAGAAGTGTATCATCCTGAGTGGTTGGCAAACCTAGTTCTTGTTCAAAAAAAAGAATAAATAATGGAGAATGTGTGTTGATTACACTGATCTCAACAAACACTGCCCTAAAGACCCCTTTAGTCTGCCTCGGATAGACGAGGTTGTAGACTCCATCGCCGGCTGTGAACTGCGCTCCTTCCTCGACTGTTACTCCAGCTATCACTAGATATCTCTCAAAGAGGATGACCAGATCAAAACATTGTTCATCACGCCTTTCGGTGCATATTGCAATACCACCATGTCTTTCAGACTCATAAACACCGAGGCGACCTACCAAAGGGCCATCTAGATGTGCCTTGACCAACAGATAGGCCGCAATGTCGAAGCTTACATCGATGATGTGGTCGTCAAATCCAAAACCACCGACAGTCTCATTGCCGACCTCGAAGAAACATTTGCCAACCTAAAAAGATCCAGATGGAAGTTGAACCCTTCCAAGTGCATCTTTGGAGTTCCATCCGGCATACTCCTGGGCTACATCATCAGCGCCAGCGGTATCGAACCCAACCCCGACAAGGTCTTCGCCATTACCAATATGAAACGGCCGACCTATGTAAAGGATATACATAAGCTCATAGGGTGCATGGCTACTCTCAGCCGCTTTATATCACGCCTCGGCGAAAAGGGACTACCGTTCATCAAACTACTCAAGGCCTCCGAGCGCTTCTCCTAGTTGGAGGAGGATGATACGGCCTTCGAGCAGCTCAAGTTATTTTTAGCGAAGCCCCCAATCATGACAGTGCCTCAACCAGACGAAACCCTATTGATCTACATCGCCGCTACCTCTCGCGTCGTTAGCACAGCTATCATCATTGAGCGCGAGGAGGTCGGACACGCCTATAAGGTGCAATGTCCGGTCTACTTCATCAGTGAGGTTCTTAATGAGTCCAAAACTCATTACCCTCAGGTTAAGAAGCTGTTATACGCCATTCTGGTCATGTCGCGCAAGCTTCGCCATTACTTCGAGTACTACAAGATAGCCGTGGTCACCAAGTTCCCTCTAGGGGACATCCTCCACAACAAAGAGGCGAATGACCACATCATCAAGTGGGCAGTCGAGCTCGACACTTATTCCATAGAATTCAGAAATAGGCCAACCATTAAGTCATAGGTGCTGCCTGACTTCGTCGCTGAGTGGACCGAGATCCAAGAGCCCATCCCCGCTGCTTGCCCTGAGCACTGGATAATGTATTTCGATGGTGCCCTTAACATCAATGGTGCTAGCACCGGTATTTTGTTTATTACTCTAACTAACGACAAGCTCCGATACGTCCTCCAAATTCATTTTCCAGCTTCCAACAACGCCGTGGAATACGAAGCATGTCTCCATGGACTTTGTATAGCCGTCGAGCTCGGTGTCAAATGCCTCATGGTATATGGAGACTCCACGCTAGTCATCAACCAAGTCAACAAAGATTGGTCCTGTTCCAGTGAGAAGATGGACGCATACTGCGCCAAGATCAGGAAACTCGAAGGAAAGTTTTACGGTATCGAGTACCCCCATGTGGTACGAGACCAAAATCAGCTCGCTGACCACCTATCTAAGATAGGCTCTTCTCACGCCGTGATTCCACCTAGGGTCTTCATTCCAGACCTCTTTACGCCACCTATTAAGGAAGAGAAGGAAGTTCAAGAAATCCCCCCCCCGCCGAGCAGCTGGTACTTGTCGTACCTTCGCTAGCCGTAGATTGGAGGGAACAGTTCATCAAGTACCTAACGAGCGCTGATATACCCGCCGACAAGACTGAAACTGAACGTCTCATCCATCACAGGAAGCATTATGTGCTGGTAGATGGGAGGTTGATGTGGAAAAGCGCCAAGGAAGGGATACTGCAGAAATGCATCACCCAAGAAGAGGGAGTGAAATTACTTCTTGAAATTCACTCTGGCTCCTGTGGCAATCATGTGGCCTCTAGAAACCTAGTTGGCAAAGCTTTTCAAGCCAGTTTTTACTAGCCCACAGCCATCTCCGACGCAGAATACCTCGTCCGACATTGTGAAGGATGTCAGTTTTTCACCATGCAAATACACATGCCGGCGTAGGAATTGCAGACCATCCCAGCTTCTTGGCCTTTTGCATGCTGGGGACTTGACATGATCGGGCATTTCAAGCCTGCACTAGGTGGTTTTCGGTACATATACGTCGCCATTGACAAGTTCTCCAAGTGGATTGAATACAAGCTGCTTGTTTCGGCTACTGCAAAGAAGACAGTCGAGCACTTCGAAGATATCATCCATAGATTTGGTGTCCCGAACACCATCATCACCGACCACGGAACTACATTCACTGGTCACCATTTTTGGGATTCTACGAAGACCGATGCATCACCATCAAATACGTCTCTGTAGCCCATCCTAGAGCCAATGGCCAGGTCGAACGGGTGAACGGCATGATCCTCGATGCCCTCAAAAAGAGACTATACCAGAAAGAGGAAAAAACATTTGGGTAGATGGCTCAAAGAGCTTCCAGCTGTGGTTTGGGGGCTGCGAACTCAAGCTAGTCGCAACACCGGGGTATCTCCATATTTTTTGGTCTATGGCTCAGAAGCCATACTTCCTGCGGACATTGCCTTCCGAGCACCTCGGGTGGAGCATTATAATGAAGAGCAAGCCACAGCTGTTCGGACAGAGAACGTCGATAGAGCCAAAGAAGAATGCCTGATCACTTGCATCCGCACAGCCAAATACCTAGAAGGCCTGCGAAGATACTACAATCGCAATATCAAAGGTCGTTCATTTGTGGTCGGCGACCTCGTTCTCCGTAGAAAGCTGAAAACAGAAGGGATGCACAAGCTCTCCTCCCCCTGGGAAGGGCCTTAAGTGGTCAAAGAGGTTACCTGAGCAGGGTCTTACCGGCTATGTGACATGGAGGGAATTGATATCCCCAATTCATGGCACATCGAGCACCTTATACGTTTCTATCCTTGAAACACTCCAGATATGTACTCTTCACTCATGAATAAAGTTTTTGTCGCCATAATTTGTCTCCATTATTTCTCCACTCTAGTTTAATCTCCATTTACGATTACTAGCTCCAAGCTACTCCTTAACAAACTCCAACAATTATACGTGATCTCCATAAATGCTTCGCCCTATTTCTCCATACTAAAATATCTTTAAGATATTCTACCAACCATCGAGCAGCAAACGTTCCGCTCTATGTTTTTTTGGAGAAAACACTATCTCTGATCTCTCCCTACATGTGCTACCGGCTCCAGCGCTCTGCGTTATGGGTGGTCAGCTGTGGTTCCTCGGTCACGTCTGTTCCCCCTACACATGCATGGGCTCTAGCGCTCGACGTTATGGAATATGGGCTAGCCAAGGCCAAGAGCCCAGTAATGAAATAACTACTTGGACGCTACTTATACCACGTATAAACCCATTAGGGTTAACAACACGTCTCTTTTTCACCGCAAACACCAGCAAGCTGCCTAAACACGCATACGACGTCTACTTACAACATTTATACAAATACACAAATGTTTGCTTAGGCCCTCGTGCATCTAACTCCCCTTTCTAGTTGTTCCATATAGGTTCCTCCCCACTCAGGCTATTGAGCTTAGCCGTCACCGTCTCCCTCGCCAAACAGATTGACATCACCATTCAGCTTCTTCGTCGCGTCCTCCACCTCATTTTTAGCTCCTCCTCCTTCGTCGCACTCGTCCCTCTGGCGAATCTAGCCCCTATCGCTCGAAGGTTGATTGTAGGGTAGTGAGACCAGACCACCGCCAGGGCATGTGTCATGACGGAGACAATGACGTCTCAGTTGAAGCCTTTGAAGTTCTCCCATGCCGCCTTGCACCTGTCAATGATGGTGTCCGGACGGGGTGGCATGTCGTCGGGCTGAGGAGCTACCTCCATATCGATACAGTCAAGCATCGGCCTAACTCCAGCCACCACGGTGTCAAATTTTCCACACTAGATTTTTGCCTCCAGCTCCAGCGCGTCGAACTGTGCCTTGGTTTTTTGACAGTATTCTGCAGACACCAAAAGGATTCGTCAAAAGAAGAAATCATATAAGCAACACCCCCAACCATGAATGACTCACCTTCTAGATCCTCGGCCAGTTTCTCCGCTCGCCCAGATGCTTTTTCCTTCTCTTGGAGTTGGCCGATGACTTGATGCAATCAGTCGAGCTCCACATCTTGCTCTACAAACATAACGGTCGACAGCAACATCAAGACTGTTTGGCAATGCAGAACAAATTCACCGATCTGCAATATCTTTCTTCTGTTCAGAGATGCTTTTTAGCTGCTCGGAGGTGCGCTCTAGCAGCTCAGAGATGGTCTTCAACTGCTCGGATAAGATGTCATTTTGGTACTCTAGGTCCTTGGTGTTTGATTCAGCAAGATCCCTTTCGCGCTGGGCCCTCTAGACGTTCTTCTCCATCAGTTTCATCGCCTCCCTTAGTTTCTTGTTCTCCTCGGAGAGGGGCTCCATCCTTTTGATCAACTACTGCCATTGTTCGACAGTCCACGCTATGCCCTGCAAAGCAACAAGATTATAAAAGGCCATAGTCTCCAACGCCAAAGATGGACACCGCTAACGCAACAGTAACCTCAATTTGCTTCATAGCCATGCAAAGGGTGGACCGTAGCCTCTTCACCTCCGTAGTGGTGTCCTCCTCTTCTACGACCACAACTTCCTCCCCTCACTTGCAGAAAATGCGGACGGTTTGAGGTCATGATCCTTCACGCTCAATCTCCTCGACCTTGTCTTCTTCCTCCACAACCGATGGTGCTCCTTGGGGGCTCGGTGGCTGCACAGAGCGACCAACCTCGCCCTACGACATCTCTGGGTGCACCGCTTGCTCCTCCGACACTGCTGGCCTCTACGCCCTAGATTCTAGCATGGCATCGGTAGCTCCCGCTTCTGCCTTCGAAGACTCAGCAGCTCTCGCCGTTGCTCCTGGCGTGTCCATCGAATCACCCGTCGTTGTTGCTGACCGCTCTCCACCTCCAACTCTATCGGCAGCGGTGGTCGAATCCCCCACAAACCGACGAGCACCCAGGGACTCTAGGATGGAGTCTGTACGCAATGTCTCCACGCTGTGACCAGCCCCCGGCTGCTCGCTAGTCTAGCCTAAAGGATTTAGATCCTCCGCGCACCCCGTTTTGCATCAGATTAGCTGATTGATCACTACAACTATAGAAATCGGATAGCTACCAATCCCAAGGCAAAGATACTTATACATCAGCTTCCTGATGAATGGTTCTAAACCGGCGCTGCCTCCCTGAGCTCCCAGGCACTACTCTAGGGTCAACCCGTGTGTGCCAGGCTAGAGGTCTTATGGCCCCCTCCATCGGCGTCTTCTCCACCTACTACTTGGGGACTACTTCCCCTCCCTTCGATTGCACCTCTGCGCGCGTGTTTTGCGATGATGCTTTAGTGCTCGAAGGGGGAACTACTGGAGCCTTGTCGTTGTGCAACCACTCGAATATCGCTGCACTCTGCGTCCGAGCGGTCCGAATGAGATGTTGCGGGGAGCTACATCCGCCATTCTTCTTTTCTTTTGGGCCGGCTCATCTTTTGCCGCCCTTTTCCCCAAACTTGCTCCGATACCGGGGGGCGACTCTCCTTTTGACCAGCACCTTCGCCTCTGGATTCGGATGAGGTGCTGACGGCACCTTCCTCCGGCTGAGTGGTCGGCCTAGCATCCACTGCCTCTGGCCAATCGCTCCTTGGCACGCCAAAGAAGTACGCCACCCATTCCTGCCAATGGATCTTTCCACAAGCGAATTAGTCCACTGCTCAGCACTGGCACGGGATAAAAACACTAGGAACAACAGTCGAGATTTTTACCTAAGGAGGTGAGTTCATGCAGTTGAAGGGTTTCAGCTACCCCAACACGGTGTATGACACGTTTAGAGCAAATAGTTCAGTAGCCCAGTGTAGCACAGCCTCCTTCGTCAGGTTCTATGTCCTCTCCTGGGTGCCGTCAGTATCTCCTTTGAAGTCAAAGCCCGGATGAGCCCTCTTCTTGCAGGGCTGGACGCGGCGCAGTATGAAGTTCACTGCCACCACCACTCCACTCGTTTTCATACCCCTCATTAGCTCGATGAGCTCCTTCACCTATTCCATATCGGCACTAGTTGGTTTCTTCGACCAGCTCCTTTGATTCTCCGGAATCTGGTCGACATCACATCAGACGGTATGATCACTTTGCTTCATATAGAACCACCTGGTATTTCACCCCTTCAGCGAGTTATTCAATGGCACAGGAATGTATTTGCTCGCCATCTTGTTGTGGAGCTATAGATACACACCGCCGACAACTTTGGAACCGCCCCCTCCTTTCTTCTTCAGCGAGAAAAAGTGTCGAAAGAGATTGAAATGGAGAAGAATGCCAAGATAAACCTCGCAGAAGTGGATAAACACAGAAATGTGCAAAATAGTGTTCAGATGAAGATTACATAAACTCACTCCCCAATACTCCAACAGATCCCGCAAGAAAGGATGTACCGAAAGCCCTAATCCACGCTAGAAGTAATCTTCGAATACAACAAGTTCATTGGTGTGTGGCATCGGATAGGGCTCAACGTCAGCCGAACACCATCCAGCCATGACACGATCAGGAAGAACACCCGCCTCCGCCATCTTGTTGAGCTCTGTCTCCCACATGAGTGACGGTACCCATTCCTTGTCATGGCTCGCCCCGGCGGCCGCCTTCTTCGTGTTACCACCTCCCGTCTTTGGCGCCATCCCTTAGATCTAGATCAAAACTGGTCCCTTTATGCAAGCTTTTTAGCCCTAGCGGCGCAGTGCGTGTGAATGCAAATGGGGGAGCGTGAGGGCGAGGAGGAAGACGAAGTGACAGAGTGGCAAAGGTGGGAGTGTGGAGTGCGGCGATGCAGTTATAATGACACCCTCCTAACTTGTTGCATTCAAGGGGTTTTGGGAAACCGCACCATGCTGATTTGCGCCCTTTCGAATTCCCCAAAGCTGTGTGCTGGGCCGTTATCTGGGCTTCCATGCAACTACGACCCATATCGCCCATTTTTCGATGCAACTAGGTACTGCACACTAAATATTCGCCGACCTCTCCGCAATACCATCAAGGCTCAGTAATTTCTACTGTACAGTCATTACTCTGGTTTTTTCTCCATGATTTGAGTAATCGACACTTCTTGATTTATCCGAGATTTTCACTTGTGGCTCGGGGACTATGTCATCATTATGATTCGGTTTCTCACCATACTGGGGACTTTTTTTTCTGGTTACTGTTGTTTCTGACCCTAGCACCACGTGACCACATCACCTATTGTTAGGCTCGGGGACTAAGTGGGCACACTTCACCTTGCGGTGAATGTGCGTTTTCATTTTAGGGCTCAACCCATGGACTAGTTGCCTGTCCGGCTGGTCTTCTGTCTTTCTTCTACTTTATGGACCCTAGCACCATGTGACCACATCACCTACTGCAGACTCAGGGACTAAGTGGGCACACTTCACCTTGCGGTGAGTGTATTTTCCTTAATCTATTCATTAGAAGACTCCGTACCTTTTGAAGTTGAAGAAGATTATCTCCCTTTCTCGTGGTCAGACTCTAAGTGGGCACACTTGGTTCACAACGAGGGAATTTTCAATTTTGAACTAGAGCTCCTTACATCATTCTAGCAAGCCTTACTTGGGTAAGCCTAGGCTCAGCTAGACAGTTAAGCTGGTCGGTTACGGTCCACAACTGCTCGATGACTCATTAGGATGGTTGGACTATGAGTTTGACTGCTCGACTTTGTTTATACCTGCTCGGATAAGCTCAAGACGGCGTTGCACAGCAGATACAAAGGCGCTCGGGGACTAGCTGTGGGGGGTACGACCCCGGATACCCATGGCAGACTACATGGATTGCGCCGCTAGGGGTGGTCCATCCCCCAAGATGAAGATTTATGGTGCTCGGTACTGCTCGGCGCGTACCGCAAGACATCAAGGGCGATATCCTGAAGATGCTACGAGATCTGTTAGGATATGCTCGATCCCATGATTCCTGTACTCGGTTATTACTAACCGGTTATCTCCTAGATCTAACCGACTTGTAACCCAACCCCTCAGCTATATAAGATGGTTAGGGGACCCCCTCAAAACACATGCAATATCATACGATAGCCAATATAAACCAACAGACCACAGGAGTAAGGTATTACATCATGCAGACAACCTGAACCTGTCTAACTCTTGTGTCTCTGTTGCCTTCTTGTTCTTGATTATGCGCACCTCTGCCGATCAATCTACCTTCGTGGGATACCCCTCGGAGGACTGCCGACGATATTCTGTCGACACATCTCATGCCATGTTGCTAGGTTGTCTTAGTCATCCCTACCTTTATGATGTGGTCAGCTTATTAAATTTCTAACAAGTAAAAATTTAAATAATCATGCTCCTTTGGTTCACCATACATATTCTTGTTTCTACTTGAATAAATTTCTTGAGCCTTTCAAGCTTCCTTGTTCTGTTATAAGTATGCTTTGGAATACTATTCGAACATAATCATTGGATCAAAACATACTTGTATATAATTTGGTTGTACAGATAGGGAATGTTAGGAGATCATTTGTAGAAACAAACCAAGGTGTGAGGAATTCGTCAAAACAATTTCACACATCTTTGCCTTAACCTTGTTGAAAATTTGAAGTATTGGTGAACAATAAAGGCACATTATTTAGAATATGGGATAAAGATTCTATGCTAATTAAAATGTTAAAACCAACACTGTTATAGCATAGAGGATGACCTTCAGCTCTATGACAACACTATCCTTGCTTTGAATCATTTGTATATTCCTTCGGGTATGTGTTGTCTACTAATCCTTTATAGAGAAGAAACATGTAACACCCTCGGTGTTACATTGTACAACTTTTTGCTAAAACACTGCATGAGCATCATACTTATGTGTACATGTATGAATTATAGAGTGTAAATCAATTTCTGTGGCTCAAAACGTTCATCGGAAACACGAAACGAATGTTACATTTCATGTCACGTTGTATCACTTAGTGTTCTAAACGAATTTTTATTGAACGAAAATGCTATAGAACGCATATGCGAAACTTTAATAAGATTGGTAGTACAAACTTCATAGGTGGCGATGAAATACTTGCGGTCAAAAATGAGATTCGCTAGATAGCTTATTTGATAGCTTGGAAATCAAAGTCAACGCAAATCCGAACAAAGACTTCGTCACTTTCTTAAGTCAGAAAATGGATTGACGGAGCGAAGTTTGAGAATTTTTATAGGAGGATCGGGTTAGATAGTGGCATGGTTTAAGGGTTTGTTTTAGTAGCTTGGTATACCATCTCGAGCGTAAAATGGTTGGTTTAGCAACTGGATCATCGAGTTGGGTTTTTGGGCAGCTTTAAATAGTGTGCAATTCACTTTTCTCGGCCAATTGCAGCGTCTAGGCGTGATCACCATGTCGGCACTTGTCGTCGCCGCGCCTACTGCCCAACGCGTGTGCCACGCATGGGCCACCGCGCTGGCCGGCCCTGCCACTGGTCCTGCACTGCAGGCCGCGCCATCGTTGTTGCGCCCTGGCACGCCACGCCCACACACGGACGCGCACAGCCATGCGGACCCACACCGCCGTTGCCACGCACTAGCCGCTCGGCCACCACCGCCGTCGCCACGGGCCCGCTGCTCTGGCCAGCCCACTGTAGCCGCTTCGCCATGTCACTGACCGCGCGCGTCGCTCCACTGTGAAGTCACCGCGTGCGTCCTGCCACCGCCGTCGTGGAGGGAGCTCGGGACAACATCTCCATTCACCGCGTCGCTACCCATCACTTCGGGTTTACGCCTAGGTAAGCGTCGGCTCGCATTTAGGGGCGGGGAGGGGCCGGTCTAGCCTGCGTAATCGCCCGGTGCTAGCATCGCCGTGCCGGTGCCAGCGCGCGGGTGCCGAGGGTGTCGTCGTTGCGAAGACAAATTACTCCGAGGGCTTATCTACGAAGTAACTGTCTGTAGAAATAGTGTCATGGGTCTCAGGGTGGTTTGTCTGTAGGTCAGGGGTGTTTTTGCAAAACGGTCGTTGCACGACGGCCTACCCGTTGTGGGCCGGCGTCACTCGGTTGGGCCGCACCCCCATGTGGGCCGCGCCATGGGCAGTGGGCCGCGGTTTGAAGTTTGGTTTTCTATTTTCCAGTGAATTAATAAATGCTTATTCAATTTAGTTTTGAGCTGAACTTTGATAAATTGTAGTAAATCTTGTAGATGTTCAAAAATAGTGAAACCAAGTTTGTTTGGTTCACAAAAAGTGCCATCTATCTGTTAGTGTAGTTAGATTACATTTAGCTGTGATAATGATAGGTTCATAAATTCAAATTAGAGAGCTTAGTATTATATAGATTAATATTTGTAGGAATTTTTGTGGCAAATTGATGATAGATTTAGCCATGAAATTTTTACAGTAAGACCATTAGATTATTATGTATTCACTGTAATTTTTGTAGCCCTAGAATAGGTTGATAAATAGAATAGCTAGTACCCCTCGTTTTATCATATAAATCGGTATTAGGAGTAAGAATGCGTTAGTTGCTAAGATAATATATGGCATGCTTCATACTTGTTAATGGTAACAGTAGGTAACTTAGCACCTTAGTCGGTAGGACTCACTTAGTAGCTTGATAGATGTATTTTATTTTAAGAGCTGTTGTTGTCGTATTACTAAGTGTTGCATCATCATTTCATGCATGTAGATCATGAGTTGGTAGAGTTTGTGCCCGTGGACGAACAGGATTACGAAGAAGTCATTAAGGAGTATGAGGAGGAGATCGTCATGAAGGAGGGAGCCCTAGAGCCTTTTGGTGCTGACTTTGCTGACCCACCGTCTGCCCAAGGCAAGCCCTAGTGCATAACCCATATTTTTACTGATCACTGAATATATATTTGATGTGTATTTACGTTACAGGCATTTTATGGAAACTACATGCATAAATATATCTACCTATGAGTCCTACTAGTACAGGTCGAGTAGTCGCTATGCTCAGGATTTCAGTAGCATGAGTAACCTGCCGTTACTCACAAATAGGTGATAAGTATGATCACTCATGATAAAAATGGTGGAAAGGAAAAGTGGTGACCGGGCAGGGATATAGTTTGGGTACTGGTGGTTGTAAGAGGTTGTGTCCTACGGCCAATAGGGTATAGCTTGGTTACACTTTTTCCCTATTTGGTCGGTTAAGGACCGGTCGTTGCATAAGTCTCGAGGCAAGTCACAGATTTATTATCCTGAGCACATACTTGGTATGGGCACAGGGAAAACTTGTTGCTCTCTTGTCATGAGTTCCGGCCCTTTCCGGACCGACTGATTGGAGGCGGGGATGGTGGAGGTCCTTGCACCGCACTAAGTCTAGGACTTAGAAGCGGGGGCTTGGAGTCCAAGTTTAGACGGGGACCTAGACCCCATGACAGGAGGGTGATGGGTTGGCCTTGCTTGTGCCTGGGGTACAAGTGGGGTGTGTGTTTTTGGGGTACCAAGCTGGGGCATTGATTCACGAATCGCCGGGCAATCTGGTACGGCTTGTTTTGGGTCTAGCACCGTAGTAAGAACTGAAAGATGGAAGGTGATGAAATGGAACTGATTGCTCAACTCTTGCTTGAAAGTAGAACATGTGCTTACATAGAATGACTAGATAATAAATTAATACGGCTATTAATAATAACATAAATAAGGACTCACTATCAGTATTGCTTTCTGCAAAAAGGAAACCAGCAAACCATAAAGCTTCGCATATCCCTTGGAGTCGGGAAATTATTCCCACTAGTCAGATAAGTCTTGCGAGTACATTGTGTACTCAGGGTTTATTTACCCCTATTACAGGTAATGCTTAAGGAGTACCCTTGTGTGGAGGATTCTTCTAGTGGGCACAGACGGATCCTTGTTCTTTATCGCTAGATGTTTATTTTTAATTCCGCTGTTAAATATTCCGCACTCTAACATTTGGCAATGTAATAATGAATTTCTAAGAACTTTGGATGTATAAAATGTATTAAGTATTGTAACTCGTTCTCATTATTGGATCCTTGGGGAAAAATGTGGATCTTTTGGGTTCTCCCTTGGGGTGTGCCCAACAGATACCGCCCGCTGTAGCTTGCTTTCGAGGTGCTTAGTGTCTGGTGGAAGACGAGCGCCTCCGTAAGTATGTTATTTTGGGCGGTTTTGCCAAAGTTGGTACCAGAGCCAATAATGGGTTACGAGTTTCATCACTGTTTTCAAAAACTTAAAATTTTGACCAACAAAAGTTTTGCGAAAAATAGGATGCACAAAAATTATGTAAATAAGTATAAGCCCTAGCAATATGGTCTATCTAGGATAGTGGCACTAGTTTATCTAATCAGTTTTCTGCAGGTACACTGACTTACATTGCGTAAGAAATCGCTTAGCATACGGAAAGTGAGTGTGCGATGAGCCGAAAATTTTGTGGATGCCGCTATATTCTGGCTTGAGTGAGCGTACAGGCCGATACATGCATCATGATAATAGAATCTTACTTAAACTAAAGTCCCCCTACACGTATAATTAGATTAGTAAAGTGATAGGACAACTAAAAGAATGCTTTAATAAATGTTTCATCGTTCCTTGTTCTGATCTAAAAGGTTGTCCTAAGTGGTTGGTTCCTATCTCTTACAGATGAATCTGAGGTCTGGACGTGGGAGCACCAGTGCTGGTGTAGGCCACGGTCTTGGTGAGGGCCAAGGTGAGAGTGGCCGGGCCAATGAGTGTGGCAGCAGGGAGAGCCATGAGGCTCCACTATTGGCTCCTCCTTTTTCGCCACCGCTGCCGCCACCACCGATGACTCACGCAGAGATGATGGCAGAAATAATGGCTGCTCACTGCGAGTCTGACCGTGCCATGGAGCTTCTGGCACAGGCTGTCGCTGGTATCGCCCGCGGAGGCCATGGGGGCAATGGTGGGAATGGGGGTGGTGCCCATGGTCCTGAGGGGCCCTCCTCTTACCAGGATTTCCTCAAGACCCACCCGCCCACTTTCACACCGACAGCTGAGCCCCTTGACGTGGAGTACTGGCTTCGCATTCTGGAGCAGAAGTTTCTGTTGCTCAACATGGCTAATGAGCAGAAAGTGCGCTTTGTAGTGCAACAGTTGTTGGGGTCCGTGAGTGCATGGTGGGATACCTTCCATGCCATGCAGCAGCCAGATCACCGGGTGACCTGGCAGGAGTTCACCATAGCATTCAGAGAGTTCTATATTTCTGCTGGTGTCCTCAACAGGAAGCTGACTGAGTTCCTGGACCTACGGCAAGGGAGTATGATAGTGATGGACTACGTCAATAAGTTCAATCACTTGTCCCAGTATGCAAGAACTCATGTGGACACCGACAAGAAGAAGAGGGACCGCTTCTATCGTGGCCTCTCTTGTAGCCTACAGGAGAAAATGTATACTGGGAACTATCAGACCTTCGGGGCAATGATGAATGTTGCCATCGCCATGGAGGGCTTGCAGTGGGATTCCTAGGTAGAGTGGAAGAGAAAGCGGGTGGCCACGGGGTCTTCTAGCCATCCTCATACTCAGAAGGTACAGGTTGTTCGACAGGTGCCCTATCAATCATTAGGCGGGCATTCATTTCCGTAGCCCCAACATACTTCTCAAACTTCTTCCACATAGTACCGTGCACCCACTCAGCAGGTGCAACCCAAGCAGCCTCAGGGACAGCAGGTCCCACCTCGTCTAGGACAAGGAAACAAGCCTGGTGCTTGCTTGAAATGTGGCAAAGATGGCCACTATGCCCGTGAGTGTCCCCAGAACTAGCCAGCCCAGTCTACTCAACCGTCGGCTAACTCCAGGCTAGTAAGGAGGACAGTGATCAAGAAGAAAGTGCCATGTGAGGCCGATCTAGACAGGTGAATTTCATAGATGCTGAGCAGATATTGCAATAGGAACCGATGATGGCTGGTATGTTTACCATTGATTCCCATCCAGCTTATGTGTTGTTTGATTCTAGTGCATCACATTCATTCATGAGCTTGGGATTTGTAGACCGACACAATATACCACTTATGGCTATACCGTATGCCTATAGAATCCATACTGCGGGTGCACAGATGTGCATCAATACTCAGACGGACATAGTAAGCTTGGTATTAGCCACTCATACTTACCGCCTCTAGTTCATGGTACTGCCTGGGCAAGGCATTGATGCTATTCTTGGAATGAACTGGTTACGGGTGTATGGGGTAGTCTTGGATCTGAAACAAAGAATTGTCGAGTTACGGCTTCCTTCTTCTGAGGATAGGATGTCTCTTCTAGTACCCTCAGATCCAGTCTTACCTGTTGCTGCTCATGCTGAAGCCTCTCCTGATCTTCCCTCTATTCTGGTAGTATGTGAGTTCCTGGATGTTTTTCCCAAAGATCTACCTGGGTTGTCACTGGACAGAGAGGTGGAGTTCTCTATTGAGCTAGAGCCTGGTACTGCTCCTATCTCCTGATGCCCGTACCGCATGGTTCCAAAGGAATTGGTTGAGATGAAGAAGCAGCTGGCAGAGTTGATGGAAAAAGGCTTCATCCATCCTAGCTCTTAACCATGGGGTTGTCCAGTCATTTTTGTGAAGAAGGATGGCACTCTACGGATGTCTGTGGATTACCGCCCTCTTAATGCGGTAATAATCAAGAACAAGTATCCTTTGCCCCGCATAGATACTTTGTTCGATCAACTAGCTGGTGCCAAGTTGTTCTCCAAGATTGACCTCCATTTAGGCTATCATCGGATCAAGATAAGACCACAAGATATACCAAAGATAACTTTTTTCTACTAGGTATGGGCTGTATGAGTACCTAGTATGTCTTTTGGTCTCACCAACGTTCCTGCATTCTTCATGTACTCGATGAATTTAGTCTTTATGCCAGAGCTGGACAAGTTTGTTGTGGTATTCATTGATGATATCTTGATATATTCCAAGAATGATGAAGAGCATGCCCAACACCTTCGGATAGTATTGGCTCGATTGAGGGAACACAAGCTGTATGCTAAATTCAGCAAGTGTGAGTTCTAGTTAGATCGAGTGTAGTTCTTGGGGCATGTGTTGACACCTGACGACATTTCTATAGATCCCAACAGGGTGCAAGATGTGTTGAATTGGAAGTCTCCCAAGTCTATGCACCAGATTCGTCAGTTCCTTGGTCTAGCTGGGTACTATCGGCGTTTCATTCCAGATTTCTCCAAGATAGCTCAGCCAATGACCAAGCTGCTCTAAAAAGAAGCCAAGTTTGATTGGAGCCCAGCCTGTGAAGAAGCCTTCAAAGCTCTGAAGACATTTCTGACCACTGCTCCTGTGTTGGCCCAACCAGATATTGTTAGACCCTTTGATGTATATTATGATGCCTCGAAGATGGGGTTGGGATGTGTGCTTATGCAAGATGGGTGTGTGATAGCTTATGCTTCACGCCAACTAAAAAAGCACGAAGTAAATTACCCCACCCATGATCTAGAGCTGGCTGCTATGGTCCACGCTCTAAAGATTTGGAGGCACTATCTGTTGGGCAACAAAGTGCATATTTTTATAGACCATAAGAGCCTCAAGTATATTTTCACTCAGTCTGAGCTGAATATGAGGCAAAGGAGATGGTTAGAGTTGATAAAGGATTATAACTTGGAAGTCCATTATCACCCAGGAAAGGCCAATGTTGTAGCTGATGCTTTGAGCCGAAAGTCACATCAGGTTGAGGAAACACCTTTGTCTCTCAATCATGCAGAGGTGTTGGCTCACATTGCCTTGACCTTAGAATTCTTTGGAGCAGATTATTACGGAGAAAAGGCAAGATCCTGAAGAAATTCCGCACATCAAGAAATTGATTGCCGAAGGGCATGGCCCTCACTTTAGTGTTGATGAGCATGGAGTAGTGAGATACAAGGATAGACTGGTGGTTCCATCTAATAAGGAGCTGAGAAGGAAGGTTTTGAGTGAAGCCCATCATTCCAAGCTGTCTATTCATCCTGTCAGCAATAAGATGTACCATGATCTGCGCCACTTGTATTAGTGGTCTAACATGAAGTAGGACATCACCTAGTATGTCGCGGAGTGCGACACCTATGGGAGAGTTAAAGCAGATCATATGCGTACTCTGGGATATTTGCAGCCCTTGCCCATTCCTGTTTGGAAGTGGGAAGATATCTCCATGGACTTTGTGGTGGGTTTGCCCCGCACATCCAAGGGCTATGATTCTATTTGGGTCATTGTGGACTGTCTCACTAAGTCTGCTTATTTTATCCCAGTGGACACTAAATATACAGCCAAGAAGTATGCTGAGATATATTTTGATCGGATTGTAACCCTACACGGAGTTCCCCTTACTATCGTCTCTGATAGAGGGTCAGTTTTTGTCTCTTGTTTCTAGGAGCAATTACAGCAATGTCTTGGTACTCGTCTCCTCATAAGCTCAGCATATCATCCAGAAACTGATGGTCAAACTGAAAGGGTGAACTAGGTGCTCGAGGATATGTTCAGAGCTTGTGCCATTTCTTTTCCTGAGAAGTGGGATGGATGCCTGAAGTTAGCTAAATTTTCTTACAATAATAGCTACCAAGAGAGCATCCGCATGGCACCATTTGAAGCTCTATATGGCAAGAAGTGTAGGACACCACTCAACTAGGTTGAAGTGGGAGACCATGGATACTTTGGGCTAGATTTCATCAAAGAGGCTTGAGAGCAAGTCACCATTATTCGGAGTCACTTGAAGGCAGCTCAGAGCCGATGTGAAGGCTTATCTGAGATAAGCAAAGAAGGCCCTTGCATTGAAGTTGGGGATTATGTGTACCTCAAGGTGTCTCCTATGAGAGGGGTGCATCAGTTTGGTGTCCATGGCAAGCTAGCTCCCCGATATGTGGGTCCCTACAAGGTTTTGGCATAGTGTGGCCCAGTTGCTTATTGCCTCTAGCTTCCCGATATTTTGTCTGCGGTACACAATGTGTTTCATGTATCGCAATTGAAGAAATGTTTGTGGGTTCCTGATGAAGCTATAGAAATTGAAGGGCTTCCACTCCAGCCTAATTTGACTTATGTTGAGCACCCGATAAAAATCCTGGACGAAAACGAAAGAGTGACCAGGAACAGTGTGGTAAAGTTCTACAAAGTGCAGTGGCAAAACCACTCAGAGGATGAAGCCACGTGGGAACAAGAGAGCTATATATTGAAGCACTACCCCCACCTTCTCTGTGGTTCTGATGAGTAGTTGTTACGTTGAAATGTACTTCCTATCTCCTTCCCACACTAGGCACATGAAATCTCGGGTCGAGATTTTTTTAGGGGGGTAGATTTGTAACACCCTCGGTGTTACACTGTACAGTTTTTTTGCTAAAACACTACATGAGCATCATACTTATGTATACATGTATGAATTATAGAGTGTAAATCAATTTCTGTGGCTCAAAACGTTCATCGGAAACACGAAACGAATGTTACATTTCATGTCACGTTGTATCACTTAGTGTTCTAAATAATTTTTTATTGAACGAAAATACTATAGAACGCATATGCAAAACTTTAATAAGATTGGTAGTACAAACTTCATAGGTGGCGATGAAATACTTGCGGTCGAAAATGGGATTCGCTAGATAGCTTATTTGATAGCTTGGAAATCGAAGTCGATGCGAATCCGAACAAAGACTTCGTCACTTTCTTAAGTTGGAAAATGGAACGATGGAGCGAAGTTTGAGAATTTTTATAGGAGGATCGGGTTAGGTAGTGGCATGGTTTAAGGGTTTGTTTTAGTAGCTTGGTAAACCATCTCGAGCGTAAAATGGTTGGTTTAGCAACTGGATCATCGAGTTGGGTTTTTGGGTAGCTTTAAAAAGCGTGCAAGTCACTTTTCCTGGCCAATTGCAGCGTCTGGGCGCGATCACCACGTTGGCACTCATCATCATGGCCGGCCCTGCCGCTGGTCCCACGCTGTAGGCCATGCCGTCGTTGCTGCGCCCTGGCACGCCACGCACGCACATGCACGTGCACAGCCATGCGGACCTGCATCACCATTGCCGCGCACTAGCCGCTCGGCCACCACCGCCGTCGTCGCGGGCCCGCTGCTCTGGCCAGCCCGTTGTAGCCGCTTCGCCATGTTGCTGACCCCGCACGTCGCGCCACTACGAAGTCACCGCATGGGCCCTGACACCGCCGTCGTGGAGGGAGCTCGGGATAGCATCTCTGTTCACCGCGTCGCCGCCCATCACTTCTAGTTTACGCCTAGGTAAGCGTCGGCTCGCATTTAGGGGTGGGGAGGGGCCAATCTAGCCGGTGTAATTGCCCAGTGCCTGTGCCACCGCGTCGGTGCGCACGCGCAGGTGGCGAGGGTGTCGTCGTTGCGAAGACGAATTACTCCAAGGGCTTATCTGTGAAGTAACTATCTGTTGAAATAGTGCGATGGGTCTCAGGGTGGTTCATCGGTAGGTCAGGAGCATTTTGGCAAAACGGCCGTTGCGCGCGGGCCTACCCTTCGCCGGCCGACGTCGCTCGGCTAGGCCGCGCCCCGCGTGGGCCGCGCCGGTGAGCAGTGGGCCACGGTTTGAAGTTTGGTTTTCTTTTTTCCAGTGAATTAATAAATGCTTATTCAATTTAGTTTTGGGCTGAACTTTGATAAATTGTAGTAAATCTTGTAGATGTTCAAAAATAGTGAAACCAAGTTTGTTAGGTTCACAAAAATACCGTCTGTCTGGTGGAAGACGAGCGCCTCGGTAAGTATGTTATTTTGGGTAGTTCTGCCAGAAAACAATAAAAGGAATAGAAGGTCCAAACAATGTGCCGAGATCCACAAAAGAAAGGACAAAAGGATGGCATAATAAAAGGATGAGAAAGGAATACAATATAGGAGACAAGATGTTCATGAATAGCTCAAGCAAGGAAAGCTTCAAGCACGAAAAAAATACCACCACAGTCATCTACCTTCGTCACATGGTGGCATCACGCTCTAGTGATGAAGGTAACATCCTAAGGTAAATGGTCATTATTTAAAAAGCTTCCCATTGATCTTGGTATTCACATAAATAAAGAAACAAACATGTTTGAGTTACAACTTTACTTGATCCAACCGGATTGACTCAACATGTCTTGTTCTTTAAGCTTGTCCATAGCACCACTTTCTTGATCTCATAGTGTCGGGGACCAATACTAGGGTACCCGATGAGGAGGAGCTAATGACCATCAACATTTATTCATCTGAGCAGTCAAGAGCGCGACTACAGCTCCAACCGACCCCAGGCGCGAAGGCTCTGACTCGCCCGACCTCTGGGGGTGGGCTCTGCCTCACCTGGCCCCGAGGCCGCGGGCTTTGCCTCGCCTGACCCTCGGGTTTGTGCTTCGCCTCACCCGACCCTTGGGTTTGTACTTCGCCTCGACTGACCCCAAGGTCACGGGCTCCGCCTCGCCCAACCTAGAGGCCCCGGGCTTTGCCTCGCCCGACCCTTGGGTTTATGCTCCGCCTCGCCCGACCTCTGGGGGCGGGTTCTACCTCGCTCGACCCCGAGGCCACGGGCTCCGCCTCGCACGACCCCGAGGCCCCTGGCTCTGCCTTGCCTGAACCTTAGGTTTGTGCTCCGCCTTGCCTGACCTCTAGGGATGGGTTCCGCCTCACCCAACCCCGAGGCCACGTGCTCCGCCTCGCTCGACCCCGAGGCCCCGAGCTCTGTCTCGCCTGACAGGGACCCATACCACCGCCAACCACTCTAGGTCCAAGCATATGGGTCTGAGTCAAAACTCTGACACCAAGGAAGAGACCGGCGTGCCCTGATGTAACCCGTGGCCATGACAGGCCATACCTGAGGATTCACATCAAGAACAGCATTGGGTGTACCGGTGCTGTTCTACCTAACCCTCGTACGAACGCTGACAGGCGCGTCAGCTCACCACGACGTCCACCGTAATGGAATGGAATGCCATGATAGGCAGACGATGCCTGCGTATGGCACCAGTAACAACAGGGCCACGACATGAAACTATCCCTATTGACATCTATAGGGTCAGCGAGACCCGCATGAAGGATGAGAAGGACCCAGCGATCCTAAAGGACTTCTTCTCTCTCGTTCTCCTCTTTTCCTCCGCTGTAACCCGTGCTTTCTCTTGGCCTATAAAAGGGAAAGCAGGGCGTCCCATGAAGGGGGCCGATCCGATAAAAATCGATCAATCGAGATCGACACAAGAAGCACGATATGAGCACTCGGCTGAGAAGCAATCGGGCTCTCAGCACCTGTTCACTCCTTTCACCAGAGACTTGGGATCCTTTCCCTCTCTTGCCCATTTGTACCCCCTACTACAAACTTTTAGTGCTAGTAACATTAGTAGCAGCGATGAACTGGACATAGGGACTTTCTGCCTGAACCAGTATAAACCTCGTGTCCTCTAAGCACACCATCCGAGCCAGGCGTGCAATACTAGAAATTTACTCGTCGTTGGAAACTCGAAACACCGACAGTTGGTGCACTAGGTAGGGGTCTTTTTGCGTGTCTCGACGTCCACACCAGGTCTCGGATAGCTAGTCACGACATCAGCTGGGTCTCGGGCGCGCACATGCGCTTCGGGGACCTAGACTTCATTGCCATGATGGAGGAAGAGTTGGCGTAGGCTCCCACCACTGTCCAACCTCTCCACTCTGTCAGCCTCGATGCGATCGCCGAGGTGCTTGAGGAGCTACAGCTGCACCCACCGAAGGCCCGCACCCCCAAGAGCGACCAGCTCCTTGGCTTTGACTACGAGAGGTAAGAGCGTCAGCTCGGTGCCTTCCTAGGACCCTAACCATCCCAGGAGTACCTGGGCTACCTCACCTTCTCATTCGCCAATATCATGACACAGCTTGCCGGGGGAGAGCCGCTCTCCCTGGAATACCTCATCCGGAGTGCCTAGACAACACTCTCATTCGGTCTGCGCCATGCCGTAGAGACCATTGGCCACCATGTGGCGCAATGCATGCCTTCATCCCCCATGAATGATGAGTTCGTGGGGATGACCAAATATGTCACGGAATCTTTCTACGACCTCCTCGTGGGAGAATCAGGGTCACCCTCCGACTCTGACTCCAGTGGGTGGAGCCATCACCCTTCTCGTGAATGTTTCATGGTAGGTACCCCCAAGGGACACGTCGAAAGCATCTATGCGGGAGAGGCTACCCCAATGAACGACCTCGATGACGAGGTCGAGGGGATGTAGGGGCCCCACCTCACCTATGGGAGGATCAGCTGAAGGCCGGCACCAAGAGCTCAAGGAAGCATGACTCTAGCTCGAGTAGGAACACGCGGAGCTCGAGCAAGAGATCGAGTGCCATGGAGATGGCGAGTGTGCGCACGTCGTGGCCCGCGACGTGAACCAGAGGATCATCGAGGACAATGAAGCCCTCCCACACTTCACCCGGGCGAGTCAGAACATTGCTGCTGTGGCGGCCTTGCTCCGAGGGCTTCCAAGCTCCACGACACCCAAGGATCGTTGGGCCCATCGTGAGATTCGTAGGATACTCGAGCATGCGGTGGCGGAACAGGATGAGAGCATGTTGTCCTAACGACACAAGCTCAATGCTAGCCAACGCCTACCCTCAGAGCGACCCAACATGGATGTGTCAGTCCACCGGGTGCAGCAAGGCGGTAGGCCACGCACCACGGTCTTGGTGCATGAGCATCTCAGCCCAACCGTGATGTGCGCGACACCCTCGATGCCCGTAGGCGTGCCCGCGGTGATGCGAGGGAGGGGGCCAGCCATGGTTACCACCCTTGTTGTGGCGGATGCTACGACAGCGGCAAGGACCGAAGCCCGAGCCCTAACTTGCCAGGACCTCAGGCCTCTGGCCGACACATCCTCAATGCCGCCTTTCCACCATGGTATTGACCGCCGACCAACATCCCAAAATAATCTAGGGAAACGAACATCGAACTATGGCTCAAGGATTATTGGTTTGCTTGCCTAGCCGGTGGAGCAGATAATGATGATTTCATTATCCACCACCTTCTATTGTTCCTGGCCGATTCGTCGTGAACGTGGTTGGTACACCTTCCGCCCAACAGAATCCAAAGTTGGGCGAACCTGAAAGAGATCTTCGTGGAAAACTTCTAGGGCACATATGCGCATCCTAGGAGCCCATGGGATCTCAAAAACTTCCAACAGAAGGCTAGGAAAACTCTTCATGGGTATATCCGACACCTCTCCTAGCAGTGCAATGAGCTGCCTAACATCGCCGACGTTGCATCATAGGAGCCTTCCTATCTGGGACCACCTGCGAGACTCTGGTTCACAAGCTAGGACGTAAGGGCCCACGAACCACCAAGGAGCTCCTCGACATTGCCACCAGCCATGCCTTAGGTGAGGAGGCGGTCAGAGCGATCTTCGACCACCTCAAGGGCAAGGCAAAGCGGGACAAGGACGCTGGCGAAGGCGCCTCCAACTGTCCTAGCAAGAAGAAGAACAAGTAGTGGCACGAGGGCTCGCTCGTGGCCGCCGCCGACAGCAAGGGGGGTCGGAAGCCCGTCGAGGGCACCTCAGACCACATCGAGAAGTTGTTCGAAGGACCATGTCCAAACCATGCTTTCCCTGTCAAGCATCTATACAAGGACTGTGGTCTCATAAAGCGGTTCTTGTCTAGAGGCTCCAACAAGGGGGAGCATAGGAAGGACCCCAAGCCATCCATAGATGACGCCAAGGGGAAGGACGATGGCTTTCCAACGCTGGATGGCTATCTCATGATCTTCAGAGGGTCGGTGGCCTATGACTCCAAGCGCCGCTAGAAGCTCGCGCGCCGCGAGGTCTATATGGCTGAGCTAGCCACGCCTACCTTCCTCCGATGGTCGGAGTCCGCCATAACCTCTAATCAGACTGACAACCCAGAGAGTGTCCCACAACCGGGGAGATATTCGCTTGTGGTCGACTCAATCAACAGCACGAAGCAGCTCACCAAGGTACTAATGGATGGACGCAGCGGCCTTAACATCATGTAAGCCAAAACGCTCGACGCCATGGGCATCGACCAATCGTGCATCCAACCGACCGGAGAGCCTTTCCATAGCATCGTGCCTAGAAAGCAGGTTGTGCCACTTGGGCAGATCGATCTGCCTATCACCTTTGGGGATCTGACCAATTATAGGATGGAGACCCTTACCTTCGAGGTGGTTGGGTTCCACAGAACATACCACACCATCCTAGGATGTCCATGCAATGTGAAGTTCATGGCCGTCCCCAACTATGCCTATCTGAAGCTGAAGATGCCGGGACCATGCGGGGTCATCACCATCGGCACCTCCTTCTAGCGCACCTACGAGTGCGAGGTCGAGTGCGGTGAACACGCCGCGGCGATCGTCGCCTCCAAGGAGCTTGCAACCATCAGGAAGGAGGTCGCCGAAGAAGCACCTGATCCCAAGTGGTCGGCTAGGTCTTTTGAGCCTATAGAGGGTGCCAAGGAGGTCCTCATAGACCCTAGTGGCTCCAAGGACAAAGTGGTGCGCATTGGCACCACGCTTACCTCCGAATAGAAAAGCACGCTCGTCGACTTCCTGCGCGCCAACAGAGACATCTTTGTGTGGAAACCCTTGAACATGCTAGGCATTCTAAGAGAAGTCACCAAGCTTGCCTTAAGATCAGGCCAGGCTCCACGCGTGGTGAAGCAGCGCCTGTGTCGCTTCGATGAGGAGAAGCCTAAGGCCATCGATGAAGAGATTGCGAAGCTTTTGACGACCGGGTTCATCAAGGAAGTATACCACCCCGAGTGGTTAGCCAATCTAGTTTTGGTACAAAAAAAGAGTGGAAAATGGAGAATGTGTGTTGACTACATGGGTCTCAACAAAGCATGTCCAAAGAATCTATTTCCTTTGCCACGCATAGACCAAGTAGTCAACTCAACCATAGGGTGCGAAACCCTTTGCTTCCTTGATGCATACTCCAGGTACCATTAAATCATGATGAAAGAGTCCAACCAGCTCACGACATCTTTCATCACCCCATTTGGATCATTCTGCCATGTCATGATGCTGTTCGGTCTGAAAAACACGGGGGCTACGTACCAGTGTTGTATGCTCAAATGTTTTGGGGACCTCATCGGGTGAACCGTTGAGGCCTGCATGGATGACATCATGGTCAAGTCCAAACGGGCTGACCAGGTCATAGCCGATCTAGAGCAGACCTTCATGAAACTCTGAGCAAACAGCATTAAGCTCAACCCCGAGAAATGCGTTTTTTGGGGTCCCAAGGATTATGCTGCTGGGTTTTATCGTCTCTGAGCGTGGCATCAAAGCCAACCCAAAGAAGATCTCGTCCATCACAAGGATGGGCCCGATTCAGAACATAAAGGGGTACAACGAGTTATAGGGTGCCTCGCCATGCTCATCCGCTTTATCAAGCGCCTTGGCGAACGAGGTATCTCCCTCTATCGGCTCCTAAAGAAGGCTGGCCGTTTCGAATAGATGCCCAAGGCCCAGGAGGCACTTGACATGGGGAACCGCTTCTGCTCTACATCGCGGCCACCACACAAGTGATCAGCGCTGCCCTAGTGGTAGAGCAAGAAGAAGAGGGACACGCCCTCAAAGCACAACATCCCGTGTACTTCATTAGCGAGGTCTTGTCCAATTTTAAGACTCACTACCCCCAAATCCGGAAACTCCTGTACACCGTCCTTATCGCCAAGAGAAAGTTGCATCACTACTTCGAGTGTCATCCAGTGACGGTCCTGACATCCTTTCCTCTCGGCGAGGTCATCGAAAACCTGGACGCCACTGGCAGAATTATGAAGTGGGCACTCGAGCTAATGGGTCAAGGCATTTCATATGCCCTCCGGATGGCCATCAAGTCCCAAGTGCTGGCTGATTTCATTGCAGAGTGGACCAAGGTCCAAATGCCGCTAGTAGCCATCAACCAAGAGTACTGGATGATGTACTTCGATGGATCGCTGATGAAGAAAGGAGCTGATGCGGGGCTGTCTTTGTTTCGCCCCTCGGGGTACGCATGAGGTACATGGTTTTTATCCATTTCCCCTCCTTCAACAATGTGGCCGAATATGAGGCGCTCATCAATGGCTTGCACATAGCCATCGAGTTGGGTATCCGATGGCTTGATGTCCGATGCGACTCCCAGCTGGTCATCGACCAAGTCATGAAGGAATCAAGCTGCCACAACACTAAGATGGCTGCGTATTGCTAAGAAGTCTGCCAGCTAGAAGATAAGTTCGATGGTCTTGAGCTCAACCACATTCCAAGGCATCTCAACGAAGCGGCCGATGCGCTAGCAAAAACGGTGTCTAGCCGAGAGCCAGTGCCAACAGGTGTTTTCGCCAGCGATCAGTACAAGCCCTCGGTCCGCTACAAGGAGCTAGAATAGACCGGTGATAGGCCGCTTGCCCTGGGCTCAGGGACTAACCAGCCGATGGCTCCATCCTACCCTGAAGTAATGGAGCTTGAGGAGGATCTAGCGACAGAGCTCGACCCTCTGGTCGACTGGAGGACTCCTTGCCTGGACCACCTCCTCCATGAGGCGCTGCCAATGGACAAAACGGAGGCTCGACGACGCGCGCATCGCGCCAAGTCCTTTATCCTTATTGAGGGCGAGCTCTATAGGCGAAGCCACACTGGGATCTTGCAGCGCTACATCCCCATCGAATAAGGGAAGCAGTTGCTGAGTGATATCCATGGTGAGGTCTGTGGGCACCATGCCACGCCTAGGACCCTAGTCGGAAACACATTCTGACAGAGCTTCTACTGGCCGACCGTGGTAGCCGATGATGAACAGATTCTATGCACCTGTAAAGGGTGTCAATACTACGCTTGGCAGACCCACCTACTGGCCCAAGCACTCCAAATGATCCCCATCATGTGTCCATTCGTGGTCTGGGGGCTCGATCCGGTCGGACCTCTCAAGAGGGCGCCCGGGGGCTATATGCACTCAAGTGGATAGAGGCTGACTGATCTCCATGATCAAGTTTGAGCAAGCCATGCTATTCTTCCTTGACATCGTCCATCGCTTTGGGGTCCCGAACTCCATCATCAAAACAATGTCACGAGTTCACCAAAAAGAAGTTCCTCTAATTCTATGACGAGTACCACATTCACGTCGATTGGGCCGCTGTGGCGCACCCCTGCATGAATAGGCAGGTCGAGCGCATGAACGACATGGTCCTATAAGGTCTCAAACCTAGGATCTTCAACCGGTTGAACAAGTTTGGCAGATGTTGGGTCGCAGGGCTTTCCGCGGTGCTCTGGAGCCTGAGGACGACCCCTAGCCGGGCCACCGGCTACACACCATTCTTCATGGTCTACGGTGCTGAGGCTATCCTCCTGACTGACTTCGATTATGGAGCGACGTGGGTCAGGGCATACGACGAACAGGGAGCCGAGGCAAACCTCGAGGATGCCATGGACCAACTAGATGAAGCATGCGACGTCGCCCTCCTCTGCTCAGCCAAGTACCAGCAAGCGTTGCACTGGTACCACAGCCATCGAGTGCAGGGTCAGGCCTTCAACACCAGAGACCTGGTGCTCCACCTCATCTAGAGCAACAAGAACCACAACAAGCTCTCTCCACCGTGGGAAGGACCGTGCTTCGTCGTGGAGGTGCTCCAACCGGGCACCTACAAGCTCAAGACCATCGAGGCCGAAGTCTCCGTCAATGCCTAGAACATCGAACAGCTACGTCATTTTTATCCCTAATATACGCACACTTTCTCTTATGAGTTTCGCTGCCAAGTCTCCGATGTTTAGTGACACCTGACCCCAGCAACGTCAGGGGGTCAGGCCTCACTCGAGGGATGATAAGAGAATATCTATCCGATAGACATTCTCTACGACCAACCCTTTCTCACATTAAGACCTAGAAGCGAGGATTGCGGAAACAGACGCTAAGTAAAACTGGTCGGACTATAAGAAACCTACGCCCCAGCGGCTATGGTGTTTTTGCTCACCAGCGCGATCAAAGTTTTTTCCGCACCCCGAGCTTTTTCTAGACTTAACTACGGAAAGAATCGGTACACATCTAAGAGTATATCCACCTAGCAAACATTCTCTATGTCCGACCCTCTCTCACGTTAAGATCTAAAAGCAAGGGTTGCAGAAATGAACGCTGAGTAAAACTGGTCGAACTGCAAGAAACCTACGCCCCCGCGGCTACAACATTTTGCTCACCAGCATGATCAAAGTTTGTTCATCCACACCCCAGGCCTTATAGCCTTAACTATGGAAAGGGTCAGAACGCATTAACCTTTTTATACAAAAATGGGAGAAGGGCTAAAAATCTATTTGGCCATAACAAAATTTAAGAGCTTGTTCACTTGTTACGAGTTCACCGCCTGGCTTATCTGCCTAACTAAAATTCTTGGGAAGGATGATTTCATCCTCTATCTTCGTAGGAAAGTCCTATGCCAGCGGGTCACCCAAGTTGGTCGAATGACTCGGGCCACTACCGAGACACGAGTAGGGAGCAGCAGGATGCCCCACGTGGGTTAGGCCGACTCCGTCATGAATGACGGATCCGGATTTCACTCGAACATATCCGGTAAGAGCTCACCGAACCTATCACTCGAGCCATCAAGGTAAGTCCTATGCCAGTGGGTCACCCAAGTCGATCAGACAGCTCGGGCCACTGCCGAGAGATGGGTCATCTTTAAGTGACACCAGACCCTAGCAATGGCAACGGGTCAGGCCTCACTCGAGGGCTAGCAAGAGTGTCTATTCGGTAAACATTCTCTATGCCTGACCCCTTTCTCACGCTAAAACCTAGAGGCAAGGTTTGTGGAAACAAACACTGAGTAAAACTGGTCAGACCGCAAGAAACCTACGCCCCAGCGGCTATTGCATTTTTGCTCACCAGCATGATCAGAGTTAGTTGCCCACACTCCGAGCTTTAGCCTCCACCTTCCCAAGAAGGTTTGCAGGGGCCACCTATGGAATCTCCATCGAGGAGAGGCCAGCAGGTCACCCAAGTCGATCGGATGGCTCAGGCCGCTGCCATGAGACGGGTCATCTTTAAGTGACACTCCACCCTAGCAACAACAAGGGGTCGGGCCTCTCTTGGGGGCTAGCAAGAGTGTCTATTCGGTAAACATTCTCTATGCCTAACCCCTTTCTCACGCTAAAACCTAGAGGCAAGGTTTGTGGAAACAAACGCTGAGTAAAACTGGTCGGACCGCAAGAAACCTACGCCCCAGCGGCTATGGCATTTTTGCTCACCAGCATGATCAGAGTTAGTTGCCCGCACTCCGAGCTTTAGCCTCCACCTTCCCAAGAAGGTTTGGAGGGGCCCACCTATGGAATCTCCATCGAGGAGAGGCCAAGAGCTCACCCAAGTCGATCGGATGGCTCAGTCCGCTGCCGCGAGATGGGTCATCTTTAAGTGACACTCCACCCTAGCAACAACAAGGGGTCGGGCCTCACTCGGGGGCTGACAAGTGTATCTATTCAGTAGACATTCTCTATGCCGACCCCTTTCTCACGCTAAAACCTAGAGGCAAGGTTTGTGGAAACAAACGCTGAGTAAAACTGGTCGGACCGCAAGAAACCTACACCCCAGCGGCTACAGCGTTTTTGCTCACCAGCATGATCAGAGTTAGTTGCCCACACTCTGAGCTTTAGCCTTTGCATTCCTAGGAAGGTTTGGAGGGGCCCACCTATGAATCTCCATTGAGGAGAGGCCAGCAGGTCACCCAAGTCGATCGGATAGCTCGGGCCGCTGCCGAGAGATGGGCAAGGAGCAGTGGGAGGCCCCATGTGGGTTATGTCAACTCCATCACGAATGACGGACCTAGATTCCACTTGGACATATCCGATAAGAGCTCCCCGAACCCATCACTCGAGCCCTCAAGGTAACTTTACCAATCCCCATTCCACTTTTCCAGTGCATGATCATTCATTCATCCATTCCCATGCATGCTTTCATACATTCATCCCATATGTTCAAGCATCGCATATGCAATTATTGCATCACAACGCTTCGTGTCGTGTCATGAAGCGGTAGTCGTCTCATTCAATATGAGCGGCGATCGACCGAGGTTCGAAGGCTGGCCCACAAAGGGCTCGAGGCCTCCTCGCGTCAATCAGAGCCAGGGGAGAAAACATAGATGAGCCCCAGTGGCCTTTGCTCGACCCACTCAGAAGCAGACAGGGTCATCTCGACCTTCTCGTTCGATCCTAACCTCGAGCCATGCCCACCGAATCTCCATTGAGGGGATGCCAATGGGCCACCTGAGTCGGTCTCTGGAATGACTCAGGCATCTGCCGGGAGGCGGGTTATGGAGTAGTGGAATGCCACATGTGGGCTATGCTGACCCCATCATGAACAACGGACCCAGATTCCACTCGGACATGCCCGTTAGCGAGCTCGCCGAGCGCGACACTCGAGCCATTTAGGCAAGTGTCGTTAGCTCAGCCCCTCTGATTGCGGAAACCATGGATGGGGTGACGCATAAAACTCGGCATACCCCTACCGAGCCCAATGGGGCTCGGGGGCTCAAGCCGCTCGACCCCAACTCGGGAATCCAACCAACCGAGGTTCGAAGGCCGGCCCGCGAAGGGCTGGAGGCCGCCTCGTGTCAAACAGAGCCAGGGGAGAAAACACAGATGAGCCCAGTGGCCTTTGCTCGACCCACTCAGAAGCGGATAGGGTCATCTCAACCTTCTCGTTCGATCCTAACCTCGAGCCATGCCGACAGAATCTCAATAGTGGGGAGGCCAATGGGCCACCTGAGTTGGTCTTCGGAATGACTCGGGCATTTGCCGGGAGGTGGGTTAAGGAGCAGTGGAATGCCACATGAGGGCTATGCTGACCCCGTCACGAATGATGGACCCGAACTACACTCGGACATGCCAATTAGTGAGCTCACCAAGCACATCACTCAAGCCATTGAGGCAAGTGACGTTAGCTCAACCCGTCCGATTGCAGAAACCGCGGATGGTGTAATGATCGCAAAGACGAGCTGACCCTCGACCGGACCCCCGCTACACGCGGGGCTCAAGGAAAGTTGGACTCGCAAGGAGACCGAATGCGCGATCGCAGAATGATGGCTCAGATCCAAGGGAGGGGATACATGCAAAAACTAAGGATAACGTTTCTAAAACAAGAGACACTTTCTCCTACTAGTTTTCGCTATCGTCTCTCTCGATCTTTAGTGAAACCCACCCCTAGCAACAGCAAGGGGTCGGGCCTCACTCAGGGGCTGATAAGGGTATATATATATACCCTTTCTGAAATAGTCACCGTGCTCGACCCCTTCCTCATGTTAAAATCTAGAGGCAAGGTTTGCGAAAATAAACGACTGAGTAAGGCTGGTTGGACTGCAAGAAACCTACGCCCTAGCGGCTATCGCACTCTTGCTTACCAGCGTAATCAGAGTTTTTCACCCACACCTCAAGCTCTATGGTCTTAACAACAGGAAGGGTCAGAATGCATTAACTCCTTTTTACACACAAAAAGGAAGAAAGAACAAATTTGTTCAAACGAAATAACAAGTTTGTTTAAACAAAGCACAAGGGTTGGAACTTGTCCACTTATTACAAGAACGACCGCCCAACCTATTTAACTAACTAGCCCCTCCGGGAGAGAACAATGCCTTCTATCCTATCCACCAGGTCCTATAAAAGGGGAGCCACTGCCATTTCCATCTCCTCCTGCTCGTGGACTTCATAGCCGAGCTCATAGCCATGGCTCATCGTCTCTAGATCGATGTTGTCCCCATAATAAGAATGAGCCATCGTGAAGGACTGATTGACCTTGGCGTGAAGAGCATTCCTCTCAGTGGCGCACCCGAGCTATGATCTCAATGGCATGGGCCACGAGCAAGTTGGTCCCCTCCGACCGCACCACCTCAAGGTCGTCAGTAGACCACTCCGAGGGCGGCGCTCAGGATAACATGCTCATCACTCTCCGCCTAAAGATTCTTCCTCACCTCAACGAGATCCACAGCCAGCCCAGCATAAATGCTCTTGGCCTCTAGCTTCTGGGTTGTCGCACTTTCAAGCTCGGTCTATAGGGAGCCGACCCTCTGCTGCGCGTCATCGCGCTCTTGGCATGCCTGGTCACACTCTTGGAAAGCCTGGTCATGCTCCTCGTGAGCCACGCCATGTTCTGAGCAGAGCCTCTCCGTGGTTTGGATCAGTTCATCCTGCTCCTTGCAGCCGAGTGACCACCGTGCCATACAGGCTCGCCCTCTTCTCTAGGGTCATGAGCTTCTCCTCGGTCCCCAGCTTCAGATCCCTTTCCTTCTCAACCTTGCCAAGAAGTTCAAGGATCCGCTAGTGGGTCTCGGTGTCCTTCTGGAGCAACTCATCCCGCTCCTTCCTAACCCTAGTGGCTTCTTCTTCATCCTTCTGTGACCTCACCGATAGGGCCTCGAACGCCTTCTTGGCCTCGTCAGCATCCCGACGGGCCTCAACCACCCACGACCGAAGACTGGCTGCCTCCTTGGCGAGGGGGTTAGCATGACCACCCTCTGCTGGGCAGTAATGAGCTGAGCTATTACCTCCCCATGTAGCCATGCCTCCTTGATGAGGCGGTCCTAGGCTTCCTTCTATTGATGAAGGAACCGAGATTTCCCCTGGCTGCGAGCTATAAGGGACTACAGAAAGATGATGGTCAGGATACACAAAGTATATAGAGGAAGAAAAGAGCAAGAAGCAGGATCAAGCAATACCCGGCCAGAGGGAACGACAACGTCACGTAATGTGGCCATGGCGTGGTCCAAGGCCTCGAGCACGGACGCGATCGCTATGTCGAGGCTCTACCGCTCCATGCTCTCTGTGGCGGCATCAAGAGTAAAAAGCGTCGACACTGGATCCTATAGATTCATCCACTGGTGTAGGGGCTCGCCCCATGCAGGTGAGCCACTGCCCACTGATGTTAGGGTTAGGGATGACTCACCGCTGGCCCCAAGCGCCGTCGACCCTTCTCGCCATGACATCCCCATCGTGACGCCCCCTTCGATGAGGAAGGGGTCAGCGGTGCAGACGCAAACCTCTCTCCCAGTACCACGCTAGGCGCCATCGCTTGGGCCGTCGATGGCACGGGTCACGCCAATGCCTCAGGCAACACTATGGTTGTGCCCGGCTCTGACCCATCTATCACGGCCACCGCCAACTCCACCTGCGTCGGTGTTGTCACGATCGGCTGCGCTATGCCCGCCACGGTCGGCACCACAAGCGCGGTCGGTAGCCCAATCCGTCCCACCGTCGGCAGCGGTATTACGGCTATCACCAACTGCCCCACGACCTCCGAATGTGCCCCTTGAATGCCCGTGTCTGCCCGTCCTACCGAGGGCACAGGCACCGCCCACGATGACGCGATCACACTAGCACCGCTCCCACCTGAAACGGGCGCGACACCAGCCGACGGCTGCCGCCTCGAATGGAGGGCAATGCTCTTCTTCGACGCCAGCGCCAAAGGATTCCATTGCCTGTCGATGCTGCAAGGGACGAAAAACATAAGTCTCGATGAAATCTGACTAAAATAGAAAAAATAGAGGAATTGATAACTCACCTTAGCGCCATCGGGCGGCAGATGCATTTTGGGGACGAACCCCCCGACCTTTGCTCTGCCTCATTGGAACAAGGATGTTTCGAGCCCGCCCCCTACTCCTAGGCAGAGGGGATCACCCCTAGCAGCTCCTGGGGCACACTGGCGGAACGCACCGTTCCCCTTGCCTCTTGGGGCACGACGATAGAGCCGCCAGCCTCTGCTGGCACCTCGGGCATGACGGTAGAGCCGTCCGCCTCTGTTGGCTCCTAGGGGAGGCCGGCGGATTGTCCTACCTCTGCTAGCTCCCCTGACGTGCCCTCGCCTCCATGGAATGGGAAGGGTACTAACACCTACAAGAATGAACCGACGCCTGTCGGCACATCATCGGCTACCGATTCTTCTTCCTTCATGAGGATGACGTCCCTCGGCTGGTCCTGCCCCTCTCAAATTTAGTCTCATGGGGTCAGGAAATCAATTGAAGAGAAGGCAAAAGAAAGGGAAACTTATGAAAACAACGTAGCCTGGCTCCGGCCGCAACGGAGGATGTCCTGGCACTTGGTAGATGAAGTCAAGGGCGGCACCCATGTCGTCCCATAAAGGCTCCATCACCTCCTTGTTGCGTTGCGCAATCTTGGAGTTGGGGAGCACTCCCTCGGTGAGCTCCGTTCCATCAAACGACGCCTCGAGCACTATCGCGTATAGTGGGAGCACGCGTGTCATCAACGGCGCCACCCTCCTTGCATGGTAAGCCCCGATAACGCTCGACCCCTTCAGGCTATTCTCCTTCAGGATGTGGATGGTGGCGATGTGGTCTTGGATATTCTTCTTGTCCTTCTCTGGGATGCCCCACTCCCTCCACTGCTCTAGGGCCTCTTCGATCAGACGCCTAGTGAACTCCAAGCAGAGGGGCGACGACATCATTCTTGAGGTAGAACCACTACGAGTGCCACCCCTTGTTCGACATCGAGAGCCACATGGATGGGTTCTCGCCGACTCGATTGTTCCAAAGTTGGATGCCAGCGCATCCCATTGGCATGTGCAGCTCTTGCCTGCCGCCCTTCTCCCTCTTCTTCTAGAGGTTAGCGGTGAAGAAATACCTCCACAAGTCAAAGTGGGGGCTGATCCCTAGGAATCCTTCGCACAATGCGATGAACGCTGCCAAGTGTTGGATCCCATTGGGATTAAGATGCTGCAGCTCGATCTTGTAGAAGTGCAGCAGTCCTTGGAGGAATTTGTGGGTGGGGGTCACAATCCCATGCTCATGGAAGTGGGCAAACGACACCATGTAGCCGTCGGGCGGCAATGGCAGATCCTCATTGCCGGGCAGCAACCACTCCTTGGCCGATGTCCACGTGCAGAGAAGACCGCAATGGACGAGTCCCTCCATGTGCTGGAAGGTGTTGTCCGAACAGCACCACGGATCCATTGGAGGTGGGGGCGGATGGATGCGAGCTCAACAACGGCGGTGATGCAATGGCAGGAAACCTAAGCGATTGGCGGCGACAGCATGGCTGCAGAGGCAAGGATGCAGGCGTGCGAATGGAACACGGAGGGCTAAACCTTTGGTTTTATAGGGGCGATGGGTACAAGGAAACCAACCGCCCGCCTAGATCTCCATGCCTGCCACGTCCTATCACCACGTCTCACAGCGGGGCATACACACGCAACCTATGGCCACCCCCTTAGAAAACTCATCGGATGTTTCGCCTCCCTGAACGGGCTAGACCCATCACAGGTAAGAGGGATACAGAGCTAAAAACGCTCCTACGGCCCGTCTAAGCCTAGGAGTTTGAAGGTTGGCCCACCGATAGGTTCGATAACTACTCTGGGCACTTTTAGAGTGAGGGGCGGAAAGGGATGGGCCCACTAGTGGCCAATACCTAGGCGCACGAGCGCCGCGGGCGTCCTAGCCCACATTCGAGCCTCAGATGGATACGATCCATGGTTTTTCCTCAAAGAAAGGCAGAGAGCCCACAGGACCGATCGAATAGACCTGAGAACTATATGGATTGACCGCTGAGAATCTAGAGTCAGTCACCAGCTGACCCAAGTCGGACCCCTGTGAATGGGATGTCGGGGCCCCACTCGGACTAGCCCGTTAACAACACACCAAGCACCATGGCTCGTCCACAGAGGAAAATCATGGCACGGCTCAGCCCCTCCATTTTTATCGGAAAAAACGCTTGAGGGAAGACGATCACGAAGACGAGCCAACCCTCGACCGGACCCTTGCTACGTGCGGGGGCTCAATGAAAGTTGGACTCACAAGGAGACCGAATGCACGGTCATAGAACGACAGACCTCCGTAGGGGTCAAAATCAGGAAAGACCTTTTTTGACCCACCAAATATCACGGCTATACCCCCAAGAGGCCTGATCACAACGAAAGGGAATCGCCGTCCCCAGGACATGCCGTGGGTGACAAGAAAAGGCCAAGGCCCTCAGAGTCCTCCCTTTAGGAAAAGCCTCCGAAGGAGTATTCTACTCCTCTGTAGGCTTAGGGGCTACTGTTAGGGACCAATACTAGGGTACCCGAAGAGGAGGAGCTAATGACCATCAACATTGATTCATCTGAGCAGTCAAGAGCACGACTACAGCTCCAACCGAACCCAGGCGTGAAGGTTCCGACTCACCCGACCTCTGGGGATGGGCTCCACCTCGCCCGACCCCGAGGCCATGGGCTTCACCTCGCCTCACCCCAAGGGCGCAGGCTCTGCCTCGCTCGACCCTTGGGTTTGTACTCCGCCTCTCTCGACCCCGAGGCCTCGGGCTTCGTCTCGCTCGACCCTTGGGTTCATGCTCTGCCTCACCCGACCTTTGGGGGCAGGTTCCTCCTCGCCCGACCCCGAGGCCAAGGGCTCCACCTCGCTCGACCCTTGGGTTCGTGCTCTGCCTCGCCCGACCTCTAGGGGCAGGTTTCGCCTCACCCGACCCTGAGGCCACGGGCTCCGCCTCGCCTGACCCTAAGGCCCTAGGCTCCGTCTCACCCAACGGGGACCCATACCACTGCCAACCTCTCCAGGTCCAAGCGTATGGGCCTAGGTCAAAACTTTGATACCAAGGAAGAGACCGCATGCCCCAATTAACCCGTGGCCATGACGGGCCATACCTGAGGATTCACATCAAGAACAATGTTGGGCATATCGGTGTTGTTCTGCCTAACCCCCGTATGAACGTTGACAGGCGCGTCAGCTCACCACGACGTCCGCCGTGACAAAATGGAGCGCCATGACCGGCAGACGATGCCCGCACATGGTGCTAGTAACGGACAGGGCCACGACGTGGAGCTGTCCCTATTGACATCTATAGGGTCGGTAGGACCCGCATGAAGGTTGAGAAGGACCTGACGATCCTGAAGGACTTCTTCTCTCTCGTTCTCCTCTTTTCCTCCGCTGTAACCCATGCTTTCCCTTGGCCTATAAAAGGGAAAGCAGGGCGTCCCATGAAGGGGGCCGATCCGATAAAAACCGATCCATTGAGATCAACACAAGAAGCACAACATGAGCACTCACGTGGGGGATATGACCCCCGGTATCCATAAGACAAGACATGAGCCGCACCATCAGAGGTGGACCAGCCCACAAGATCAAGGCATGCACGGCACTGGTCGACGTGCACTGCAAGATATTGTCTAGTACCAAATAGGATACTTTCCCTCTAACCCTACCCCTCCAGAGTATATAAGGAGGGGCAGGGGTCCCCTAGTTGTCGACACATAATTTTCGTCCCGTGCCGAGGACACACGCAGCAAGCCGAAAGGGTCCGCTCGATGGAGCAGATCCGCCTAGCTTCAGCGCAGGGGTGGTCGATCCTGCGCACTCCTCTCGAGACGTGCCAGTCAATTTGACCCTGTAATTGACAAGGAGAGAAAGTTCATCAATAATTAAGGGCGGCACTTGTCGGTGTTGCCAGACAGTCCCGAATGTGCGGCTATGAGAGCCGATATGAAAGGAGATCAACTAAATAGTCGATTCAAGCATATTCATGAGAATAAATCGATTAAAGCTCATTGGGTTGTATAAGAAGAATCGATTATCATTCAGGGCAAATATCATTAATCGAACAGATATTAATCAATGGCAATAAGATGTCAACAATGATCGGTTTATGCTGAGCCAATGATTATAAGTAACCGAACCCCTTTTTTATATAAAGAAACAATTCAACATCACTTAACCGTTTAATAAAGATAAATCTAATGAACATGTTAGATCTCATCCATCACTATGACTAGTGGGGCATGAGGCAGAATCATGCAGGCCGTAGAAATAACAATAGATTCGACGACCCTAACTCATTACTAATATCAGTGGGGCATGAGGCAGAATCATGCAGGCCGTAATACAATAATAAGATCACGGGGCTAACATATCTTTCAACCTATCTTTACTTCAACGGTCTCGTGATGCGAATTGTTCGTGAAAGCGCTTGATATAGGCTAAAACAGCCGATTCAGGCATAGCGCACAGTTAAAGTCATGCCTTATCAGGAATAGATCTACCAGATAATGGTCCCCACTCCACGGTGCTAACAGTGGAGTGTGAGGCAGAATCACACAGGCCGTGATAACGGGCCATGGAACGGTTCTCGCTAACCAATAAATCTACTCAAGACGCAACATGCCTTAACCGCACGCTATGCATGATCAGGATTGACATAAAACAGCCGATAAAACATAACTAATCATTTAAGGTGTAGATTAGATCAATTTGAGGTTAGCAAACGATGGGCTAAACAAGATATAAGGCTGGTCTAGATCAATCCCAATCGGGCAGAATGATATTGCTGTAATTAGATAAATAATGAAAGCAATAAGCAATATCGGTAACTTAATGAATCTACCAAAGACTGTCATCCTAAGGTAGAGCCGATAATTTGACCTTGATCTAGTTCATGCAGTGGGGGTCGACCGGATCGATGCAGCCATACTTGAACTAGGCAAGAATCGATAACTAACATATACCAGAGTCGTAGTGGAGGTCGACCGGATCGATGCAGCCGTATGAACAGAGGTATAAGCCATGAACTT
Organism: Miscanthus lutarioriparius; assembly: GCA_904845875.1. Classification (NCBI taxonomy): domain Eukaryota; kingdom Viridiplantae; phylum Streptophyta; class Magnoliopsida; order Poales; family Poaceae; genus Miscanthus; species Miscanthus lutarioriparius. The sequence goes on along the minus strand of CAJGYO010000003.1, from coordinate 94,505,690 downwards.
ACAACAAGCAGTGGAGGTCGACCAGATCGATGCAGCCATACTTGCTGAAGAACTCGCTGAGATCTACTCTACTCCTACTCCTAACGGGTGGCCGGAGCCAAAAAAGTAAATAACTTGTATATTGGACTGATTGATGTCCCTTTTACAATAGCCGGGGATTGATATTTATACCCGGGACCTACGCATGACTCCTATCTAAGCACGACTCATCACAAATTCTGACTCTAAAGAAAACATTCCTCATTTAAGATAACTTGGACTCTAATCTTTCCCTTTTTTGCAGAGTCCAATATGTTTCGTCCTAGCGCCGAATTGTAGCCTTCGTTGTTATCCGCTGGTGATATCTAGAGAAAGCCGATTCTAGTTTTTGCATCTGAATCAGCTGGTTTCGATCTGCACGCAATTGATTCCTTGATGACATGATCTTGGGAGCTTTCGAGTCCCTGCGACTCTTCTTCCAAATTCTGGTGTAAACACTAGTGGACATCCCCATATGGATCCTAGGCCTAGCCTAAGGCATCTACATATATCTCATATTCAATACAATACACCAAAGACACAGTACATATGGTATTACATCGATCAGACGGCCCGAACATGTCTAAATTGTTGTCTCTACGCCTTGTGTCACCATCCCGTTCTTGATTACACGCACCTCCACCGATCAATCTACCTTCATGGGATACCCCTCAGAGGACTGCCGAGCATCTTTTGTCGATAGTTGGCGCCCACCATGGGGCTCGTGCGCGCTAATCCCTAACGAACCAGATGGCATAACTCAAGATCAACATCCTTCATGGCAACTCGGTGGATCACGTCGACATCCTTCGACAACCACGACGCACATCTTTGTATGTGGATTGACACCACCAAGCTCTGACTACATCCGTCCTACTCCAACATGAGATCAACTTCGTTCTAGCCGTCAAGCGAGCCGCTAAGCGAGCTGCCCGCATCGCCGACCAGATAACGCCATACGCCGCCGACCAGATATTCTGTCTAAAGCTAAGTCACGCTTTAATATTTTTCTAAATATTCTCCAATCTCCATATATCGCCATAATGTTTCTCCGATCTGTTTTCTCCATGTTTGTTCTCCAAACGATTTTCCAAACCCCCGAACAGTCATGTTTATGCTTAGATGTCCCCAGAGACGGTCCTGTCTCTGGCTCCTCCCTACATGTGCACGAGTGTCTGCCCTCTGCATTATGGGTGGTCAGCAGCGGCTCCTTAGCGATGCTTTGTTCTTCCTACACGCACATTGGCTCCGCGCTCCATGTTATGGTTAACGGGCTAGCTAGGGCTAGAGACTCAGCTACACACTAACTGGTTGGGTGGTTTATATTAAATATAAATACATCTTCACACCAATTGATCGTCGAGCTGCATATGCTATTTCATCACTATTGTTGATTCTTCTCGGAGTTCATATATTTTACATCATGTACTACCCGTTCTACATATTTGTATTGCAGGATCATCGTCTAGGTGATCGGACCACCTGGTGCTCGGACTTCTCCACCAACCAACTGGTCAGACCGCTAGGTTCATGGATTTCGTCGCCGACTAGTTGATCGGATTGTTCGCCGGTCGCTTCTATTCAATGCTCACTTCGCCACCAACCAGTTCACCGGACTGTTCATCGCTCGTGCTTCATCGCCACCTACGCCGGGGACTCCTCGGTGCTCTAGACATTGCTAGCTATGCCAGGGACTCCTCGGTGCTCGGACATCGCCAGCTACACTGGGGACTCCTTGGTGCTCGGACATCGCCAGCTACACCGAGGACTCCTCGGTGCTCGGACATCGCCAGCTAGCCGGGGACTCCTCGGTGCTCGGACATCGCCAGCTACGCGGGGTCTCCTTGGTGTTCGGACATCGCCAGCTGCATCGGGGACTCCTCGGTGCTTGGACATCGCCAGCTACGCGGGGGTCTCCTATGTGCTCGGGCGTTGCTAGCTATGCCGGGGGATCCTCGGTGCTCGGACATCGCCAGCTATGTTGGAGACTTCCTCACTGCTCAAACATCGCCAGCTATGCCAGGGACTCCTCGCTGCTCGGACATCGCCAGCTATGCCAGGGGCTCCTCGGTGCTCGGACATCGCCAGCTACGCCGGAGACTTCCTCGCTGCTCGGACATCGTCAGCTACGCCGGGGACTCCTCGTTGCTTGGATGTCGCTAGCTACGCCGAGGACTCCTTGCTGCTCGGACCTCGCCAGCTATGCCGGGGACTCCTCGCTGCTCCGACATCGCCTGCTACATCAGGGACTCCTCGGTGCTCAAACGTCGCCAGCTATGCCGGGGACTCCTCGGTGCTCGGACGTCGCCAGCTACGCCAGGGACTCCTCGCTGCTCGGACATGGACTCCTTGCTACTCGGACCTCGCCAGCTACGCCGGGGACTCCTCGCTGCTCGGACAACGCCTGCTATGCCGGGGACTCCTCGGTGCTCGGACGTCGCCAGCTACGCCGGGGACTCCTCGGTGCTCGGACATCGCCAGCTACGTCGGGGACTCCCTTGGTGGTCGAATCTTGCTACGTCTCATTGGTCTGCTATCAAGCTGCTCCATGCTGTTTGGATCAGGGTGCTGATCTTGGGCAGCACGTCGGGGGTCTTGATACGCGCATGTCAGACGACGTCAACAAGCTTTCAGACTTCTTTTTCTTTGACCCTACTACAAGATTCATTCTTCATCTTCCAGCATGCTCGGGGACTAAGTGGGCACACTTCACCTTGCGGTGAATGTGTGCTTTTCAATTCAAGACTCTGTGCCTCCTAAAGTTGGAGAAGACTATCTCCCTTTCTTGTGGATGGATTTAAGTGGGCACACTTTGTCTAGTGTGAGGAACTTTTTGATTTTTGGACTTGAGCTCCATACATCCTTATGTCAAGCCTAACTTGAGATACATTCCTCGGTGATGGTTCACACTGCTCGGTGACGGTTCACAGCTGCTCGGTCGACGGTTCACACTACTCGGCGATGGTTCACAACTGCTCGACAACTCATCACAGTGGTTGGACCATGAGTTTGACTGCTCGGCTTTGTTCGCACCTGCTCGGACAAGCTCAAGACGGCGTTGCTCAAAGGATACAAGACGCTCGGGGACTAGCTGTGGGGGATATGACCCCCGGTATCCATAAGACAAGACATGAGCCACACCATCAGAGGTGGCCCAGCCCACAAGATTAAGGCGTGCACATCACTGGTCGACGTGCACCGCAAGATATTATATAGTACCAAACAGGACACTTTCCTTGTAACCCTACCCCTCTAGAGTAGAGTATATAAGGAGGGGCAGGGGTCCCCTAGTGGACATCCCCATATGGATCCTAGGCCTAGCCTAAGGCATCTACATACATCTCATATTCAATACAATACACCAAAGACACAGTACGTAGGGTATTACGTTGATCAGATGGCCTGAACCTGTCTAAATTGTTGTCTCTGCACCTTGTGTCACCATTCGGTTCCTAATTATGCGCACCTCCACCGGTCAATCTACCTTCGTGGGATACCCCTAGGAGGACTGCCAAGCATCTTTTGTCGACAACTCGGCTGAGCAGCAATCAAGCTCTCAGCACCCATCACTCCTTTCACTAGAGACTTGGGATCCTTTCTCTCTCTCGCCCATTTGTACCCCCTACTACAAAGTTTTAGTGTTAGTAACACGAGCAACAGCGACCAACTGGACATAGGGACTTTCTGCCCAAACCAGTATAAACCTCGTGTCCTCTAAGCACACCATCCGAGCCAGACGCACAATACTAGAAATTTACTCGTCGGTGATAACTCGAAACACCGACACATAGTCTTAACCAAATGAGCTAAAATATTGCATATCTTATCTTTGCAAGATGATAGTCATAATCATGTAAAGTTTGATACATTATGAAAAGATGGACAATGCTTCCATAGGTTAAGCAACTCCACTCTTTGGACAAATGTATTCAAATGCCACATTCATGCTCATCCCTCTGATCTTATCATCCATGTTGTAAGAATGAACAATGCACATAACATCAACCTCATCATATTCAATGTGCCTAAGGCTAGAGAAAAATAAATAAAGTTTTGGTTCTATTGGTGTTTTTCCACCAACATAGCCCATGCACTTGATCTCTACCTTGTCTTTATGAGCAGAACACACTTTGAGCAAACTGTGGGGGAATCGATCCCCAAAATTCTACAAGTGAAAGTTCTGAACCGACAATTATGATGCACACAAGATGTTGCCAGCTTCTACTACTGATGGTTGACTTCAAAATGTTGAACAAGGAGGAGGAACAAGTCAAGAAAGGATGAACCTGTCAAACCTAAATCAAACTCAAAACCATGACAGGTTTGGCAAAATAAGATGGCACCACCAGTGAAAGCGCCACTACTGTAGGCGCCACCTCAAGAATCCTCATCTTCAAGAGTGAACTACGGTACTCGATCAATGAACTTCCACAACTACTAAGGGCAAGATTATGAAGCAACCTCAAGTGGGCATCAGGGAGGACGCATGTCTTTCTCTGGCCGAGGGTATTATGACTCTCAGCAGGCCTTTCACCGCTTCGACAACAAACTCGCACCCATTGGAGAGACAAATGCTACCATACAAGGTATGTTATAAAATCATACACAATGGCAAGTAAGCATGGGACACGAGATGGCCAGCCTCCTGCAACAATAGCAACAACAAAAATCAAAATTAGAAGGCTCTGTTCTAGCACCTCCACATCCGGCCACCTCGTTGAGCAACCATGACAACAACTAGCTTGGGGGAGAAGGCATCCCCGTGTATCTAGATAAGTATTTCTTTTCCTTTTATTATTCTTAGTTTGCTTTATATATATATTAAAAAAAGATGAATAACTAAAAACAAAATAAAAAGTTATCTTTATAGAAATATATATAGTTATAATGTGTGATGTAAAAATGAAAACAACATAAAGAGAGTGTCTAGTTTGCTTTAATTTGTTTTTAGGAGCTAAATAAAATAAAAAAAGACTCTGAAGATAATCTCTTAAAATAGAAATGATGAATAGTTGCTCTATTGTAATTCCTTGCAAGTACCTAGTTTTTATCCTTGAATTCTCCCGAGTTTTGGATAAAATTATTTTGATATAAGGATTTACTATGAACTTGAAACTCGTGGGTAGCATATGTTTGATCTAAGTCTAGATAATTAACGGATATGAGATGAGAAGGTCTGAGCTACTTTCATCTTGTTCCAAGTGACACTAGAATTCTGGAGATTTATCTTTTGAAAAACATAAAAATGCTACATGATGAGTTCCTGTATGATAAAGAATTCCTACCAGAGCCATACATAATATTTATTCTAGAAAAACTTCCACATATATACTGCTTGTATTGTATTGAGTTTTGTCAAGCTTTGTTGACCCTTATGAGAAAATTGTCATGCTCTTAAAATCAAGATCACATGCACTCCACCCAAATATGCACTACTCCTACACTAGGGGTAGGCGCAAAACATGTCATTCCATTTAGATCCACCCAAAAATGTTTTACTCCTACACTAGGAGTGAACACAAAAATATGTTTGATAGATTTTTCCATCCACCAAATAAATGCTCCAAAGTTCTTGTTGCTATCTCTCAAAAGTTTTGAAGAAAAGACATGGGCTATGCAAAAGTTATTCATATAAAAAAAGAAAAAAGGAGAGTTAAAAAATGGACAAGTGTATGAGATATCTAAAACAATGGATACTCAAATGCCCGCCTAACAAAAAGAGAGAAGAAAAAAGAGATGAATAAGATAGCCCATGTTCTCAAGCAAATATTTTTAAGAGAGAGATGTTTTCAAGGAGCATAATAGAATTAGGATAGCCACCATATATCCACATGCATGCACATCTTGATTTGATTGTATGACTCAACTCATCTCTTTGGATCCGTTGTTTAACTTTACAATATATGCATTGCTAGTATGCTCTAACTTTCTCCCTACCTATAAACTCCACATAAGCTTTAGTGTAAGGAAGAGATAAAGCACAACATCATTTTATGCCTTGGTGAGGATCTACAAATACCACATATATTGAGAGACTTGAGAGTGTCATACAATGGAATCTCTGAGTTTCATTTTGAAAACTTACAAAAACTCCAGAACAATGGTGAAACAAAGAACTTCAGACATACTGTTTAACTTGATCGTTCTATCTTTCAATTACTCAAGACCCAAGTGAAGGCTAAGAAGCCCTATGGTTGAAGGTAATATGGGTAAGTTTGAAAGTCAGATCAATTCATTCTAATCCGGAGGAGAATTTTTGATTGAACGCCTGTTTACTTTTGATGAGTGAAAGCATTATAGAAACTACTGATCCATTGCTGAGTTTAGGTTTGCTCAAGGACTAGCAAAGGTTAAGTGTGGGGGAGCTTGTTGACGATCATTAACATCAATCATAAATCGTCAACATAACCTGCATATATACTTAATTCTATCACCAAACATAGGTATAGGGGTTTTAACTAATAGATTTCACAAGTTTTGGTGAATCTGTGATTTCAACAGGGTTTATCTCGAAAACCATCAAGGTGGACCCAAACGTCAGACTTAATCGTGCTTAACCGCGGCGTAAACAACTCAAGAAGGTTCCAAAGGACACCACACCGAAGATGACTGCGAGAGGCTTCTAGGTAGGGCCGGCCGGCCCCACCTATAGGCCGGCAGGCCTATGGGTCCACCTATCAGCCTCCGCCTCGCTACGTCGGTTCTCCACCGCATTAAAAGATCGCATCTACGCCGTTTATTTAAGTCGATTTGATCCAAGGGTCCAGAATTGACGCTACCCCCTATATATATAGCCCTGTACCCCCCTTCTTGGAGACATCTTAGAAACCCTAATTCATATCTCTCATTCAGATCAACACACGCCAGGAGGATTAGGTCTAGAACTCTCCAGTATAGTAGATTGGTAGCTCGAGAGTAAGGGTCGAGTTGGGCTCAAGCTCAAGTTCTGGATCTAGTCTTGGAGGCTCAGCAAAGCCTTGTATCTTCACTTCTATATTTTGTAAGACTTATTATCAATTTATCATATTTCTATCTACATGGCTATGCTTACTTTGAATATATATCTTGCTTAGTTAAGTTTATCTTTACTTTTGTGTACGGGTTCATAGAGTGCTTAGCCTGCTAGTTTATCGATTGGGCTAAGTAGCCAAGTCTCATGTAAGCATGGTGCTTATATGATGCTCTGCCTATGAGTGCACCCTGTTCCCTGGTTGTGTGGTAGCAGCGGGAGTTGATAGCCCCGTCTATCCTCTATAGTCCACTTCGAATTGAGTAGGTTCTTAAATTGTAGGACCGTAGTCGCGTCAGTAGAGTTATCTATTGTGATGCTCTACCGTCTAAACAGCGTCCCGAAGTGCACAAGAGTAGAGTTAGTCTTAGTTATATTTGGGTGTATATATACTTTGACCATGTAATAAGAATATCATAGAAATCTACCTCACCCGTTGTTCTCCCGAGTTGACTAGTTTACATTATCTTAGTGATCTATCCCCTGAGTGTCATTATACATAATTCCTATCATTACCTTTACCCCTTGTTCTAGCTATGTTGTATGTTGACTGATAGATATTTCTTTATTACTTAATAAGTCTTTACTCTATTGTTTTCCTGTGGTAAAATATAAATAGCGATACCTGAAATACTCCCGGTAAAATGCTACAATGGTATTCTGTGCACTTGCGGAATCCTTCATATTCTATTTGCGTTAATAAATACCAACACCTGTCTTCGTTGGCGTCGTCTTCGCCTCCGGGGGAGAACCGAGCTTCCACCTCACCCGCAACGACCTCCTCGACGACGCAGCCAGGGTCTTCGGCTTCTCCATCACCGGAGCCGTGGACGCGCTCGCGTGTTTCACCAGCCTCAACCGCGTCAACAACCTCACCGCCACGCTCCTGGGGTCAACCTTGACCCCGTTGTTACCCCGGCTCAGATTCGTGAGTGCCGTGCCGAGCTCAGCGCCCCCTCCCCGGGTTCCTCTCTCCTACAGTTGGTGGTGCCCGAGGAGGACAAGGTTCCCAACACCTAGTCCAACAGGTGTTCGATGAATTGCCTCATCCTCGTACAGAGCTGTTTCTCGCCTCCATTCAGTTGCAGCTGGGATGCGGTGCAATACATGCTGCACACACCATGGCCACCACCTACAGAACTCTGGTTGGTGAACTATGATGATGGGCTGCGTCCTCTACCGTGGCCGTCATTCAACTCGGTTGTAAGGCCTTTTGTCCATGACAAAAAATTTCGGTCACGGATCACCAAAAAACCATCACAAAGCAACATCTGTGACGGTTTTAGATACCATCATGGATTGAGCGTCATGGATTAACCTACGTGGCGGTTTTGCATAAATCATCACCGATTAACACAATCCGTGACGGTTCTAGACCATCATCAAACAGCCCAAGGCCCAATTAGTCCAACCCAAGCCCAATGTCTATGACGAAAAATAACCATCATAGATGTGAATTGCCACGTCATCATAGATGCTTATGTGGACGCTTACATGGATGATAATGTGGACGCTTACATCGCCATACCAGCCCATTTATTAGATCAGAGGTGGGCTGGACAAATATTTTTGGACCAAATTCATAGGTATAATTTTGTCAACACAAATGAGACCACTTAATTAATCAAGCATCCTAATACATACAATATCTCATGTTTTTGTCTAGCATTAAATCAGATACAAAGTCTCATGTTACACACAAGTTTCCATCTAGCATCACATAAAGTTTTCATCCTGCATTACATAATATAGCAAGTAATCACGAGATCAGTTACTATCACAAGCCTGGGAGGACGTGCTGCAGCTCTGCTGCTCCTGTTCCAGCAACAGCAGCATATCCAGAAGGGCGTGCTGCAGCTCTGCTGCTCCTGTTTCAGAAGCGGCAGCAGCATATCAAGAAGGACATGCTATAGCTGTTCCAGCAGCAGCAGCATACCAATTTGTAGAGAACTGCATAGCTTCAGCATTAATTAGATGTTCTACAGGAGTCGCAATTGAAGAAAGCATCTGCACAGACAAGGTTGAGACTAGTGAAGTGCTGTAGACAAGGCTGAGAGTTTGTCAAAAAAAAAATGTCTTGATGTACTTCACGGGTTTCAACTTAATAATATTCAGGTGGGGAAGTATGGTTTGATGCTTTGTAAGGTCACATGCTACTAACAATTCGTTGTTGATAGTATTAAACCAGAGTTCAGAAACAGTACATTTTTCAGGCTTTATTTGACAGAATACTTTGCAATCACTAGGGCTGCAATTCAATGTACTTAGCAAATATACCATTACAGGGTATCAATTACTAAAATTCAAAGACAGATTCATTTTCCTCCCATCTAGGCATTTCAACAAACAGTTAGTGCACAGACCTACTACATGAAACAGAACAACTACATCAGATATATGAGACTTAAACTAGACTGAAACTCAATTAGCAGCAGATATTATTTCGTTTTCTATTATGGAACCTCTGCAGCAACAACCATGACTTCGTGATCATTCAAATGATTTGACAAGTGGGAATAACTATGATGTTTCAGATCAAATGATAAGCTTAGCATGAAGCAAACACCCAGCCCATATGATTTAAAACTTGAGTTTGAACTTCATATCAACCACTCTAGCATGCATGACATTGACTGCAACTGCAACTGGGAAATACTACAGCCTGGCTCAACTAGGTAACAAAGGCACAATTAATAAGCACAATGGTATATATAGTTGTCTGGTGTATACAGCAAAAATGGGCTAGTGCAAGGATCAAACCTGACAAATATTTTTTGCAGCAATTGTGGCCTGGTCTGAAGGGCGGGCCTAGCCGGTGCAAGCGGTAGAGTCTTACCGCCTGTGACCGGAAGGTCCTGGGTTCGAGTCGCGGTCTCCTCGCATTGCACAGACGAGGGTAAGGCTTGCCACTGACACTCTTCCCCAGACCCCGCACAGAGCGGGCCGGAGCTCTCTGCACTGGGTACGCCCTTTTAATTGTGGCCTGGTCTAGAGATCTGCAGTTAAGATCAATTAAATTACAGTAGTCTGGGCATATAGCACCAAGGGCCATATAATTAGTAGTCTGGTGCATACAACAAAAATGGGATAGTGCAAGAATCAAACCTGACAAATCTTTTTTCCAGCAGTTGTTGTCTAGTCAAAAGATCTGCAGTTAAGTAGGATCAATTAAATTACAGTAGTCTGGTGTATACTACAACAATGGGCATACGTATTAGCCTGGTGCGTACAGCAGATTTCTTTGTTTATTTATAAATTATTACAATGATTTTGAATAACAGTCGCTAGTTAAATAATCAGGCAATTATAATAGTACTGAGCAGGGGCATAACCAGGCTACCCCACCCATTTGGTCATATCCTAGTATTAATTCTTTTAATAAGGCTACTCCCTGAAGCCTAAGACGGACTCAGTTGGACAAGTGGGCCGACACATTCTGCCACAAGACGATAGCAAACTTGGTAAGAAAATAACACATCCTGTCCTACCAACTCAATTATCTGAATACTCAATCATGGTAAAACCAAAATGAAATTTACCAACCTGTTCTCAATTTCTTTGACAGGGTCTGCATGCCCATGCTGCCGCCCAAGCCATGCCTGCTTCCTCCACAGCACATATGATCATGTAAGTACAATTGTCAATAGGTTCATACACCGACTGATCCTAAAGCTATTTAGGTGACATGAAGATACACTAAAAAAAAAAGGGCATACCCAGTGCAGAGAGCTCCCGCTCTGTACAGGGTCTGGGGAAGGGTGTCTGTGGCAAGCCTTACCCTCGCCTATGCAATGCGAGGAGACCGCGACTCGAACCCGGGACCTTCCGGTCATAGGAGGTAAGACTCTACCGCTTGCACCAGAGCCCGCCCTTCACATGAAGATACACTACAGGCTATTTATTTTCCTACATACTACGATTGAAATAAACTGCTTGTTAGTTAAGTGGTTTCTTTATAAACCTATTATTGTTCAGTTTCTTTAGCTACTGTTAGACTAGACAAATCTGGCTCCTTTTTAGCTTAAATCAGTATAAATATCAGTGAGCAAGTCAAGACAACTTTAGAACAAAGAACTCAGTTCTCTTCTATGGTAAATTATCTGCTGATCTACTCTTTCTTTGTGTCCTCAGTAGTACAGACAGATAATGAACCAGAACAACTGAACAAACAGTTCTGCATTTTTAGAAATCAATATAGAATATTGTTAGTAACCACATAATTATTTTTGCAGATAGTCTGACAAAATACTGTGAACATACTACTACCTCCTGTCACATTCATTTGATGTTTCAGGTAGAGCTTAAAAGCAAGGTTATTACAATGTAGTAAGAATGTCTAGCTTCTCTATCCCCTCTGCTCTCTATTAAAACTGAAGCCTCAATTTCTATTAGAATGTAGCCGATTGAGACTTGCAAGAACAATAATGATCCCCAACAACCAAGACTCGAGATTCAGAACCTACCAAGACGCTAGATGTAGAACATCGGTTCCTCGAGCAAGCTAAGCATTGTAGGTAAAGAATCGGGTTCCTAAGAGGTGCACAAAGTAGATGGACGAGGAGGGAAGCGGATGGGCGTTCACTTACGCTCCTTCTTGCTGAACCAGTAGCACTACGCGCCGCCCGATTCGCAGACAACGCCACCGCACCGTCGCTGTTCCGCACCGCCGCAGCCCTGAGCCGCCGCTGCTCTGCACCACCATATCCCGGCTCGCAGCCCCGGGCCTCCACTGATTCGTGCCGTCGTAGCCCCACGCCGCCGCAGATCTGAACCGCCGCTGCTACGCGCCACCGCATTCCGGCTCGCAGCCCTGGGCCGCCGCTGATCTGCACAGCCGTAGGCCCACGCCGTCGCAGCCCGGCATGCTATTCCGCATCGCCGCTACTCCACGACGCCAGCAGCCACCGCACCGTAGCAGCACCCACGCCGCTGCTGCACCATTTTGGGAGTTTGAAGAGAGAGGCAGAGGGGAAGCGGTGCTCCGGCGGCGGCTGGTGAAGTTGAGCGGCGCGTGGAGAATCAGGAGGATGAGACGGAGGGTCGGAGCCGGAGGGACCGAATTTTTTATTTTTTAGTTTTTAAAAAAAAAAGTTTTTCATAAGAAAAGATTTATCCTTAGCTCGGCGTCGTGGCGCCGAGTTTACACCGAGATCTTAGGCTCGACAGCTCGACGCCGCACACACGTTGACGTCGAGCTTGGCACCCTGTACGAGAGGCCGTGATGGAAACATTGGGCACTGGGCGGTAGCCTAGCCCGTAGGGGAGAAGAGAGCGCACTGGCTCCACTGTCCACTCCACTCCTTTCCTCTCCTCTCTCTCTCGCTCTACCTGCAGGAGTAATCGAGTACAGTACTGTAGGACTGTAGGAGCAGAGGAGAGAAGAAACACTTTCTGCAGCTTTTTGTCATCTCCACATAGCTGGCTTCCAAGCGAAGGAACCTGAGGGGTAGCCGGTGGAGGAGAGATTTTTGTCATCTACTACTACGGCTTGGGCTTTCAATTCATTCATGTGGGGCCTCGTTTAGTTGCGCCCGAATTTGGCGTGGCAAAGTTACTGTAGCCACATTAACTACCGTAGCATTTCGTTTGTATTTGATAATAATTGTCCAAACGTTGACTAATTAGGCTCAAAACGTTCGTCTCGCAAAGTACAACCAAACTATGTAATTAGTTTTTAATTTCGTCAATATTTAATACTCTATGCATGTACCGCAAATTTGATGTGATGGAGAATTTTTTTTTGCATAGTGCCAAAATTTGAATTCTAGAGGAACTAAACGCGCCCTGGGTTGGCTTTGATCTTTTGTTTTTTTACAAAGGTTTTGATCTTTTTGCTGAACAGGCAGATGAAGCAGTAGAAAGGTGATTTCTTGGTCACTACTAAAATTTTAACTTTATCTAAACGGTTATCTTAAATAAATTACTAAATGCTCAACAAAGAATCATAGAGGGGATTTACTGACGGTGAGATAGTTGTTATTGGACACGGTTATGGTGTGACCGGTTGCGCTCCCGTAAGCGTGCGACCATGGCCATTGCTGCCTCCCACCACCATCCGTAACCACAGGTAACACACTGCCTTGTTGTACCGCTCGCTACGCAATCTCGCTTGACGCCCTGTCCTACATTAATCTATCGTCTTCGTCAACCGGTCGCCATGAATCTTCCTCATCCCTGCTATACGTCGAAGAGAATAAACTTTATATCAAAATTGTAGAGCTCACTTTGATCTACTTTGTCAAGTTTTTATTTAAAATTATTCAAGTGATAATTTTTAAATTCTTAAATTTTGTAACTCAAAATTTCTAGTTTTTGAACAGCATCGAGTATTGACATGGTCGTTCGAAAATTCTACATTTTGAATTTCTGCATTCTGCATCTGATAATTTAAAAGAAATTTTTAGCACTAATAATTTCAATTCACTGATTAAAAATATAAGCTAGTAGTACATCCACCAAACAAACAAATATACTGTACAGGATTAAAAGAGCAGATCAGTGCTACTAAGGGCGTGTTTAGATCCGAAAATTTTTGGGTTTTGGATACTGTAGCAATTTTGTTTGTATTTGGTAATTAGTGTCTAATTATGGACTAATTATGTTCGAAAGTTTCGTCTCACGATTTCTCACCCAACTGTGCAATTAGTTTTTTTTTCGTGTATATTTAGTACTCTATGCATGTACCGTAAGATTCAATGTGACACTTACTGCGTAAAATTTTTTGGTTTTGAGAGAAACTAGACAGGGCCTAAATGCCATTTGACACAACTCCACTGGTGGTCTGATCCCTCGTTCGTGGTCATCGGTAGTGACCAACAGGTGGGTTAGGGGCCAATGTCTTGTCATATCAACATTACACCAGCCTCTTCTTGCACTGGTCGGATGCCCTGCCAAAAGGTTTGCTGGCTACATTACGCCAACGCCGCCGTCCCGAAGTCCGAGTAGCCTCTCGTTCCTGTTCATCTTCTCCACCAATCCACTGCGCTCTAGCTTTATTGAGCCTGTTCGCTGTTTTCATCAGGGCCTCTCGTACAGGGCGCTGTCCCATCAGGGCAAAGTAGATGATGAAAACAGTGAAATGCCTGGTGCATTGGGCCTCTTGTACGGCCATAGCGTTGTCCCATCAGGGCCGTTCAGGGCGCCACGGCCATAGCGTTGTCCCATCAGGGCCTCTCCTACAAGGCGTCAACGGCGCCAGCGTCTACGGTGTCGTCGAGATGTTTACCAAATCAGCATCACGTCAGCGTCGAGTCTAAGATCTCGGCGCAAAAAACGATGACGCCGAGCAGTATAAGTTCAGCGTCAGCGACAATGATATCGAACTAAGAGTCCAGATTCTAAAATCTTTCCCCATGTGAAAAACTTTAAAAAAAATAGCTAAAAAATAAAAAATTCGGTCGGAGGGAGGAGTGTGCGGCTGTTGGAGACTGAAAGGATTATTGGGCTAAGGGTTTGTCTTCCTTTTTATACATTGATAGCGGTAGCGGGCTGGGATGGGCCCAGTAGTATGGGCTCGGTTACTCAGTGACGTTCTAAAAATCCGTCATGATTAAAGGATTTCTTGTAGTTCGACTCTGGAAAACCCTCATGCATCTCTTCACTTCGGCAACTAACCAGGTGTGTGCCTTCTGTGTATATGGCATGCGGGAACTACATGATCATGTCTGGCCAGTTAGATGATACTGATGTGGTTGGACTGCCTGTTCAGAATGCAGTGCATCAAGCGCTACTCAGTGATAGCACTCAACTCCGGCCACTTCCTTGGCCATCCTCCTCTACTTATGCAGCGTCTGTGCAGTTGAACGCCTCCCTGTTAGTGGTACTTCACGGGTTTGGTTACTTCTTTTGTTGGCCAGGGCTTCCTCAGTTGACGCTATGTCATCTTTTATTGCAACTCTCTTGGCTGTCACCTGTTTGGGCATGCAGTTCAGTGGTTTTGTGGTTTCAGGTATAGCACAACTGCAGTGTTGGTTTATGGGCTGGTTTTCTTGAGTCCTTTCAGTTACATACTTGGTGCTATGCCTGTCAAACGAAGCAATCTTTCTTTACCTTACTGATTGTTCCAGGATATGCTTTTACTGAGATGCACTTTTGGTCTATCAATGCAACAATTATGTTGCTGAGTGCACCATTGGTTGAATTTGAGCTACTCACGACAAGGATTGCAAGAGGTGATTTTGTGCCTCCATCAGTTACTGCTCAGTCTGAACTTCCGGTGCTCCATTATATCAGTTCCTGTTGCTTCTATGGTGGTTTGGTTGAACCAGTTCAGCTATTACACTTTCTGTCCGAATGGGCTTCTAATTCTCTACTGTCCGAATGGGCTTCTATGGTAGATGGTGGTAAAGCCAGAAGTTGGATGTGTCAATTTCGCTCGCAATGTGCAAGACAGTGTTGTTCGTGGGTTCTGTCATGCACTTGCGTCAGGAAAGGATTTTGCTCGGGAGCCTGTTCTTCCACCTCTATATGCACGTCCTGGTCAAGTGGAGCGAGCTCTGACAGTTAGGTACCATGATGCCGTGCACGTTCTTGGACCTCAACGCAAGGAACTTGATTTACTTATTGGAATACTAGCTGACAACATGTTTCAGTTTGTGACAAATACACCACTTTCTATAGACATGAGCAGACATGCACATTTGCAATTCTGGCAACAGTCTGAAGTTATGCTATTGTGTTGGAAACGTTGGCCTAAGTTACTTCAAAGTGCAGCGCAGGATGAACTCAATTGAGGGAGACAGTTCACTGGCTTCAGTCATCTCGTGCTTCACTCATCGCTGGGCAAACTGCTTTTACAGTCATATATAATTCTATGAACACCTGCTCGGACTGCACCTTAATCTCAGTCCTTGTATTTGGCAAGTATTTGGTAGCTGCTTCTTTACTCAGAACCAATTCAATTTCCAGCAAGGCTGCAGACGTTCAAGCTTGCTTCATTGTGTCTCTTTGTCCAACTCATACAAGAACATACAGCATGATAGTTACAACAAGCATCAATCCAGTGGACTGGAAGGTATGTCAGATACCTATGTCTGGTGTGATGGCGGATTGCTTTTCAGCATTTAAGGACTTGCAAGTGCCATGGGATCCAGGTGGTACTGAAAATTCTCCGTCGGCTTGGGGGCAACCTGAAACTCAAGAAGGGGAGAATGTCTGGGATCACTCATGGTGGGCCGTCATATGGGCCCTAGGCCTTGGCCTAGTCAAGTATTTGCCTGGACTGCCGGTCGTCTCCTAGAAGAGCTCCGGGGTATTTCAGGGCACCGATTAGTCAACAGGCCACGTGGCCCACAACTCGCCAGTCAGCGAAGGCCCGAACGACCGAGGCCCAACTAAGCCGAATGCATCAAGGCTAAGGTCGACCACGACCCCTCCTCCGGTCTTGACCGCACGACGCTCACACGACCTCTCCCTCGACGCGACCCCTAGGAGGGACGGAAGAGGTCGAGCCCCGCACGCCACACCCGCTCTGACACGAGCGAGCATGCCATACTGACCCCGCAAGGACCAAGGGGACAACAGTCACCTCGGCCCGATCAGACACCATTCGTGTGCCATGTCGCACCGATAAGACAACACCGCACTACGGTGACAACGGGTATGATACCCACCGTCCAAATACGGATCGACTAAACGCTTGTACGATCCCACCCACTACGAGATGTGATCCACGACGAGGGACTCGACGAAAGGGCCATCCAGACCGGTAGAGTGCCCCGACCTTGAAGATCGGGGTCGTGGCCCTCGGCCCCATGAAGCGACCAAGCAGACGACTACCCAGGGCAGTGTCGGCACGAAAACGTGGTAGCCGCCCCGGGTGGACACGCAGCAAGCCGGAACGATCTGGAGATCTGCCTGGCTTCAACGCAGGAGCAGTCGATGCTGCGAATTCCCAAGGGCGTGCCAGTCAATTTGACCTGCAATTGACAATGAGAGAAAGTTTATCAGTAATTTAGGGTGAAACATGCCGTTTTGCCCAAACAGTTGTGGCAGAACCGTCTAATCTAATGCCTCCCAAGAGTACTCGTCTTCCATTAGACACTAAGTACCCAAGGAAGGACACCAAATTACGTGGTTCCGTCGAGCACACCCCAAGGGAGAACTCGAAAATTCATATTTTTCCATCAGGATCACAAATGAGAGAATAAAGCTTACATCATTATTAACCATTTCTTGCATCACTTTCTATGTAACATCAGAGTATAATATTTATTGTTTATAATAGCGGAATATGATCATGTTATCAGAGTTATGAACAATTTAATTTAACAGCGGAATATAAACATATGAACAGAGTTACAGCGGAACTAAATATCTATTCATGATATGATGAAGCATTGATATATAACTATGACAACATATTATAAAGCTTTCATTTATAAAAACATTTTATGAGAGTTATAAATAAAGACTATGATCACAGCGTAAAGAAATCCTCTCTAAGCCCACCGAGGGATCCACACACAAGAGTCAGCTCTAGCATCCGCCTGTCACCTGCAACAGGAGGAAATAAAACCCCGAGTACTCAATTGTACTCAACAAGACTTACCCGACAGAAGAAAAGAAAAGACTCCAAGGATATGCAAGGCTATCTGACTTGTGGGTTTATTGCATCTGCAGAAAGCATTACTAAGTGTGCGTCTTTATATTCAATTTTATTAGCAGTCATCATTAATTCATTAACTAACCATTCTATGTAAGCACCTATGCTACTTTTAAGCAGGTGGTAAGCAATCAGATTCATGTTACCATCTTTCAACTTTCAATTCTTACTACGTTGCTAGACTGTAGACAAGTCATACCTATACGGCGGCGATTCGTGAATCAATGAGCCCAGCTGGGTACCCTGAAACACACGTCCCGCTTGTACCCTAGGCACAAGCAGGACCAACCCACTACCCTTCTGTCACGGGGTCCAGATCCCCGTCCAAATTTAGACTCCAAGCCCCCGCCCCTGAGTCCCGGACTCAGTGCGGTGCAAGGACCTCCACCCAAAAACCATCCTGAAAGTTGGTCTGTAAAGAGCCAGAACCCATGACACGAGAGTAACAAGTCTTTCCTACGCCCATACCCATGTATGTGCTCGGGATAATAAGTCTGTGACTTGCCTAGAACCCAATACAACAGCCGGTCCTTAACCGACACAGATAGGGAAATAGTGTAACCAAGCAATGCCCCATTGGCCACAGGACACAACCTCTTACACCCACAAATACCCAAACTATATCCCTGCCTGATCTCCATTTATCATTCATATATATATATATATATATATTCCAAGTGATAATATTATAGTAACAACGTCAATATATTTCCTATCTCCCATGAGTGACAGACAATCACTTGACTTCTATCGGAGTCCTGTAGCATAGCAATCTACACGATTCTATCATACTAGTAAGACTCATAGGATAAAGATATATATATACAAGTGGGTTTCATTCAACTCCTTAAAACTTAATGCACAAATATAATTTAAAGTGCAGAAAAGTAGGGGTTATGCACCGAGGCTTGCCTGGGTAAAATATAACCAAAAGTTAGTATTCCATCTTTGTGTCCTGATCCCTGGCACCATCTTTTCAGCTACTCCGTTTGATACCATCGATCCACGGCAGCAGGCGAAGGAAGCGGCCGCGCTGTGGAGCCATAAGTCCAACGCGGGAGCATGCGGACTCACATGCACTCGCGCAGGCGAGGGGGAAGGGGCCGGCAATGGGTGGTCGGAAGACGCAGCTACGGCGGCACAACCACGTCGGGTGCGCTTGCACGTGCGGTGGCCGAGCAGCAGCCGTAGATGTATGTAGGTGGTCGCCCGAAGCAGCGGCGTCGGCGGTTGGCAGCAGAGAGAGGGAGAGCGGATGGAGCCATGTGCGCTCGCCACCAACCTCTTAAACACGACATGGGGCAGGGTGGCCTGGCACAATGTGGCTTGTAGGGGCAATGCTGCGCGATGCGAATAAATCCGATGGCTAATTCAGAGCAGGGGGGACGCACCACCGTCCCACAATCTAGCGCATAGACGGGACGACTCAAACCTGGCGGGATGCTCTCGGCACGACGAGAGGAGCAGTAACACGGAATCAACGGCTGCAGCATGACGGGACAGCGAAAGCAGCCAGCTCCTTCGTGGTTAGGTGGGTCATGCGATGGGCGAAGCACTACGTTGGCCAGACGGCTGGCAGGCAGTGCACGCGGCGACCGTAGGCCGAGCCGTTCGACAGTGAGTAGTGATGCGCATGAATTTTAAAGCTAAGCAAGTGTTGCGATGGATCGCTATTGAGGCCCAAGCAAGTCTTCAAATATGGAGTCCACACTACCGTCATGACCAAGGAGTAACTAGGTAGAGAGGTACAAGGGTTCATCACGCTGAACGACGTTTCACGAATAGAGCGCCAACGGCATAACTACAACGCATTCTAGCTAAGTTCGGTCAATTTTTGCGAGGGCGCCGTGACACCCATTCCCACCCCGACCTACACCGTTCTCGAGTACTCACCATGGTGCAAATCACTAAATAAAAACATGGCACTAGTGTTTAAGAATTTTAATCAGAGTTTAAATTCCAATTTGATTTTGAGCCATAAAAAATACCATGGAATAACATCTATTCACCAAATCAACAGTTGCATTCTTATCTACTAAACTTGCACTTCAAATTTTATTTAAGTACCAATTACAAGTTATATTTTATTCTTGTTTATAAAAATTGTTTTTCATGCTTAATCAAATAAACAAGCCATTCGCTATTTATTTGCCATCAGGCATTTTTAAGCACTAGTCCATACATCATACTAACTCGTAGAAACAAAACATCTAGGAACTAATTAACCTGTTGTTCAATATAATTCGTCAAAATTGACACTTTTAAACATAAGTTAAATCATCAAATCTGAGAAAATCGTTTTGGTAAATCCTCTTAGGTCTAAATCTCGGTGCTAAGCAAGCTTGTAACACCAGAGGTGTTACAACAGTTCTAAGTGTGCCGCTTCGGGAGCAGCCAGACAGGAAAATCGACTAAAACAGCCGATATGAGAAGAAATCGACTGTTAAGGACTGTAAAACTCACGGAACATGATTGATTTTATAGTAACGAATACAATGCACCCAGTTTTAATGATCATTTCTCTTGAGCTATTAGCATGTATGCGTCAAAGATACATCACTGGTTAAATTAGATTTGATCAATACGTGGTGTAGAGCCAATGAATCTGATGAAAACGGATATGTGACGCAAAGAATCGACTATTTGATATAGATAGATCTACGAACCGTCTAGATCTAATCTATTACCGCCAACAGTGAGGTTCGACCGGATCGATGCAGCTATGATGATGATGATAGTCTAGAACCAGAAAGTCCATAGAACCGACCATACTTCAACAGGTTCATGAAAACGTGTCATATCTATGAAAGCACAGGTGAATCGGCTAAAACAACCGATTCAGGTAGAAAAGAAATTATAGTATGTGAACAATCAACTATTCAATATGGATAGATCTATAAACTTATCAGATCTAACCTGATATCCTTAACAGTGGGATTCGACCGGATCGATGGCAACCATGATAAAGACAACAAATCAAACCTTTAAAATAAAGGGACCAATTCACATTTAACAGAATCATGAAGACACACTATATGCGTTAAAGTACGGGCAATCAGCTATTTAGCCGATGCAGGCATAGCAAACACCCAAGGTCATGCCTGGTCGAAAGCAAATCTACCAACTAGCATACTCCGATCTAAAGTGCTAACAGTGGGAATCGACTGGATCGTTACAGCCATAATAGCAAGCTATAGACCATATTCAACCAGCTAGTAAACCTTCTCAAGATCAGACATGCCTTAGCCGCGTACTATGCACGATCAAGATCTAAGTAGAACGGCCGATAAAAGATAACCCGTCATTTACAGTAAGAACCATCACAATGTAACAAAATAAACAATGGACTAAAAAGATGTGAGGCCGATCTAGATCGATCTCGATCGGGCAGGGTGACATTGCTGAAACTAATGACAACAAGAACATCAGCAAGATCAGTAACTTAATGAATCTACCCGAAGGATGCCACCCTTAGGTAGAGCCGATAACTTGACCTTAATCTAATTCAAGCAGTGGAGGTCGAACCTAACTGATGTAGCCGTACTTGAACTAGATATTATACTAGAGCTCGTAAGAGGTCGGCCGGACCGATGCAGCCTTACAAACAAAGGTATAAGCCAGGACGGTACTTACAGACAAGCCAGAGGTCGACCGGATCGATGCAGCCCTGCTTGTTGAAGAACTCGTCAAGATCTACAGTACTCCTACTCCTAAGGGTTGGTGTGAAGCCGAAAAAAAGTAATGGTATTGATTGATAGGGGATCCCTTTTACAATAGTCGAGGTCCAATATTTATATCCAGGACTTAAATATGAATCCTACTCAAACACGACAATCTTTGAAATAAAAGAAAACATTCTGAATTTGAGATAACTTGGACTCCAATTCTTTTCCCTTTTGTAGAGTCCAACATTTTTCTCCCTGACGCCATCCGTACGTAGTCCGTCGATGTTGTCTGCTGACGTCATCCATAAAATAGCCGATTTTGACACTACATCAAAACCAGCTGATATCAATTCACATCTGATTGATTCCTTGATGATACAATCTTAGGAGCTTCGAGTTTTCGCGTTCTTCTCTCCCGAATTTTGGTGTAAACACATGCCCCCCAATTTTGGGATAAAAGTAATTTTATTTCAAAATTACCACGCCTGTACCCTCGATGGGTCCATGGTCACGGGTAGAGAACCTTGACCTAGGGCCTACTATCTGTCACCTTCACCAATGTCCTTGTCTTCTTATGAGCCCACACTTTAAAGCTTCAAGAGAGCACTATTGCTTCACATGCGCTTGAATTCAATCTTCCAGACTGACTATAAATGCTTATCTGACCCCGGTGAGAGCAACCCAATGACTTAGTTATGTTTCCCTTCTGCTTGCTTCCTCGAGTGCCCTTGGCTCTGCTAGACCCTCCATGGTCTAATTCCTTACTATGAGGGTCTTGAGTGGTTAGAAGAATTCTTGTGCATAGGGCGATTGTGTCGCTTATTTCAGCGCCTTATTGAGCAAGAGGATCAACTACTGTGGTTAGAAGAATTCTTGTGATGTCACCTGAGTTTTCTCACCATCAGCGCAAAGTTGTTCTAGTGTTTGCAAGGGTTCAAATGTGTGGACACCTTCCCATTGTTCACTCTATCAAGTGCTCATGCCAAGAAATCGGTTGGATATATGGGCATCTTTTTAGCAGGCGACCTTTTCTCTCCCTTGATGCTACTTCTATCAGTGGGCCAATATGACTTGGTCCATGATGACCTTTGGCCTTGTGGGGATCTAGACTCCCTTCAATCCTAGGAAGTCTTAGTGGGCTGATCGTCGGTTAATATAAACTTTTGTATCAATCCCACGGTATCTGTAATTTATGGGAAGCAATAAGTCTGAATCTGTTGTGCTTCCATGAACCATTCCCTGAATTTCTAGAGTGTTGATATGTTTTCATAACTGACTTCAATTCCATACCCCTGATGAAGTTTATCTTCTCATCTTCTGGGCTATATATATGGGCCATGGTTGTGGATTGAAAAACAACCTGCTTGGTCCCAAACCCTCTGTGCCTTTGGTGCGATTTGCTTGATAATAGGCTTGAAGATATGGAGAGCGGCAAGAGGCCTTCCGAAGATGCCCTTAACGAGTCTGTGCCACCACACCAGTGTCTTTGTTACTAGGAGAATGCAACCCGTGATCTTGGGCAGATGGACTTTCATCTGAATGCGCCGTAGGACGCTCTCATCATCTCAAAACGTGGGGCCAACTCCACTCAAGCAAGGTTGGCTGAGGCCGAGGCTAGAATTATGGGTGAGATATCCACCATAATTCTCTATTTCTTTTAGTGCTATCTTCAAGATCTTGATTATCCCTTCCTTAAATCTTTCCAAACCTATCGGCCCAGTTGGAAAGCCTTCGATCGGCTGTAGAGTATGCGGCAGGATTCATCAATGCCAAGGGTGCCGTGCTGGTGGTTCGCCTGTACGACGTCCCAAACTGCGTTAGAGAGGTTGCCCTTCATGGTGTTCATCATGGTGCTGCCATGGCATTGGCTATTGCGCAAGCTCACTCTGGTCATGAGCTTTGACTTCTTCCGCATGGTTTCCCAGCCACCGAACACCCTGAGGACCATGAGCGCCTGGTCAAGGACTTCTTCAACACCGCCAACTCCGTAGCCCTTGCTTCCTAGGCCAAAGACATAGTGAACAAAGTGTTCCCTGGCCTCTAGCTTGTAATAGGAGAAGCTAGCAAAGAATCTCTTCGTTTTAAGTGACTCCTCTTTTGCCCTGTACTCATGTTCCATGTACCAATTTGTCTATGTTTATTTTTGCTCTATAGGCGATACATATCATATTGGCCTTTACCCCGTCGGGTCTATTTTTTGAACTAGAGGCGATACCCTTCTGGTACCGGCTATTAGAGCCGATGACTGAACAAATCGGCTATCAAGTATTAATCCAAACGCTAGGATAATATTTCTTTAGATATTTTCCATTGATTGCTCTGTCAAACTCCTCTTCTCCTCCTAGTGTTTCCAAAATATAGGCATTATCAAGCACACAGCGGTTAATTCGATAAGGTCCTTCCCAATTAGGTGACCACTTGCCGAACTTGCTATCTCTTGACCCGATCGGTAATTTCACCTTCCAGACCAAGTCCCCTTCAGAAAATTGATTACTCTTGACCTTCTTATTGTAATACTTCGCAATCCTTAGCTTATTGGCTTCGATATTCTCAAGAGCATGTAGCCGATGGCAACTTAAGTCTTCTAGGTCATATATCATAAGATTCTTGTAAACTTCGGCTAACAAATCATTTTGCAGCGTGACATGCCTCGATCTAGTTTGAATTTCCCAAGGAAGGACTGCATTATGACCATACACAAGTTCATAAGGTGACACTTTAATCGATCCATGATAGGCCATCCTATATGCCTATTATGCCTCATTAAGCATTGAATACCACTCCCTTGGTTGTTCTTCGATCTTTTTCTTGATCAACTTAATCATAATTTGATTGGACGCCTCTGCCTGGCCATTAGCCTGAGCATAGTAAAGAGAAGAATTTAATAACTTAATTCCCATACTGGCAGCAAAATCTCTGAACTCTTCTGATGTGAACATTGTCCCCTGATCAGTGATGATAGTTTGAGGAATCCCAAAACGATACACAATATGCTCCTTGATAAAATCAACCATGTTCTTTGAGGTTACCGTCTTCAAAGGAATTGCCTCAACCCACTTAGTGAAGTAATCTGTTGCTACCAATATAAACTTATGTCCTTTACTTGAAGGTGGAAAAATCTGGCCAATTAAATCAATTCCCCAACCTCGAAACGGCCATGGTTTGATTATTGGATTCATAGCCGATGTGGATGATTTCTGAATATTACCAAAACATTGACAATCCTGACACCCCTTATAATATTTGAAACAATCTTCTAGTATTGTTGGCCAAAAATATCCGGTCCTGCGAATAATCCATTTCATCTTATAAGCCGATTGATGAGCTCCACATATCCCTTCATGTACCTCACCCATCAACACTTTAGCTTCTTCTTGATTTAAGCATTTGAGCAACACCCCATCGATTGTCTTATAATATAGCTGATCATCTAGCAAGACATACTTGGTTGATTTATACCTTAATTTCCTAGTAACCTTCTGTGATGGATTCTTAAGGTAATCGGCTATTTCAACTCTCCAATCATTAGTCATGGTTTCACTACTTAAGATCTCTTGAAACACTCGATAACCTGACGCACTTTGAGCTAACTGATTAGCCTCTTGATTCTGTGCTCTTGGAATATGCTGAAGAGAAATATGAGGAAACTCCTTGAGTAACCTCTGGCATTCATCATACTATCCCCTCAGAATATCATCTTTACATTCATATAGGCCGATCAACTGATTAATAATCAACTATGAATCTCCAAATACTTCAATTGATTCGGCCTTTACTTCATGAAGAAGTTGAAGTCCCTTAAGAATAGCTTTATATTCTGCTTGATTGTTGGTAGTCATTGGTTTAGTTGGAAAAGCAAACTCAAAACTTGCCCCCGAGGTGAAACAATAATAATGCCAATGCCACCACCTTGCTCGCACGATGATCCATCAAAGAATAACGTCCAAGGTATCAGCTCTACATAGCCAATACTCGGCTTATGATGCTGAGTGACAAAATCGGCTATTACTTGTCCCTTGACTGCTTTAGCCGATTCGTACCTCAAGTCAAATTCCGACAGTGCAAGAATCCACTTCCCCATTCTCCCATTTAATATTGGCATTCATAGCATGTGTTTGATCACATCAGCCTTAGAAACAACTGTACACTCAGCCGATAACAAATAATGTCACAACTTAGTGCAAGAGAAATATAAGCACAAGCATAACTTTTCAATAGGAGAATATCTTGTTTCTGGATCCAAAAGCCTTCCACTTAGATAGAAAACAACTCATTCTTTTCCTTCAAACTCTTGCATTAAGGTCGATCCAATCGTTTGGTCATCGGCCGATACGTACAACTTAAAAGGCTTACCTTGCTGAGGATGGATCAACACGGGTGGACATTTCATATATTCCTTTATCTCCTCAAACGCCTTTTGTTGTATGTCACCCCATTTAAATTCTTGATTATTTTTCAACTTCAACAAGAGAGAAAACAGCAGAACCTTTTTTGACAAATTTGAAATAAACTTCCTGATAAAATTAATCTTACCAAGCAAAGATTGTAACTCTGTTTTAGTAGTCGGGGGCACTGCCCCATCAATTGCTTTCATACTTTTCTGACCAATTTCGATTCCTCTCTCGTGGACCATAAAACCTAAAAATTGTCCAGCTGATACTCCAAAGGCACACTTATTGGGATTCATCTTTAAACCATGTTTTCTTGTGCACTCCAAAGTCTCCCGCAAATCAGCTAGATGTTCCTTGTACCCTTTAGATTTTACCATCACATCATCAATGTAGATTTCAACAATCCTGCTGATCAACTTATGAAAAATATAATTCATCGCCTTCTGATAAGTTGCACCGGCATTCTTCAAACCAAAGGTCATCACAACCCATTCAAATAAACCGATTGCGCCAAGGCACCTAAAAGATGTTTTTGCTATGTCTTCCTCAGCCATAAAAATTTGATTATATCTTGCAGTGTCGTCCATAAAACTAATAACCTTGTGCCCAGCTGCTGCATCTACCAACATATCAGCTATCGGCATCGGATAACCATCCATGGGTGTAGCCTTATTCAGATCTCTGAAATCGATGCAAACCCTTAGCTTCCTATTTTTCTTATACACAGGAACAACATTCGATATCCACTCTACATACTAGCACGGTCGAATAAATTTCGCTTCTAGTAATCTTTCGGTCTCCTTTTTTATAGCATCAAGAACATTTGGGTTAAATCTCCTCGAAGCTTGTTTAAACGGCCGATATCTAGGTTTGATTGGCAACCGATGTTCAACAATTGATCAATCTAGACCAGGCATCTCATAATATTCCCAAGCAAAATAATCTTTAAATTTCTTTAATAAACCTATCAACTCTTGCTTATACTCAGGATCCAACTTAACACTTACATACGTCGGCCTAGGCCTATCTCCAGGACCAATATCTATCTCCTCTAATTCATTGGCCACCATGAAGCCATGTCCTAGTTTACCATCTGTACCATCTATTGGATTATCCATTAAAACAAACTCTCAGAGCCGACTGCTTGGATTGGTTGTTGGCTTTTGTCATTGATCTTAATGAAGCCTCCTTCCCATAGTTTGCTAGAAAAACACTCAAAGTCTTCTAGTTCCCAATACATTGGATCAGCTATTGCTATACTCACAGAATGATCGGCATGAACCAGCTCAACATCATCTCCATGCCATTGATCAAGCATTGATGCATAGTCGATGGTACACAACAATTTGCATGAATCCAATCATGACCAAGGAGTAAATTGTATGAACCCTTTCCATCAATGACAAAGAATGTAGTGAGTAAAGTCTTACTCCCAATTGTTAATTCAACGTTTATTGCCCCCTGGTCTTGGATGCATTACCCCCAAAATCCTTAAGCAACATGTCGGTCTCAATCAAATCTTCTGGTCCCTTGCCAAGCTTGCGAAAAGTAGTATAAGGCATAAGATTAACAGAAGCACCTCCATCTACCAACATTTTGCTCATCGGCTTTCCATCAACAAAACATTTTACATATAAAGCCTTTAAGTGCCAATGCTTGACTGGCTTATCGAATATAGCTTGTTGTATCACTGTCAACTTGGCAACTATTTCATCATACTCTGATTTGTCAAAATCTAAAAAGACTTCTTAATCCGCTGGAGCTCTGAATTTTGACGGCAATAGAAAAGCCATTTGAATATTAGCCGATGGTTGACCCCTATCGGCTGTTTGTTTAGCACGCCATACTTGACGTCTGCCAGATGCCTGAGCCTATTCTAGCTCTCTGTTCCTTAGGTGTTGTACCCTTCTTTTCTGGCTTCTTGTCAAACCTCCTGGACACCATTGCCCTTCCTGCCAAACATACTCTTCCTCAATACCTTCTTCTTCATAATCAACCCAGTTTTGACCAACAACTCGTTTCCCGAGCCGATCATGAACACTTCTATTTTTCAAGCGCCGATCCATATTATTATGATGATACTCATCTTGAGCATGGATAGACTGGCGGTTGGCTTGAGATTGCCTAAACTCCCAATATTTCTCACTGCACTCTGGGCAATTATCTCTGGTAGGCAATTTCAAACCTTTATTCCAACAATGTCTGAAAAAAGGACAATTCCAATGTGATTCAGCTTGTTTTCTTTCATACCTCTCCTCTTCTTGTTGACGCTGGTATTCTTTCTCTAATAACCAACACTGATAATCCTTTTCCTTCTGTCGTTGCCATTTATTCAACAAAATTTGAGATGTGACATGTGGCCTTATCGCTCTGTTCCTTGACGTCTCTCCCTGCTCATATTGGCTCTTCTGTTGGTCACGACGCCTTTTAATCTCTCTATATTTGTCAACCGATATTTGCATCTTTGGATCGACGGTTCTGGTTTCTTTTTCCCTGGTTGATGTTAGGACTTTAGTCTTTCCTTTGAGCAACTTAACATCGACCATATTTTGATCTCTTGGGAAAGGATTATCATCAACTTTCATCTTCTGAGCTATATCAAATTTAAGTTTTCCTTGCTGAATAGCCCTCTGTATATGTTGCCAGAAAATTCTGCACTCGTTAGTAGAATGAGAAGTAGCATTATGAAATTTACAGAACTTCTTATTCTTCAACTAATCAGGAGGTAACATAACATAATTGGTGGGCAACTTGATCTGTCCTCTCTCAAGCAAGAAATCAAAGAGCTTGTCTGATTTTATGACGTCGAAGTCATAGCTCTCCTCAACTCCTTTTCCCCAAGGATTTGGCACCGTCACTGTCTTCTTACCCCAATTTCATTTGGCCATAGAAATCTCTTCTTCTTCTTCATCCTCATCGCCGTCATCAACTGAATATGGATTATAGACTTCGGCAATTGTGGCACTCTTCTAGAATCGGGTATCTCTGCGCATATTCTGAAATTGGCAATTGAGTGCTGCCACTCGTTAAGCCAACTGACCTAAATTGTCAAACTCTTGCCCAAGTAGCTTCTCCCTCCGTGTTGACAACATTTCTTGAACAACTAAAGCAGCTAGCTGATCATCAGTTAGATTCAATGAGAAGCACAAATTTCTGGTTTCTCGAAACCTCTAAAGAAACTCAGCACCCGATTCATTAGTTCTCTGCCTTATGGTCATCAAATCTGTAATTTTCTTTTCTCCTGTCCTAGTATAGAAATATGTATGAAACTTTTTCTCTAGATCAGTCCAATTGGCAATGAAATTAACTGGCAATGATGAAAACCAAGTGAAGGCTGGTCCTAACAGGGACAAGGAGAAGAAACGAACTCGTTGAGCCTCTTCATCGGATGATTCGCCCAACTATGTAAGATACTGACTGACATGTTCTAGTGTACTTATGCTATCTTGACCAGTGAACTTAGCAAATTCCGGAAGCCTATAATTTGTAGGAAGAGCGACCAAATCATACCACTCTGGATATGGACATTTGTAAGAAAAGGGTCGCCTTTTGGTTTCAAACTGAACTGATTCTTTATCATCTCGGTCACTCTAAGCAACAACTCATCAACGTTTGAATCTGAAATTGTTGACCCATCCGTGGATTGAAATTTTGAGTACCCTGATACCCTGGATTTAGAATCATATGAAGGGTATTGTAATCTGTGCCATAATGATATCCTTATGGAATCTCTATCTGTTGGGTCATTTGCTGATTTGCTGCTTGAAGTCTCTGGTTGTAGATGTTAGGATCTGTATCTATACGAATCCTTTGAACTGATGGTGCTACTTTTTGAGCCAACGATGGTATTTGGCCTTATGTGCCAAAATTAACCATTTGATTCTAAACTTGCCCCATCGGCTGTTGCATATATTGGACTGATGATCTAGGATTATTTTGTATTTGATTAGTAGTGGTACCTTGAACTTGCTTAGATGAGCTCTGAACTGCCTGGACATTATCATTACCAGTTAGTGCTGCTTCTTGATGGCTAGTATCGGCTTGATTAGTCCCTTGAGTCGATGGATGTGGAATGTTGTAATAAGCCGGTCCATCCTAATCAATTGGATATCCATGAAACACCTCTTTCATGGTATTGTGGAATGTGTTCAAGAAAGCTATATTATGGTTCAACATGGCATCATGAACAGATTTGTTTATAATGTCTACGAAGAAACGTCTATCATCAGCTTCGTCTGTATCTGACTGGCCATGCATCAAAACTGTCGGTAGTGGATATTTTTGAACAACTTTATTGTCGCGTGTCTTGGTGTAGGACAACAAACATTTGTTCTGAAATTCTTCTATAGCTTTACTGATGACATCCTTATCCTCATCGAGTAGGTCTTCATAAGGCACCATAAGAATGTCCTTGTTGTTGTGAGTTGCCATGACGATTGTGGTGCCCCACTGGGCATGCCAGAACACGTGTTGGCACGAAAAAATGGTAGCCGCGCCAGGTGGACACGCAGCAAGCCAGAACGATCTGGAGATCTACCTGGCTTCAATGCAGGAGCAGTCGATCCTGCGAATTCCCAAGGGCGTGCCAGTCAATTTGACCTACAATTGACAAGGAGAGAAAGTTTATCAGTAATTTAGGGTGGAACATGCCGGTTTTGCCTAGATAGTTCCAAGTGTGCCGCTTCGGGAGCAGCCAGACAAGAAAATCAACTAAAACAACCGATATGAGAAATAATCGACTGTTAAGGACTGTAAAGCTCACGGGACATGATTGATTTTATAGCAACGAATATAATGCACCCAGTTTTAATGATCCTTTCCCTTGAGCTATTAGCATGTATGCGTCAAAGATACATCACTGGCTAAATTAGATTTGATCAATACGTGGTGTAGAGCCAATGAATCCGGTGAAAAGGGATATGCCACGCAAACAATCGACTGTTTGATATAGACAGATCTACGAACCGTCTAGATCTAATCTATTACCACGAATAGTGAGGTTCGGCCGGATCGATGCAGCTATGATGATGATAGTCTAGAACCAGAAAGTCCTTAGAACCAACCATACTTCAACAGGTTCATGAAAACTTGCCATATCTGTGAAAGCACAGGCGAATCATCTAAAACAGCCAATTCAGGTAGAAAAGGAATTATAGCATGTGAACAATCAACTATTCAATATGGATAGATATATAAACTCATCAGATCTAACCTGTTATCCTTAACAGTGGGGTTCGACCGGATTGATGGCAGCCATGATAAACACAACAAATCAAACCTTTAAAATAAACAGACCTATTCACATTTAACAGAATCATGAAGACACACTATAAGCGTTAAAATACGGGCAATCGGCTATTTAGCCGATGCAGGCATAGCAAACAGCCAAGGTCACACTGGTCGAAAGAAAATCTACCAATTAGCATACTCTGATCTAAAGTGTTAATAGTGGGGATCGACCGAATCGTTACAGCCATAATAGCGAGCTATAGACCATATTCAACCAGCTAGTAAACCTTGTCAAGATCAGACATGCCTTAGTCATGTACTATGCACGATCAAGATCGAAGTAGAATGGCCGATAAAACATAACCCGTCATTTATAGTAAAAACCATCACAATGTAACAAAATAAATGATGGACTAAAAGGATGTGAGGCCGATCTAGATCGATCTCGATCGGGCAAGTTGACATTGCTGAAACTAATGACAACAAGAACATCAGCAAGATTGGTAACTTAATGAATCTACCCAAAGGATGCCACCCTTAGGTAGAGCCCATAACTTGACCTTAATCTAATTCAAGCAGTGGAGGTCAAACCTAACCGATGCAGCCATACTTGAACTAGATAAGGATTGATAACTAACTTATACTAGAGCTCATAAGAGGTCGACCGCATCGATGCAGCCTTACGAACAAAGGTATAAGCTATGACGGTACTTACAGACAAGTCGAAGCTCGACCAGATCGATGCAGCCCTACTTGTTGAAGAACTTGTTGAGATTTATAGTACTCCTACTCCTAAGGGTTGGCATTAAGCCAAAAAAAGTAATTGGTATTGATTGATTGGGGATCCCTTTTACAATAGCCGGGGTCCAATATTTATACTCGGGACTTAAACATGAATCCTACTCAAACACGACTTATTACAATCTTTGAAATAAAAGAAAACATTCCTAATTTGAGATAACTTGGACTCTAATTCTTTTCCCTTTTGTAGAGTCTGACATTTTTCTCCCTGACGCCATCGTACGTAGTTTGTCGATGTTGTCTGCTGACATCATCCATAAAATAGTTGACTCCCACACTTTATCAAAACCAGTTGATATCAATTCACATCTAATCGATTCCTTAATGATACAATCTTAGGAGCTTTGAGTTTCCGCATTCTTCTCTCCTGAATTTTGGTGTAAATAGGCAGCTACCAAAGGAGACGATGACAAAGGCCACGACGGACACCGCATTGCACAGGATGGTTGATGAACCACCATCGAGGCTACAGCACAACCATGGCCGGCACAGTAGCGCCATGTCATATCCTGCTACAACGTGGCTAGAAGACCATGACGATAGCCACAACCAGAGGTGCATCAGAAGACGGCATAGCTGGCAAGCCAAGTTAGCTAGGCCTTCCCTCAGGCTCTCGACCCTTCGATCGTGAGAACCTCCTCAATGTACAAGCCTTGGCCCCGAACTCTATACAAGGGTAGCCAGGGCACCCATCTCAAGGATGATTCACATCCTCTAGCATTCCATTCATTCACCATTGTAGTAGGGCTCCTGGAGCTTCTCTTTAGGTAGCCCTTCACCTAGCATAGGTCCTTCCATCTCTTCCACCTTTCTTGCACCCCCATTGTAAGAACTTTAGAGCATTCAAGTGAGGAACACACACTCGGTCATCTCTGAGACTGGACGTAGGGCTCTGGCCTAAACTAGTATAAATCCTCGTGTCTATTGGATGCTACCATCATCTTACTAGAGCAGCGTGGCAATCGTGTAAGTTTACTAGTCCGGTTTACAAAACACCAACAGTTGGCACGCCAAGTTGGGGACAGTCACGCACTCTCATTTGTTGAGAAGGAAGCGATGGCTCCTCGCACTGTCGATGAACTTGCTAGTGGAATGGCCCATGGTGGCCACATCCGCCACAAAGACTACAAGGTCACCAGCATCAAAGAGCCGACACCCGCGACCACCCACAGCTACGACCCAAACCTCTGCCATAGAGATCCAGGACATGTAGCCCACAGCGGACACACTCTCGGAACTGCCTCCGATGGTAGCATCCTGGAGTTCGCTTACCCAGAGGGGCCAGTACCCTCGCTCACCGCCGGCTGCGGCCAGGCCTCCCGCTCAGGAAGCCAAAGGTCCACGGCTCACAATGAACACACCCAGGGAATAGCCTCAACTAGCCACATCCTTTTGGGAAACCACGTGGTTAACCGCACCAAAGGGCCAACACCCGCGCCCGCCCTTGGTTGCGACCTAGGCCTCCGTATTGGAGGTCTAAATCCCACGGGCCATGGCGGACACACTCTCGGAACTACCCTTGGGGACTGCGTCTTGAAGTGCACCTATGTGAGGGATCCAGTGCCCTATCTCATCACTGGCCAGGGCCAAAACTTCCACCCAGGAAGTCAGACGGCCATGGCTCACAGCGATCTCACCCAAGGAATGGCACGCAATGGCCGCTTCCTTCTAGGGGACCACGAGATCACTCGGACTAACGGGTCAATGTCCATCACCGGCTCCTACCCAAACTAGACTCGCTGTGTGGGAAAGCTGGATCCCACGGTAGAATCATGCCCCAAACAACGTCTCTGCCATCATCGGAATCCAACCAACCATGCTACACGCCAGTGACGGAACTACCCACCACTACACGGCATTGATGCTAGTGATCTGGTGGCTGGCCAGAGGCATGCCATGCGGGGTCGAGCCCAGAACTAGGACCCAACCTCGTGTGATAGACCGGGCGCCTGATAAATCTCCACAAACTGTCAGCTGTTGTCCGGAGGCACGTACACTCAAAGAAGCGGATCCTCCAAGCGCACCGTGCGCCGCGATGAGCGGATCAAACCTCGTTGCGCTCTAAAATAGCTTTCATCGTGGCAAATCACGCCAACGCTCCGTCGATGGCGACGGCCACAACGGGAGGAGGGAATGCAACAACCATGACGTCATCACACTGAGAAGAACCAAGCATCAAAGCGCATGAGTCCTCCCAGCCAGGAACCACAATAGGATAGATGTGAAGGGATCATCCCCAGGGGCTCGTGAGCCCGCCAAGGATGTTAAGCTGGCAAGAACGAGCTTGAGACTGCTCGAGAGGACGACCTACGCTGACTACGACCGCCCCAAGTAACCAAGAAGCGCCCTCGCCACCCCAAAGCGTGGGAGCAATGACAACTCCCCCACAAGTGAGCATTCGAGGGCTCACCTTGACACGAGCAACAATAGTGGGGCAGACGTTCGCCCCCCCCCAAACAAGCACAGGTGATGTCAATCCTATCCCTCTCTTCGTTATTTAACCGCATTCGCAAACACGCGTAGACGTGACCACGGGCCTGATTGGCTAAAATGTAGCACATAATGGGGCTAAGAGCATAAAACCCACATGTTTTTGTCTTGGAGACACTTCACCTCCTAGACGCCTTGACCCACTCCTCACGAGTGGTCAAAGCAGCATGACCTGTGGGGGGAGTTTGCGAAAGTCTCCCTACCGACGCTCACTCTCGTCACCCACAAATGCTATAGGGATATAGCTCCACATGTAGCCCTAAACCCGCGCCCACGCACCACAAATAACTAATCCACTGATCGAGAACGCAAGCCCGCTAATGTTGGGCAAAGACAAAAGTCATGTAAAAACGACATAAGATAATTAAAAATGTTACGCCCGCGCCCACCGGTGAGGCACACGGGCCAGCGGGCCAGGAACATCCGGCACCACTTAGGAACCCTAGCTACATCCATGAAGACTTCCCTCGCCTTCACGGTCGCTACAGCGGCCTCCGTAGTGGCGGCCGAATCACCCATCGAAGCCAGACCCCCACCGGGTTCTAGGGGCCGCGCCATGGTGGAGGTCCCTACCCGGAGGGCCTTCTAGGAGGCAGGCCTTCCCCACCTCATGGTGGGACGTCAAAAGCCGCTCCTCCAGAACTACGATCCATAGAGCCCTGTTAAAACCCAAGAACAGAAACCTAGCGACTAAGAATTAGTGGTAGCAAGAAGCTCACCATACGCTCGCACCCTCACGGCGGTTGCTACCTACCATGCCTCGGCGACCTTTTCCTTCGCCACTTGGAGGGCCACCTAGAGATAATCCACGCAGGCATCAGTCAGGCCACCTTGTGGACAGAGCTTGAATGCAACTGGTGGGCCTTATCCCTTTCAAGCACGAAGCGCCATATCCCTTGCTGCCCGATAGCAAGGGATAGGGGACGGGGACTCTCTGACCCCGATGCTAGAGCAGGTTGAGGACGGACAATGCCAGAAGGGCCTCTGGTCTCTGATGCCATTGCTAGAGGAACAGCCCAAAACACGGTTATGGTTAACACAGGCGCAATCAAGCTAAAGTAACAACACGAAATCACTTACCCTTGTTCTCACAGAGAAGACAAGAGGAGTGACGGTGGTCCGTCAACCTCAAAAGACTCTCCACGAAGGTGCTTCCCATGATCCATCACTAGGAGAAGTAGCTGCCAGCGCATGAGCAGAAAGGAGAAGAAGTCAACGCAAGAGACAGGAGAGCAATGCCTGTGTAATGCACTGCCCCAGCAGATTTATAGCTGCAAGGATAACCTTGGCAATCAAACTAGGCCCATGACCATTACTAACCACTTTGATCATCCCGTAGGATAGGAGAGGCGACTGGGCAGAAGGCAGAGCAGTAGCCTCCTGCGAGATAACCCAGGCCAGGTAGGTCGTGCTCGCTTTCACATTTCACGTCGCTTCGTTTTATGGGCCTTCATTTAAAAGGCGCCTTGTTGCTCGTGGGCAGATGTTTGCGACACCACAGGATCAAAGGGGTCGCACATCCTTCAAATCGGTATGCGAAAGTGACCCACCACGAACATGACCCCACATCGTGCTTAGGAAACCTTCTCTTAGGCCGACCCTTAGAAGGGCTCGAGGCCACAAAAGGGATAGGGGTAGGGAGGAGATGGGCCCCGCGGTTCTAATCGATGGTACGGAGCCACATGACCATCTCTCCTTGTGTTTGAGTCATCCATTTCCAAGTCTCCCAGGTTAACCCCCTCTAGGGGGGAGGCATCTTGCCCTCTAGCCGTTGTGGAGGCGGTTGGGGACCAACGGGATTGATGGCCGGCGATTTATGGGACGTCTCACGTGAGGCACAACTGAACTCCATGTCAATTAGGGAGGATATCAGGTCCCACTCTTATTACCCATAGACCCCAATGAGGCGCACCACTCTGGCCACGTGGTTACAGTGGACATGCCTCTCCCCGTGTGGGGCAAAACCAAACCCACCTGTAATAAGGCAACACGACCTCCCGGGGTCGACAAGGGTGCCAGGGAAAATGGAGTCAGGTCCCCATGACCCCAAGAAAGGTTAGGGCCAAGCCCCAACCAACTCCGTCTGATGACCTAGGTCTCTGACCTAAGGCCTACTCTAGAGACTCATAAACCGTTAGGGGTCCGTGACCTCTCTGGGAGAGATCAACAAAGCAAGAGGCCGGGGTGATGTGCAATGCGGAACCCAAAGTGTGATCATGGCTCGGTCACACGGAAGAGACAAAAGGTCCAAGACCCACGAGCCAACGCATGATCGTGGAAAATATCACGACCATAAGCGTAGAGGTCAGGGAAACATTTCCTAGCCTCATCAATACGAAAAAGACCCACCAACAACCTCAAGCTGAACCTGCAAGTCCGACCCTCACGACACGGAGGCCCACCACCTTCGCAAAGAGGGGAGTCAGCATTGAGAAAAGGAAACTCTCACCCTGAGTATCCATGAGTACCAAAGCAATCATGTCACGCGACAACGCGAAAGGTACAAAGGATATGGTGCCACCTCATTGGTGGCACCTCTAAAAAAGCCAAAGGGCAGATGCTACAAAAGCGGGTAGGGTGAGGTCAAGTTCACCACACCATCCCTCTTACAAGCATCAAGCTCCTGCGGCTAGAGCATAGAGGAGTGAGATTGTTGGCCCCAACAGCCCTAAGGGGCCTCCACGTGCGCTAGGAGACTTCCAGGAAGCACTCCTGGGAAGCATGGAGGCCACCAAGCCAACGAGAGCCAACCCCATCCCCACGATGGCAGAGGGAAGACTGGCTAGTAGCAGAAGAGCACTCAAGCCATGACTACACTAGCCCGGCGAGGGCAGCATGATAAGGCCATGCTACTTCATCCTCCTCTTGTTTCACAAATGGCATAAAGCGGCCGCCAAGTGACCTCCCTCAGAGGACACGGCGCGCCGTCGGCCAACGCGCGGCACTCGGGAGGAAGCCAAAGATGTCCCCAGCCATTGGCCACTTTGGACATCCAAACCAACATGGTCCAAAATAAGAAGCGACGCTAGGACAGAGGCCCGAGGTCGCGTATGACCAAACTCGAAGCCCGCAGCACCTCTCACTCCCCTGCTCACAAGTTACACTCTAGAACAGACCGCTGAAGGAACAATACTAGCTCCGGCCATCACAAGCAGCCCCCAGCAAGGCATGTAATGAGAACCATGCGGTTCCCCTTAAACGATGATACTCTTGCCTCCTCACCTCCTCGGCACCTAGCCTTTTATGAAATTCTAGGAGGAATCGGAGTCACAACCACGAGCAGCCCAAAAGGTAGAAGAACCCTTACTTATAGGCCCCTACGCCTCACGACGAGCCATGGGGGGACACAACCAACATCAGATGTCCTCATGAGGTCGAGAGGATCGAGACCCTCACAAAAGTGGACTAGTGCAATGTCGACGAGACTACTCGGTTCCACTTGGGTCACAAACCCCAACGCACCATGCATTGACACGGCAGAGCTCAACGACCACCTACCACATTGAACACACTAGCCCATAGGAGGTCGAGCAATGAAGCCCGAGAAAGTCACGACCACGAGTCCACGCTTTAACACACGCGCGCACCAGCGCTTTCACAATCACTTCATGATCGCAAAACCGCTCAGGGGCTACTATCGGGGTTGTAACCCTAGGGTATCTCAGGGCACCGATTAGTCAACAGGCCATGTGGCCCATAACTCGATGGTCAGCGAAGGCCCGAACGACCGAGGCCCAACTAAGCCGAATGCATCAAGGCTAAGGTCGACCATGACCCCTTCTCCAGCCTTGACAGCACAACGCTCACACATGACCTCTCCCTCGATGCAACCCCTAGGAAGGACAAAAGAGGTCAAGCTCCGCTTGGCGTGCCTGCTCTGATAGTAGCGAGCATGCCATACTAACCCCGCAATGACCAAGGGGACAACAGTCACCTTGGCGCGGTCAAACACCATCCTTATGCCATGCCGCACCGATAAGACAACACCGCACCATGGTGACAACGGGTATGATACCCACCGTCCAAATATGGACCAACTAGACACTTGTATGATCCCACCCACTACGGGATGGGATCCATGATGAGGGACTCGATGAAAGGGCCATCTAGACCAGCAGTGTGCCCTGACCCTAAAGATTGGGATCATGGCCCTCGGCCCCCTGAAGCGACCAAGCGAACAACGACCCAGGGTAGCTACCTAATGTGGGTATGATGCCCATAGGAACAAGGAGACAATGACGAAGGCCACGACAGACACCATGTTGCACAGGACGGCCGACGAACCACCATCGGGGGCTACAGTACCACCACAACCAGCACAGTAGGGCCATGTCATATCCTGCTACAATGTGGCTAGTAGACCATGATGATAGCCATGACTGGACATGCACCAGAAGACGGTGTAGCTTGTAAGCCAAGTTAGCTAGGCCCTCCCTCAGACTCTTGACCCTTCGATTAGGAGAACCTCCTCAATGTACAATCCCTAGCCCCAAACTCTATATAAGGGCAGCTAGGGCACCCATCTCGAGGACAATTCACATCCTCTGCCATTCCATTCATTCACCATTGTAGTAGGGGTCCTAGAGCTTCTCTTCAGACAGCCCTTCGCCTTGCATAGGTCCTTCCATCTCTTCCACCTTTCTTGTACCCCCCCCCCATTGTAAGAACTTTAGAGCATTCAAGCGAGGAACACACACTCAATCATCTCTGAGACTAAACGTAGGGCTCTGGCCAGAACCAGTATAAATCCTCATGTCTATTGGATGCTACCATCGTCTTCCTAGAGTAGCGCAGCAATTATGTAAGTTTACTAGTTTAGTTTACAAAACACCGACATAACTATTTTCACTTGGATCCTGCATGGGCAGATCCTATGTTCAGCCCACTCCCAAAGCCAAGGTCGTCCCTCCTTTGTTTGGTGTCCATGCTGGTTGGCCAGATAAGTGTGATGTCCTAGCGTGATGGTGGGACACTCTTGATGACAACAAGTCCCTCTCGTTGATGGCGTAGAGGTGGCCGACTTCGATGAACCCACAGCAGCCTTCGATATGCAGTCCACTCGTGCAACTCAGCCTTGTTAGCCATCACTAGCATGCCTTTGTTGGTGCACTCGATGCTTAGCTACTTCTCTTGGGCCACCATGTTGAGGATGTCGTTGATCCTTTGCGCAAAAGTTACCTAGATATAGCCCACCATGTTGATAAAGGAAAATGTACTACAAACATTTGCGCGGCACCATGCATCGCCCTGGAGCCGTGATCCAGGAACAAAGACATGGATTGGGACACGGTGGTCGCTCCTACATTGATCCATAGCCTTCTATTGTGTATTAGTTATGGACCATGTCTAGCCTAGATACGAGGGCCCAGGAGCGACCATGCGACTGACTAGTAGGGGCTTCTTAGGATTAAAAGATTTTTTGCCATTTTTTGCCTGATTTTAGGATTTCTCGAAACCCTCGTCACCGCCAGTTGATCACATGAACCGGCAATGATAACCAAATATCATCGCCGAGGGCAAAAATCAATGGTTATGGGGGATCCAAAAGGCGGTGATGACTTTTTTGTAGTTGTGTGTGTGAGACACTATTAGCATGTCACCTAATCCATCTCAACCATTCCAATGAGGTCATCCCTCCTTTGTTCGGTGTCAATGCAGTTTGTCCAGATAAGTGTGATGTCCTGGCGTGACGGTGGGACACTCTTGATGACAAGAAGTCCCTCTCCTCGACGGCGTAGAGGTGGAAAAGTTTGACAAACCCACAACAACCTTGATGGCCATCACCTACATGCCTTCATCGGTGCACTCGACGCTCAGCTGCTTATCACTACCAGGATCCAGCCCTGATGTGACGCCTATATTGGGTTGCAATATGGCTATTTTGGTTGCAATATGGATCAATTGCATCTATGTATGGTCATTGACAGGTGGTTGCATTTGGAATGGTGCAATAGCTTTTTACATCCTTTTGATGTGGTGTTGCAATATGATGGTTTTGCAATGCACAAAAAAACTAACGCAACCACGATATGGTTGCAAGCACGGATATTGTCACCAGCAGAATGGTTGTGTGAGTTACTATTGTGATGAAACACGTGGCTGCAATATGACAATATTGCCACGAATGAACTTGTTGCAAAATAACTTTATTGCCACTCCATAGTTACGTGGGAATATGGCCATATTGCCATGCAGTGTGCTCCATTACAACATAGAAATCTTGCAACGTAACAAATTTGGTGGCTAGAGTCACAATTGCCACATTCAATTGCTGGTGGTAATAGATGGGAATTGCAATGAATCATTGTTGGGAGCAATAGATGAAAAATGCAACAAATCATTGTTAGTGATAGTAGATAGAAAATGCAACCGAAGCATTGTTGGTAGTAATGGATAGAAAATACAATGAATCATTGTTGGAGGTAGTAGATGGAGAATGCAACAAATCATTGTTGGTCGTAATAGATGAAAAATGCAATGAGTCATTGTTGGTGGTAGACATGTCGTATAGCAACACATAAAGTTTGTGGCAATAATGTATATTGCAACAACAAACAATGGTTGCATGGTAGTTTGTTGCAACGAGGGCATTTTGGCTAGCACATTTTTAATTTTGTTTCATAGCTAGAAATTTAATTGTTGTTACAAAATAATTGTGCCATGAGTATTGATTTCACCATCACAAATAAGAACTCAAATCTTCATTAACTTCAAATATATGTCTCAACCAAAGTAATAACACAATGACCAGAGTACTGCTAAAATAAACATGACCACAATAGAATAAAAACTTCATCTCTGTATATCCCGTGGGCACACGCCTGGTGCCACTAGGTGTTGCTGCTGGGTTGGTCGGGCCGCCAGCTTCCACGCATGCTGTGATTTTTTCCTATTTTTTATTTTTTATTTAGTAGTTTTTAACTTTAGGATGGTAGGCTGGTCTAACCCCTTTGCTTTTGGCTCACCTACATGATAAGTAATGTCCATGGACAAATTTTAATGGAAATATCACTCTTCTTGCAATGACATGTACTCCAATATAGTCACGTATAGATTTGGTGGCAATAGAACCTTAACGGATGCAACGAATGACTTTTTGGTTGCAATATAATAAGATCTTCTGCAACGTAGGGCAAAATTAAGGCAACAAAGTTTCATCGTGGCTATATTCACAACTACTTACAACTAATCATTTCTTCAATGCAATATAGATCTAATCTATCGCAACGCAGGTCAAAGTTAACACAACGCAATTACTTCATTGTCATATGCACAACTACTTGCAACCAACTTTACAATGGTGGCAACATACCTAGCTATTGCAACGCAACATAAGTATTATCACAACTCAACATTAGGTGTGGCAATAGGCACCCATACTCACAACCACCTTTTCCACCATGGCATTAGCGCCTACGTCTTGCAACGAAGCTTATGACTAATGCAACATACAATTTTGGTGGCCATAAGGCCCATATATTGCTACCAATTATGACGTTGGTTGTCATAGAACCAAATATGGCAACCAAATGTGTGGTGTGTGGTGTTGCGAAAACAAGTGGTGCTATAAGGGTCAAATCCTTATAGCCACCATGTTGAGGATGTCGTTGATGCTTTGTGTGAACATTTCCTGGATGGATCCCACCATGTTGTCGATGATTTGTGTGAATGTGGTAAAACCGCCTGAAATAACACGCTTTCAGAGGCGCTTGTCTTCCACTAGACACTAAGCACCCCGAAAGTTAGCTACATCGGACAGTTCCGTCGAGCACACCGCACGGGAGAACTCGGATCAATCCATGTTTTACCTCTAGAATCCAATAATGAGTACGAGCTTACAATACTTAGTCCATTTCATACAACAAGAGTTCTTGGAAATTATTTATTTCAATACCAAGGTTCAGAGTGCGATAAATAAACAGCGGAATAAAAATAAACATCTAGCAGAAATGATACAAGTATCCATATGTGCCCACCAGAAGAATCCTCCACACAAGAGCTACTCCTCAAACTACACCTACAACAGGGGTAAATAAACCCTGAGTATATAATGTACTCGCAAGACTTACCCGACTAGAGGGAATAGTTTCCCGACTCCAATGGATATGACAGGTAATATGGGTTTGCTGTTTTTTTTGTTTGCGGAAAGCATTACTAATAGTTCATCCTTACAGTCAAGTTTTATTAGCAGTCATGAATACTTCATTAGCTAACCATTCTAGGTAAGCACTGTTCTACTTTCAAGCAAGGGTTGAGCAATCAAAACCATTTCACCATCTTTCACCTTCCAGTTCTTACTACGGTGCTAGACCATAGCCAAGTCATACTATCTCATAGAAATGGTGATTCATGAACCAATGTATCCTAGCTGGGTACCCTGAAACACAAGCCCCATTTGTACCCTAGGCACAAACAAGACCAACCCATTCCACTCCTGTCACGGGGTCTAGGTCCCCATCCAAATTTGGACTCCAAGCCCCCACACTTGAGATCTGGTCTCAGTATGGTGCTTAGACCCCCACCTTTCCCCGCCTCCAATCAGTCGGTCCAGAAAGAGCCGGAACCCACGACAATAGCGTAACGAGCCTTCCCGCTCCCATAAGCAAGTATGTGCTTAGGATAATAAGTCTGTGACCTGACTACCATCCACAGCAACGGATGGACCTCAGTTGACACGGACAAGGAAAATAGTGCAACCAAGCCATGCCCCGTGGCCGTGGGACGCAACTCATCACACCCACCAATACCCATACCATATCCCTGCCCGGTCACCATTTTTCCTTCCATCATTTTATTATGAGAGTAATTGTAGTATTCACCTACTTGTGAGTAACGACAGGTTACCCAT
This sequence comes from Miscanthus lutarioriparius, assembly GCA_904845875.1. Lineage (NCBI taxonomy): Eukaryota > Viridiplantae > Streptophyta > Magnoliopsida > Poales > Poaceae > Miscanthus > Miscanthus lutarioriparius. Next base: position 94,462,636 of record CAJGYO010000003.1, on the reverse strand, counting down.
GCTACCGATAAATCTAAGCATAGCATCTACTCGAACTTGCACTAGTAAGGCTCTTAGGATAGGAATATCTATGCATGTGGTTTCCATAAAATTTTTGTAACATAAATGCACAACACATATATATACGGTGAATTATAAAATAGAGGTTATGCACCAGGGCTTGCCTTGGGCAGGCGCGGTGTCAGCTGAGTCAGTCAGTGGTGGCTCTAGGACCTCCTCCTATATGAGAATCTCCTCCTCGTACTCTTCAACGATCTCCTCGAACTCGTGCTCACCGGTGGTCACAATCTCTACCAACTCGTTCTCTATATGCATGCGATGGTGATGACGCAACAATTTAGTATTTAGGCAACAACAACTCTTAAAATAAGGATACACATGTTAAGCTACTAAGCTAGATCTAATGACTAAGATATTAAGCTAATTATCATCCTCATCAAACAAAGTATTGAGTTCAACTAACAAGCACCTAGTTTCGCAAATCAATGGTATGCCTTTATTTCTATTAAAGATTTAATGTAGATTTAAACAAGGAACATTTAACTACCCTAATGTCTAGTCTAGTCTAAGGATACAAAAATTATAGTGAACACATAATAATACAATGAAGCTACTGTAAAAATTTTAGGATCAAAGCTATCACCAATTTACCACAAAAATTCCTACAATAATTAACCTAACAATATTAAACACTTTCAAATAATTTAATAGCTCTCCGCATCAATACAGATATGTATGAACCAACTACACTAACAAATAGACAATAATTTGTGGAACCTAACAAAATTAGTTTCATGATTTTTAGACACCTATACAATTTTATATTAATTAAACAAAACTAGCTCAATTAAAAATAAAAAGCTATTTCTAATTCTTTACGAAAAAGAGGAAGCGAACTGGCCCAGCGCGGGCCAACGCGGGCGCGGCCCACGCGCGGAAGCGGCCCACGGCGGGGGAGCCCGCACGCTCGTTGGGGTTTTTACAAAAGAGACCTCATACTTGCTCCAAACTACGTCACTGTCTTTTCACTATTTCTTTCTCTCTCTGACCTTTGCACTCAACCCCCTGGGTTTTTCTTAATTCTTTCGTGCACGCCTCTGAGGCAGGGCGAGCGGCGGTGTGGTGAGCACTGGCACTGGCCAGCCACGTCGGCCATCTAGGGTTCGCGCGGACCTACCTAAAGCATCGACCGCCCTCTACGACCTAAGCGCCTACACTAAGCGGCGGTGAGGGGCAGCAGGATGCACTAGAGCGGGTGGCAGCGGTGCGCGGCGGTGGTACAGTTGTTCTGGTGCACTAGGGTAGCTATAGGCCTAACCAACAAGCGAGTGAGCATCAGGAGCTTACCGTGGACCTGGTCGAGGTGATGGTTCTGCCAGAGACTACCTGAGCCGGGCTGGCCACGTGCGCGTAGCGAGCTCGACGAGGAGCCGTGGCGACACGACCGTGTCAGCGGCGCTGGGACGGCGGTAGAGGTATAGCTGACGAGCGCAGGATGAAGAGGGAGTTAAGGTGAGGTTAGTGGTGTAGCTAGTTGAGCACGAATGGCTACTGGGAAGGGTTCCACCACAGCGGCCGAATGTGCCCTTAACAGCTCGGCGTCGGGGAAACTCCAAAATTGGAGCTCGGCCGGGCATGATTTAAGGCAGGGTGGGGTCGATTAGCAAGATGACTTAATAGCAGAGCCAGGGACATGATGAATCGGGTGATGGTGACTCAACCATGTTGAATTTGATAGCGTGGCTCGGCGGCCATGGCAGCAGAGAAGAGAGGGAGGGGCAGGTCTGGCTGGGCCCATCCTCGCCTTGGCAGGACGCGGCTGGCTACTAGCGGAATGGCACATGTGCGCGTGCTATAGGATAATGTGGTCAGAGGGAACGTGCGCGTGTGTCCCCAGCCGAGACCAAGCCAAGTGCAAAACAGCGCCATAATGGCGAGAAGACGGCGCAGGGCAGTAAGGGCTAGCCCACGTGCACGGTAGCGAGATGTAATGGTAGCAGCCACAGCGTGGCAGTGCGAAGCAGAGAGGGCAGCAGCGGTAGCAGGTAGGGTAGCGGCAGCCTATGGGGCACCGTGGTTCTGCTGGTTGGGCGGCGGCGTGGAGCGCCATGGTCGAGCAGACCAAGCGCAGCCCGGGCAGTCGGCCTCGGCCTACCGGCGTCTTGGCGGTCAGGCAAGACAGAACACAGATTGCTGCAATGACGTGAGAGCAGCCGCACGTGGAGACCACGCGCGCATGCCAGTTAGCCAGTGATTGTGTGCATGCACGAATTTTAAAGCATCCGTAAAAATTAAACTATCAAAGTTGAAGCTAAACCGCCTTCACTATGCTAAAGAGAGCATATCAGGCAACCCATAAAGGCTAGAACATGGTACCAAGTCTTAGCTAGATTGCTCAGAATTAATTCGTGAACTTGGTGTTGTCAAACTTGTATTTAGACTTAGTAACTTCTCAAGTTTGGCTGATTTTAAATTCCAAGTTCCATTTCCATGCCATTGGAAATACTATCTAGCAATATTATTTTTCTACAGCAAGAGTTGCATTGTCATCTACAAAGTTTGTGCTTCAAACTTCATTAAGGTGTCACACACATGTTCTATAATGTTTTTGCTCAACAAAAATTGGTTTTCAACCCTACTTGATACAACATGAGCTTTGAATCAATTTTCATTTAACCTTTTTATTGGTCATTTTAGGCTACAAGAAATTTATCTACACACTCTATCACATGCATTATCACATAAACATGATGCTTATGACATGATTTGGTAGTTTGTTTAGGGCGTAATATCGAGGGTGTTACAGTGAACTACTAGCATGTCGTCTAATTCTTACCATGTTGATAAAGGAGAACGTGCCGTAGACATTTGGGCGATGCCATGCATCGCCCTAGAGTCGTGGTCCAGGAACAAAGACATGGATATTGGCACATCGTGGTTGCTCCTAACATTGATCCATGGCCTTCTGTTGTGTATTAGTTATGGACCTTGGTTGAGCTCAATACACGGGTTCTTGGAGCTACCGTGCGACTGACTGATTCGGGCTTCTTAGGATTTAAAGATTTTTTTGCCAATTTTGGCCCGATTTCAGGATTTCTTGAAACCCTCGTCACTGTCGGTTGGTCACATGAACCGGCAGTGATAACCAAATATCACCGCATAGGGCCAAAACCGTCGGTTATGGGGGATCTGAACTGACAGTGAGACACTACTAGCATGCCATCTAATCCATCTGAACTATTCCAATGTGTTTGCTAAGGCTTCTATACTTACAATGCATCCTTAAAATTGCATGAGTCTCGAAGCAATCCAAATAATTAAATAAATTTCTCATAATTATTTTCACTTGGATCCCGCATGGGCTGATCTTGTGTCTAGCCCACTCCCAAAGCCAAGGTCATCCCTCCTTTGTTTGGTGTCCATGTAGTTTTGCTAGGTAAGTGTGATGTCCTGGCATGATGGTGGGACACTCCTGATGACAAGAAGTCCCTCTCCTCGTGGTCGTACATGTGGCCGACTTTGATGAACCCACAATAGCCTTTGATATGCGCTCCGCTGGCATAGCTAGCAGCCTTGATGGCCATCACCAGCATGCCTTCATCGATTCACTGCTGCTCAGCTGCTTCTCGTGCACCACCACGCTGAGGATGTCGTTGAAGCCTTGCGTGAACGTTCCCTGGATGGAGCCCACCATGTCGATAAATGAGAACGTGGCGTGGACATTTGGGTGACGGCATGCATAGCCCTGGAGCCATGGTCTAGGAACAAAGACATGGATTGGCACATGGTGGTCACTCCTGGCACTGATCCATGGCCTTCACCTATGTGTTAGGTATGGACCTTGGCTGGGATTGATAAGCGAGGCCTAGACACAACCGTGCGACTAACTAGTGGGGACTTCTTGGGATTAAAAGGTATTTTGCCATTTTTGACCCAATTTTTGGATTTCTCAAAACCCTCATCACCACCAGTTGGTCACTTTAACCTGGAGTGATGACCAATGATCGTTGCCTATATATCACCACCGAGGGCAAAAACTGATGGTTTTGGGGGATCCGAACCGGCGGTGATGACATTTCAGTAGTTGTGTGTGAGACACTACTAGCATGCCGCATAATCCATCTCAATCGTTCCAATGTGTTTGCTAAGGCTTCTATAATTACACTTCATCCTTAAAATTACTTGAATCTCGATGCAATCCATCTAATTAAATAAATTTTCTCTTAATTATTTTCACTTGGATCCTTCATGGGCTGATCCTATGTCCAGCACTCACAAAGCCAAGGTATCCCTCCTTTTTTGTTGTCCATGCAATTTGGCTAGATATGTGGGATGTCCCGGTGTGATGGCGGGACACTCCTGATGACAACAAATCCCCCTCTCCTTGTCGCCGTAGAGGTGGCCGACTTTGATGAACCCACAATAGCCTTCGATATGCACTCCGTTGTCTTAGCTAGCAACCTTGATGGCCAGCACCAGCATCCCTTCGTTGATGCACTTGATGCTTAGCTTCTTCTCTAGGGCCACCACGCTGAGGATGTCATTGATGCTTTGTGCGAACATTTCCTGGATAGAGCCCACCATGTTGACAAAGGAGAATGCGCCAGTGACATTTGGGCGACGCCATGCATTGCCCTAGAGCCATGGTCCGGGCATGAAGACATCGATTCGCACATGGTGGTCGCTCTTGGCATTGATCCATGGCCTTCGGCTGTGTGTTAGGTATGGACCTAGGCTAGGCTTGATACACGGGGCTCATGCGTGACCGTGCAACTGACTGGTGGGGGCTTCTTGGGTTTAAAAGATTTTTTGCCATTTTTGGGCCTGATTTTAGGATTTCTCGAAACCCTCGACACCGCTGGTTGGTCACATGAACTGATAGTGGTAACAAAATATCACCGCTGAGGGCCAAAATCGGCGGTGATGACATTTTTGTAGTTTTGTGTGTTAGACAATACTAGCATGCCGCCTATTCCATCTCAACTGTTCGAATGTGTGTGCTAAGGCTTCAATACTTTTCAATACTCCTTAAAATTGCATGAATCTCGAAGAATTCCATCTAATTAAATAAACATTCTCTTAATTATTTTTTCACTTAGATCCAGCATGGGCCCATCCTGTGTCTAGCCTACACCCAAAAGCCAAAGTCATCCGTCCTTTGTTGGGTGTCCATGCTGTTTGGCCAGAAAAGTGCGATGTCCCAACATGATGGCAAGACACTCCTGATGACAAGAAGTCCCTCTCCTCGTCGGCGTAGAGGTGGCCGACATCGATGAACCCACAACAGCCTGTGATATGCGCTCCGCTGGCATAGCTGGCAGCCTTGACGGCCATCACCAGCATGCCTTCATCAGTGCACTCGATGTTCGGCTGCTTCTCTTGGGCCACCATGCTGAGGTTGTCATTGATGCATTGCGCGAATGTGTCCTAGATGGATCCCACCATGTCGATGAAGGAGAACGGGCCGCGGATATTTGGGCGATGTCATGCGTCACCTTGGAGGCATGGTCCAAGCACGAAGACATGGATTGGCACATGGTGGTCGCTCCCGGGACGAAGCCACGGGCTTCGACTATGTGTTAGGTATGGACCTAGGCTGGGTTTGATAGGCCAAGCCCATGCGCGATCGTGCGGCTGACTGGTTGGGGGCTTCTCGGGATTAAAAGGATTTCTTTTGTTATTTTTCGCATGATTCTACGATTTCTCGAAACCCTCAGTGCCGCCAGTTGGTCACACAAACGGGCGATGATCATCGTCGCTGATATATCACCGTCTAGGGCTAAAAATGGCGGTGATGAGGGGTTCTGAACCCGCGGGGATGGCATTTCTGTAGTAGTGTGTGTGAGACAGTACTAGTGTGCCGCCTAATTCATCTCACCCCTTTTCTATTGTGTGTGTGCTAAGGCTTCTATACTTTCCATCCATTGTTTGCATTAATCTCAAAGCACACCATCTAATGAAGTATTTTTTCTTAATTATTTTTCATTTGGATCCTACATGGGCCCATCCTGTCCCAGACAAAGTCATCCCTAAAAGATCCCCTCTATTTGGTGTCCATGCAGTTTTGCCAGATATGTGCAATGTTCAGGTTTGCTGGCGGCACAGTCCTGATGACAAGAAGTCCCTCTCCTCCTCGTCATGCATAGAGGTGGCTGACTTCGACAAACCCACAAAGCATTGGATACGCACTCCGCTGACATAGCTGCCAACCTTGATGGCCATCATCTTGTTGCTCATTTGGTGTCCATGCAGTTTTGCCGAATATGTGCAATGATTCAGGTTTGTCGATGAACAAGAACGTGCCACGAACATTTTGGTGATGGCATGTCGCCTGGAGCCATGGTCCAAGCCCAAGCCCAAGCCCAAGACATGGAGCACTCCGCCATTCTCCTCCTCGGCTTTGTCATGCATAGATAGCGGCGGCTGACGGATGGGGCTTTCTCAGAATTAAAAGATTTTTTGCTATTTTAATTTTTTGTCCTGATTTTAGGATACAAACCCACAAAGCATTGGTCACATGAACCGGCGATACGCACTCCGCTGACATAGCTGCCAACCTTGATGGCCATCACCAACACACCTTCGTCGGCGCACTTGTTGCTCAGCCGCTGAGGATGTCGTTGATGCATTGCGCGAACGTGTGCAGGATGGAGTCCACCATGTCGATGAACAAGAACGTGCCACGGACATTTTGGTGATGGCATGCATCGCCTTGGAGCCATGGTCCAAGCCCAAGCCCAAGCCCGAAGACATGGATTGGCACTCCCGCCATTCAGCCATGCGCTTCGGCTTTGTGGTTGGTATGTCGGGCCCTTGCGCAACGGCGGCTGACTGATGGGGCTTTCTCAAAATTAAAAGATTTTTTTGCTATTTTAATTTTTTGTCCTGATTTTAGGATATTTAGAAACCCTCGTCATTGACGGTTGGTCACATGAACCGGCGGTGATAACCTATTATCGCTGACGGTTTCTAACCGGCCATGATAGGGGGTTCCAAACTGGAGGTTATGATATTTGTGTAGTAGTGTGTGTTGCCCCATCCCCTTCCATTGTTTGGTTTGGGCAAAGATGCCAAAGCATCTGCCCAGCCCACAAATGCGAATGACCCCTTGTGTACACATGCCTATTTCTTTGGGCCAGTACTTGGAGCCCAATATCCCAACTTGTTTGGTCCATTAATCAAGTGCATGTCTCATACTACAGCTTGTACTTGAAGAGTTGAGGCGGAAAAAAAGTGCATGTCTCGATAAGTATTGTATCCTATTTTTCTCTAGTTCATTTGATCTTCTCGATAATAAGTAAAGCCTCAAGCCATCATCAATAGTACCATTGTCATTCTCGTCTCACCTTGATACATTGCTCCCTAACTATAGCTTTTCCTCCATCCTTCAGGTTCCATTGATTTCCTAAGGGATTCATCGCCACCCTTTCCTCCATTAAGGATGACAAGGCCAACCAAATATCATGGATTTCAACCAATATCTTCGTACAATTGCCGAACTTTATGGCACAACACAATTTCTTTGTTTTATTGATTATTTGCTTAAACATTAAACTTCTATCCAATGGTAAAGAGGTGTCATGAACCAAAGTGCATATTTGGTTAAGAATACCATGTCATAGCTAGATCTACGTACCCAAATAATAGTTATTCAAATCAAATGAGTATGAGGAGTACTCCCTCGGCATGTGATTTATAGAAAATATTAGTAACATTTGTACTTTCAAATAAGTGTATTATAAAAATATATGTAACGATTAATCTAATGATACTTATTATGCAGCATAAGTATTAATAATTTCTTAAATATTTGCTCAAAGTTAAGTACGTTTGACTTCTTAATATGTGAGAACAACATTTAAAAAGGAAGTTAAAAAGGAATGGAAGGAGTAGAGACTATGGTCTTGTTTGGCACGGCTTCATCGGTTTTAGAGCTATTTGGAGCCATTTTGTACCAAACAAGGTAAAACCAAGCGGCTTCACCCAAGGAGCCCCTTAAAACCTACCGAGACACCCAGGTTTCATCCAAAGTTGCCTAGCTGAATCCTTTAGGGCCCAACCTATCAGCTGAGTAGTAACTATAGCTACCAGTCAATAGTGTGATAAAACTAGCTTTTCACATATAGTATGATGACAACTAGTTTTTTTCGCAAATAGTATGGCAAGTAGTGGCAAATTTAACTTTCGCCACAATATTTTCTCACTAATTGTGTGTCTTGTGGTGATAATTTTTTTGCCACTAATAAATGTCATTAAGTGAGGTAAATATTTTTTTTGCCACAGATATCTTGTTAAATAGTGGCAATTTACCACTAAAGATGCTTTCTGTGGTGAATTAATATTTTGTCACTAATAACAAACATAATAGTGATGAAAACTAGTTTTGTGACAAATAGTATGGGCATTAGTGGCAAAGATAAATTTTTCCACATCATTTTTATCACTAATGCTCCGTCACAGCCTTTCTGTCCTCGGAGCACGACTTTCTATTGCGCTGATCCCATCCACCACCACCATCAATGGGGAGAGGAAAGCACATTGTGTCCAAGACCAAGGTCATACCAGCATTGGTGTGAAGGTAACTGGACCCACGACTTTCTAGAAGCCATTGATTGTGATGGAGGAGGACCTTCTTGACATTGTGAAGTGGGGATTCTTGGCGTCACAAGAACTCATCGGTTGCATTGGGGGGCGGCCATTTGGGAGGTATTCCTGATATCGAACACAAGAGAGATCATTGTCTTCACCTCCTTATTCAAGAGGAATTTCTTGATGCCGACACATGATCTATTCTTCAAGGATTTGCTATGCTATTTTGGGGTTCAGGTGCACCACTTGAATCCAAATAGCATTCTACACATCTCCATCTTCAATACTTGGGAATAGATCCCAATTTTGCATGTGGCAGATCTATTCAAGCCAAGATTGTTGTTGTACAATGATATCCATTGCTAGTGGGAGGCCTTACCTTCAAGCTCTATCAGAAAATTACCTACTTCAACATCCTGCTCGTCTCCTCCAACCAGCATTAGCATGAGGGTTGACTCTACATTCGGGAGGAGAGCCTACCAAAGTATGTGTGCGGACTGTTGGCAGGGCAGATGGACACGACCTTTCAGTCTCCCCAAGAGGAATGTGTCCAAACAAGGATGTTGAGGAGGAGATTGAGAAGCTAAAGTTAGAGGGGGTAAATGGCGTGAGCTTATCGACGTCTTCATCCATCATCGGGTGCAGTGAATCAAGGATCGAGCAGACCAAATGTTCAAGTGCCCGGGGCAGAACAATCCAACTCGAGAGAAGGAAAATGACCTCAAGCCTGCGAAAGTGAAGGATATCCTATTGGCATCGATACAGTGAAGAATGCGAAAGTGGATGTATCAAATGTCCCACCCGTATTTGCACGTTTGACGTCACCAAATCGGTAAGTACCTTGTTGATTTGGTAACCTTATTGTCATCACTACCGTTAGTGGTTTTTGTGACATTCACTAAATCAGTGTGATAGGCGTAAGAGTTTAGTACTTAATTACCATAGCTTTCTTCATAGATTCACTGAAACCATTACTTTTGATGCAGCGCAACTCCTTGAATAGATCAATTGCAGTGGGAACAATATCTTTGTATTTTCTTGCTTCTAAAATATTGAGGCAAACAGGATGACATGAGTAATGGATATGTTCAAATACACACTAACACAAAAAACATGTTCCCCATCACATGAATGCTCTCATTCAACTAGATGACATGATAGTTTTTTTTCCATGTAATTAGTAGGTCATTACAACCTCATTTTCATTTATTTTTATAGATAGAAAGAGTATTATCCTATAAACGTAGTAAATTAATGTCACAGGACACTACAACATAAAAAAATGAATAGAGCTGATCCAAATACATCTATAGTCTACACTATGGAATAATTTTGTTATATTAGAACTGTGACTAAAATTGTAGCTTGCCACCTAAGGCTATCAAATTTTATGCTGTTGTATCTTAGGAAGCTATGGGGTTGAACATCTCAGGAAGATTACATGAGTTATCCTATCACACAATGTAAAAAACTGCTATGATAAATCTGGAATTATCAGAACTAGCTGCCATGTACCAATCCCTACTAATAGAATCAAAAGGTCTCAAATCTACCTCATATCAAATAAATGTATATACTCAGCCAAACATGAATTTCTGCACGAATCCATTTATCAAGCTCGCACAAAATAAATATACTATAAACATTACATTGTGCTTTGGGCTTAACCACATGGCTACCACACCAATTGTCTACGTTGTTTAACAGTCATAGACTTCAAGGGCGATGCAGTCCTCACATGATTTGCCGGTACCCCATCGAAGTAGTCCCTTTTGAGACTATACCTCATCTAGCGTGTTCCACCCTTTAGTAAGTCAACACATGCAGATGTTACAGGATCGTTGTCGATGTCCATGGTAAAATGTCCCTATTCATCGAAGAGCATAACATTAAGATTTGACAAAAGTAGAAAGTAACTGCAATAATTATAAGTACTATTATGTACTAATGTATTTTTCCAATGATTTAAATTTTGCTATCTACTAACCTACATATGAGTATGATTGACTAATAAACACTGCAGAAACATGTAAGCAACAAGATTAGTTCCAACACAACAGGGCCAAGTATGGCTGATCTACTCATATTGACTGCTTAATGATGAAACTACAAATTGAATTATCCCTACTTAATGGATTACCACTAGACACTGGTCGTTGTTAGTCAAATATCTATTTCATTCATGCTTGAACAATAGCTAAAACTAACCAAATTAGGACATTCTAGGATGAGCAGCAACAGGCAATCATTCTCAAGCCCATGAGGTGTTTGCTACTTTGTGCAATAGAGTAAGCACTAATTAACCAGATCTTAGTATTCAAACCTTCATTACAGAAAATACAGATAACACTGAGGAGTTTAGATCAATCAAGCTTTTAGCATTTTAGGAAAGTTCCAATTAAACATAGTAGAAATACATGGGATCCAATTATAGTTTTCCTATACAACTGAGCATAGACTGTCTAATAAGTTATCTTCTTTCAATCAAGATATTCTAAGCATAACATTAAGTGTCTAAAAAACATAAGCATGCATAGTTACTAAGAAAACTAAAGGTTGGTGATAGCTTGCTTTTGTTAATGCCTCAATCGAACAACATAGCATCAAGATTTCAAAATTGAAAGTATACATTTAGCATAGAATGAATTAGTTGAACAATGACTTATAGTGAGTTTGCCAATGTGGTTTTCTTATACTTTTGCCAAATTGTATATATTGGTATATGCAGTCTGATTATGATCCCACCCTCTGAAGCCAGCTTTGCGCCTTGCATAGGCGCATCTCCTTGACATGGATTGGTATTTTAGCCCCTAAACCTCTGCTTATGGTATCAAGTTCTCTGCCCATGCTTATTCACCTTGGCTCCACTTCTTTAGTGCCAGTGAGGGTTCCTAGCAAAAAACATTTAGAAACATAAGTGTCAAAAAATGAATCATGCACTTAATACGAATGAAGCATACCACACATATTGACAATAAATACAACAGTGGAAGTCACTTGCCTTGTTCAATTGTGTTCAATCCCATTATCTCCACTTCTGTACTTGTAGTGAGGCTGCCTAACAAAATACATTTTGAAACATAAGTGTAAAAAATGTACCTTCCACTTATTACCAAAGAAGCATAGCACACATATTGACAATAAAACACAGCAGTCAAAATCACTTGCCTTGTTCAGTATTGTTCAATCCCATTTGCTCCACTCCTATACTTGCAATATGGTTGCCTAAAAAATACATTGTGAAACATAAGTGTATATTTCAGTGAACCCTGCACTTAATACGAATGAAGCATACCACATATATCAACAATAAAAAATAGTACGTAGTTGCTAATCACTTGCCTTGTTCAGTATTATTGATCTCTTCTTGATTCTGGTTTGCAAATGAATGAGGCACAGAGTCCAACCTCCATGGCTTGACCACTTGTTTTTTCACTTGCAGCCTTTTTCCTAATGCATCTTATTGTTTCTTCTGAATTCTCAGGTGCCAGCTCTCTCTTGCATGATTTCCTCTTCCAACATTGACATGATTAATAGGTGGTAACGTATTGTTGCCCATATCTCCCCCAAAGTACCGAAGAGTCACAAAGCAAACAAAGACATGACAAAATCAGCTACAAAATTAGGTACTTACAAATATTATTCATATATAGCAATCATATTGTTTAGTACAAGAGTTGGTATACCTCAAGTTTATTGCCGTGACTTTGCTGGCGATCATCCATACTATTTGCAATGGATTTCTACATTGGATGTGAGTTGTGTTACACACACCCCAGTTGTGCCGTCCTTTGATTGATCCTCATGATACTTAGAGCCCTCTGCTTGTCATAGTCAATTACTAGTGCTTCTGCACATACATTCAATTCTATTCAAGGGGTATGAAACTAGTTACCAACCTATAGTGTACATAGACCATAGTTCTTTCCTAACATCCAAGCAAAAGCTGCAAAAGGGCTAGATTGTAGCATGCAGGCCCTCATCTCCCTTCTTGCAGTTACCCTCTCCTAACTCGAGCTTACAATGGTAGAGCTTAGTGAGGGCCATGGTCGGTTGTGCCCCCCTCCCCTACCCACCTAAGCTAAAAAAATTCAATGAAGGCATTGAGGCTTAGGAATTGGAATTGGCATTGGATAGCACCAAATGCCGCTGTTTGGATGGCTTAGACTTTGGAATTGGAAATCATCTTCAATGCCAAAGGGGTATTCGCTACACCTGCGCTCCGTCGTGAACAATACAGAGCCGTCACTCTCCGTATTGGGGGAATTGGCGATGAGCGAGGCACCCATCACTGGCATGTATCCTCGTGAACTCTTCTTCGGAGCCATCGCCCTCGAGTTCCCCATCGTTGGCGAGCCAACGCCCCTTCCCCACGGTTGGCGGCTCGGCCCCATTCTCTTCCCCGTGGCCGGTCGCGAGCGGTGGCACGCGGTTTGGCCCCCTTCTCTTCCCTGTGGTTGTTCCCCATGGCCGACGGCTAAGACCCCTTCTCTTCCCTATGGCCGGTCATGACTCTTCCCCATAGCCAGTCTCGAGTGGTGGCGTGAGCGTGTGTGAGGCCATCATCGAGCTCCTCCCATGGCCAGGGCCCCTTCTTCCCCATCGTCAAGGTCCTCCCATGGCCAGGCCCTTCTTCCCCATCATCGAGCTCCTCCCATGGTCGGGGCCCTTCTTCCCCATCATCAAGCTCCTCCCATGTCCAGGGGCCCCTTCTTCCCCCTTCCTCCCCATCGTTGAGCTCCTCCCATGGCTAGGCCCTTCTTTGCCTTCATCGATCTCCTCCCATGGTCGCACCCTTCTTCCCCTTCTTCCCCATCGTTGAGCTCCTCCCATGTCCGGGGGCAAGCTTCCCCAGCATTTCAATTCCATGCTTTTGCATCCAAACAGGAAACAGATTTGAGCTACTTGCTAGGATTCCAAAAGCCAATTCAATGGTCATCCAAACAGTAATATTTGAATTGTGGACATTTCAATACCATGGCTGCTCTGGTATTGAACCCAATTCAAAATAATAATCTGCCCCCTCTCCCTGCATTTTATATCATATTGGCCCCCATCTCCTTTCATGCCCAAATGCTACCACTGTGAGCTTGAGCCTTGCACCCCCCAACCCGACCCCCCACCTAGCACTGACGATGAATCCACGGTCTCACTCCCTTGTTCACCAAACAACTTGGTCCATACCTCCAAATCCCACCCCCTTTCCCTATATTTTATATCATATTGGCCCCATCTCCTTTCATGCCCAAACGCTACCACTATGAGCTTGAGCCCTGCACCCCAACCCAACCCCCACCCTAGCACTGGCGATGAATCCATGGCTTCCTCTCACTCCCTTGTTCACCAAACAACTTGGTCCATACCTCCAAATCCCATGCTAGCATGATCCCCATTATCCTAAACCCTAAGGCGGATGAGCTGAGAAGTACCTGGGATGTCCTTTGAACTCTTGCTCGTGTCTTCTTCCCCAGTGGCATCATCTTGCTCATGGGAGGGAGGCAAGGGTTGGCGACGAAGGGAGGGATGGTGGCCACGGGATGTGGAAGGACAGAAGGAGGGAGGGAAGGTGTGTTCATCCTCAGCTACTATGGAGATTTGGGAGTGGGGGATTGATTCCTAGGGTTAGCTTCATATATATGTGTGTGATAGGCTGACTACAGCTACGAAATTGACCTCACATGGAAAGAGACAATTGCACAGCTGGTAAGGGTAGGCATGACTTTTCGTATCCAAAACAGTAGCAGTCAAGGCTAATTTGCAGTAACAGGTGGGCAGGATGTATATTTGGCCAACTGGGATAGGCACGCTGGGCTGGCCCGGGCACAGCACTAAAAAGCATAGCCTAGGCATGCCACGGCCCGGCTCCCATCATGCCCGTGCCTGGCATGGCCCGGTCGTAGTGCCGTGCCTGGCCGCCATGTCGGCCCATAGTGCCGGCCCGGACACAACATGGAAATTGGGGCAGCACAACGTGGCCCGATAATTCTTAGCCATTGGATGATTCAGGGGATCTCGTAGCCATCGGATGAGAGTATATGATGACCAAAACCCTAACTCCCAAATCCCAAATCACTCCCCATAGCCTCCGGCCTGTGGCCATCATCTCCTGTCCTCCCCGTGCTCGACTGCTCCTCCCGTCTCGGCGGTCCCCATGGTTTCTCCTCCTCCTCCCGTACTCCCCAAGGCGGCGCCTCCTCTCGTACTCCCCATGGCGGCTCGACGGCGCGGCAACCTCATGTGGCGGCGGCACGAACTCCCTTCTCTTGTACTGCCATAGTGGCTCGACGGCGCGGCGACCTCGTCGCAGCGTCGTGCCAACCTCGGCTTGGACGAGTCGCTCGACATGCAGTGCTGGTGCAACAACCTCGGTGTGGGAGGCGGCAGCGCGACGCCACCAGGGCCGGCTCGGGCACTGTCAGGCTGTCATGCCCAGCGGCATGGCACGGCACGGCACGATTCAAGCACCATAGTGTCGTGCCTGGGCCGCCACCTTGGCACGGTGACACGATACGGCAGCACCGCCGTGCCCCATCGTGTCGTGCGCCGTCGTGCCGTGCCTCGCCATGCCAGTGTCGTGTCGTGCCGTGCCTGGGTGGCCCGTTTGGACATGTATAGCAGGATGGCCAAAAAAAATTTTATGTATAGTGCGTGGGAAGCCACTTTAGTTTCTTTTTTAGCATTATTTGGAACACATATAAGGCATCTATTTGGTACTGAAATTATATGTCAATTAGAAAGGAAGTGAAATTGATAACAAAATCGGTTAAAATGTGAGAAGACAAATAACTTGGTATATAAGCATGAATGACGCAATGGTTTAATTAATTTTTGTTTCCCATTGTACATATTTTAGTGACATGTGTATAAGAGCAAACCATAAAGCACCAGTAATTATTAATCCAAACAATTATGTGGAAATGATTTGGTTTTCGAAAAGAATCATGCTTATTCTCCTTTTCAGTTGCTTCCCTAACAACTCCCATAAGACAATTATGTCCATGTGAGATATTCATCCTCACATTTTATTTTTATCCGGTTTTGAAATAAGTATTTGAGACCATAAATGAATTCAAATAAAAAAGTTGTCAACTATAAAGTTGTATAACTTTCCAAGATCTACAACTTTGGTTTTGGTCAGTTATCCATCCAATGTAGTTTCAAATTTTGAATTTCAAATGTAATTTTCTATGCATAGATGATTTCAAATGAAAAAGTTATCAACTTCAAAGTTGTATATTTTTTTGAGATCCACAACTTTGTTTTGGCCGTTTCTCCATCCGATGTCGTTTAAAATTCAAATTTTCCTATGCACCTCATATTTTTAGAGGTGGCCGGAAATTGAGCCACCTCTACAAATAGGGGCATTTGTAGAGGTGGTTAGGAATAGAGCCGTCTCTGAAAATCGATTTTTAGAGGCGGCTGGAAATAGATCCACCTCTACAAAGGCATTTCTTGAGGGAGCTGAAAAGGCACATATATAGAGACAGCTGGAAACTGAGGCACCTCTGCAAAAATAGCTCCCATTGCTGAAAAACAATTATGTAGTAGTGTTTATGACCTACGATAATCAGTTCAAGTGACTGAAGTAGTAATGTGGTTTCCACAAAGCACACACATATATGAAAGACATAACAAGCATATTTAGTTCTTGATTAAGGACCTGTTTGATACAAGGGTTAATTGCTACTACCTAAAAATTAGCCAAAATTAGGTATAGTGTATCCAAACAGCAGGGCTAATATGTAGGCTAATTTTTTAGTTAAGTCTTAAACTAGTTGTTAGCCACTAGCTAGCCAAACATAACTAATTGAGGCTATTTTTAACCCAACTAGTAACTAACCATGTGTATCAAACAGGTTAAGCATTGGTCACTACTCACTAGTGTTTGCAGGTCAAATATAACGCGCACGACATAAGATGCTCATTAGGGAATCTCGCATGTTAAGCACAATCTAGTACTAGGAGACAATGATGAGTATCAGAGGCAGAGCAAATGGTCCTTGGTTGTATTGGTACCAGCCCATCGTTTACATCTTGGAGCATTCATACTTTCTGCCACATTATTCCTGAATATTTCTAAAGAGAGGCCAACGCATGCATCTTCCACATCTATATGTATATATACTTATCAAAGTGCAGATTGGAGGGCTGTGGGTTGTAGCAACATGGCACGAACACAACTAGTACACAATTAAGGAAACAAAAGCATATATAGGCACGCACACGTACGTCCTCTCTCTGACCTAGTAGTGTTTTTGTGTGACGATGCTTCTAGGACTAGTACACTTTAGTTTTGCACTGTGCATATTTTAATTTTAAACCGTCTGCCTTTATTATAAGTGTATGCGTGTGTCTGTTGGCGCCAACTGTAGAACTTAGCTGTTCGTATCCCATTGCCAGTATTAAATGAAATAAGATAAATTATAAATATACATAATGGATCAAGGTCAGCAGTGGCTTGTGGGCCGAGGTACACAACACAAAAGCTGCAACTTTCTCCTGGTGCGCGCGGCTAACCTGCGCTTGTCTTTGCCATAACTGTTTTCCATGATCCCAGTTGTCTTTTGTCCTCCGGCCCCCACAAAAATTCTTGTGACTTCAGTGAGTGAGCCCCGCCCCCACGGAATTCAAGTTAGAGAAACTATTGTTGAGTGGAATGGGAATTTCAGGAAAAAAAAATTGTGTGTGTAGTGATAGATATGGTTTATATCACCTCGAAGATGTAATTGTCTTGTTTCTATCTATATAAACATCCTTTGTCTGAAAAATGCAGTGTTTATCTGCTGTGGCCATCCTCCTGAACTACTTTGGAACTGGCATCTGCATGCTTTAGAAAGGAAGGGAATATGCAAACGGAATAGGTGAACAGGAAAAGCCATGGGCGACTACGTGTAATGTAGATCCAGCCAGTGGCGGAACCAGCGATTTTGATTAAGGTGGGGCGGACAAATATGATTGCATTTTTTAGTGTGACAAAATATATATAATTATATGTTTCAACAACCTTTTAAATATTTTTACACTATTTATAACCAAAATCATAATATTTTAATAAAATGGATGAAAATTGGTATTTTTTGTTGGATATATTATGGGCTTGGCCCGTATAATATTTAATAAATCGAATAAAACTCTATCGTACGTAACATTAAGCGTTAGATGGTTTAATACCGTACGGGATTTTGACTGAACGTTAACTCAGCTTATTTAGTTGAAATTATCCATCTTAATTGAGAAGCTGAGAAAAGGATAAAGGAGTGCCACACGCGCGCGCCGCCGCCGTCGCCACCGACAGGGCCAGGCAGTGGCTGTGAGCGAGGCGGGCGGGCGTGGCTAGGTTTTGCCACTTAATCCACATAATTACAGGAGTTTCTCTCCTTTATGGTGGAGACTGATTGCGCCAGTTATCGTCTATTCGTGTCTCCGTCTCCTGGGTACCTCCGCTGGCTTTCTCCCTCTCCGCCGTAGGCATGGGTACCTCCGCTGGCTTTCTCCCTCTCCATCGTAGGCATAAATCTTCCTCCTCTGGCTTTCTCCCTCCCCGCCGCAGGCATAAATCCATAGTCTTCTGTCAGTCCACTTCTTCCACTTCGCTTCTGAGAGACCACATCTCAGCCGCCCTTTGGCTTTCCCCGTCCCGTATCTCTGCGCGCACAGAGCAGTGGGAGAGCAGGTGCCTCCGGAACCCTCGTTCGCCTGCGAACCTTGCACGGGGTGTGCGGTGATTAGGTTTTTGGGGAGCGATTACGCGACTGCTCATCCGACGTCTTCTTCCTGGTGATCGCTCGCGGAACAGTAAGGTGTCTTCTTCTCGGTGACCGTTCGTGGGACTGCACTGCGAACACCGTCCTGCATCGACTATGGTCCACGACTTCGAGCAACGCACTATGTCTGGTGCGAATGGAGCCTCCGATGCCCTCAGGATGGGACCCTCCCCTGGGTACACTCTTATCTCTGTGATTATAGTACTTTGTGTTCTTACTGTATCAATCGGTATGTCATATTTACATGCTGTAGCATTTGTTAGAGATATACACATGCACATATATGTCATCACAAACTTACTGATGTTTTATTTCTGGATTAAATTGACCATAAAAATGCCTAATTGTCTAATAATCCAAAAACATAATTTTAAGCAATTTTCTGTCAGTGGTTTTGCTGCTGCTTTGAAGCTAAATAATTTTGATGGCAAGACTTTCATGATATGGCGTGTTAAGATGGTATTATGGTTAACTGCTATGAACTGCTATCACGCCGCACAGGGAAAGCCTGAACAATTTACTCCTGAGGAGGAGCAAAAGTTCTTGGCTGCCGATAACCTGTTTTGAGGCGCCGTGATTAGTGCACTTCATAGTAAGTATGAGAAAAACTACATATATTGCACATCAGACAAAGAGTTATGGGATGCTCTTGAGGCAAAGTTTGGAGTTTCTGATGCTGGTAGTGAGCTGTACCTTATGGAGTAGTTGTATGACTACAAAATGGTTGAAAACCGTTCTGTAGTGGAACAGACTCATGAGATACAGGCGCTAACAAAGGAACTAGAACATTTTCTATGTCTGTTGCCCAACAAGTTTGTGGCCGGCGGTATAATCGCTAAGCTGCCACCTTCTTGGAGGGATTTTGCTACTTCTCTAAAACACAATAGACAAGAGTTTAGCGTGGCTGAGCTTATTGGATCTCTTGATGTTGAGGAGAGGGCGAGAGCAAAAGACAACCGTGGAAAAGGAATTGAGTCTTTCGCTGGCAATATGGTGCAGAAGAAAAACTCATTTGCATCCCGTAATAAAAAGAAGAAGAACATGCAAGAGAACAACAATACAAAGACCAAACAGACTGCTCAGTTTAAGAAGAAAAACAACAAGAAAGGTGGATGTTGCTTTGTTTGCGGGAGTGATGAGCATTGGACAAGTGCGTGCCTAGACCATAAATATAAACAAGAAAAGAAATCAGCAAACATGGTGATTAGCGAGACTGGAGGAGAAACATCAGGGTATGCTAATTCTTTACCTTTTGTTCTTTCAGTTTGTCTTTCACCTGAGTGGTGGATAGACAGCGGTGCTAATATTCATGTGTGTGCTGATGTTTCTTTATTTACTTCCTATCAGGCCGGCAGGACTGAAGCCTTGCTGATGGAAAACGGTTCGCATGCGCGTGTTCTTGGTGTTGGTACGGTAGTTCTGAAGTTTACTTCGGGAAAGACGGTGCTATTAAAGAACGTGCAGCATGTCCCCTCCATCAAGAAGAATCTTGTTAGCGGTTCTCAAATGTGTCGCGATGGCTTTAAAATTGTGCTTGAGTCCAATAAGTGTGTTGTGTCGAGACATGAAACATTTGTTGGAAAAGGTTATGATTACGGAGGCTTATTCTGCTTATCTTTGCTTGATGATGTGTGTAATAAAGTAGTGAACAATGTTAATGTTTCGGATGAGTCGAATATATGGCATTCACGACTTTGTCATATTAATTTTGGTTGTCTCGCATGGCTTACAAATCTGAATTTAATCCCAAAATTTAACTTAGTCAAAGATTCTAAGTGCCAGGTGTGTGTGCAATCGAAGCAACCGTGCAAGCCTCACAAGGCTGCTGAGGCGAGAAACTTGCACCATTAGAACTCATTCATTCTGATTTATGCGAAATGATTGGCGAATTGACTAAAGGCAGTAAACGATACTTCATGACATTTATAGGCGATTGTATTAGATTTTGCTACGTGTATTTATTGAAAACTAAAGATGAAGTGTTGCATTATTTTAAAATCTATAAAGCTGAGGTAGAAAATCAACTTGAGAAGAAAATCAAGCGTTTGCGGTCCAATCGCAGGTGAGAATATTTCTCAAATGAATTTTCTGACTTTTACGCGGTGCATGGAATTATTCATCAGAGGACGCCACCATACTCACCACTGTCCAATGGGATTGCAGAGAGAAAGAACCGCACTCTAACTGATTTGGTTAATGCCATGTTAGAGACTGCAGGACTATCTAAGAAATGGTGGGGTGAGGCTATATTGACAGCGTATCATGTCCTGAATAGGGTGCCCACAAAGAACAAAGAAATTACATCATTCGAGGAATGGGAGAAGAAGAGATTAAATCTCTCTTACCTACGAACTTGGGGTTGTTTGGCAAAGGTGAATGTGCCAATAAACAAAAAGCGAAAGCTTGGACCAAAGACTGTTGATTGTGTCTTTCTTGGTTATGCTATTCACAGCGTGGGTTATAGATTTTTAATTATAAATTCTAGTGTTCCTGAGATGGCTGTTGATACAATCATGGAATCTAAAGACGCTACATTTTTTGAGAAAGAATTTTCCATGAAAAATACACCTAGCACGACTGGTCATGATCTTATAATTTTTCATGAGCATGAAAATTTTACTCCGATGGAACAAATTGAGGAACCCCATATGCAAAATCCTAAGGAGGATGACACTATAGTCATTAGAAAAAAGTAAGAGACAGAGGATTGTAAAGTCTTTTGGTGATAACTATATTATGTACCTTGTGAATGACACACCAACGACCATTGAAGAGGCATATTTCTCTCCTGATACTGACTTATGGAAGGAAGCAGTACGGAGTGAGATGAATTCTATTATGTCTAATGGAACTTGGGAAATAGTTGATCGTCCCTATGGGTGTAAGCCTATAGGGTGCAAATGGGTGTTTAGGAAAAAGCTTAGGCCTGATGGCACTATCGAGAGGTACAAGGCAAGACTTGTGGCCAAGGGTTATACTCAAAAGGAAGGTGAGGATTTCTTTGATACTTATTCACCGGTTGCCCGATTGACTACAATTTGAGTTTTGCTTTCCCTGGCAGCCTCCTATGGTCTTATCGTTCATCAAATGGATGTTAAGATAGCTTTCCTAAATGGAGAGTTAGAGGAGGAGATCTATATAGATCAACCGGATGGGTTTGTAGCAAATGGTCAAGAAGGCAAGGTGTGTAAATTATTAAAGTCGTTATATGGCCTAAAATAAGCTCCTAAGCAGTGGCATGAGAAGTTCGACAGAACTCTAACATCTGCTGGCTTTGTTATGAATAAAGCTGACAAATATGTGTACTATCGGTATGGTGGGGGTGAAGGAGTTATTTTGTGCTTATATGTTGATGACATACTGATCTTTGAATCCAGCCTCAAAGTGATTGAGGAGGTGAAGGAATTTTTATCTAATAATTTTGAAATGAAAGATTTGGGAGAGGCCGATGTTATTCTTAATATCAAGCTTCTGAGAGAAGGTGATGGTGGGGTAACTCTGTTGCAATCCCACTATGTGGAAAAGGTGCTGAGTGGCTTTGAGTTTAGTGACTGTGAACTTGCTCCTACACCTTGTGACCCTAGTGTGTTATTGAGGAAAAATTAGAGAATAGCAAGGGATCAATTGAGATATTCCCATATTATTGGTTCGCTCATGTATCTTGCTAGTGCAACAAGGCCTAACATCTTATTTGCTGTGTGCAAGCTGAGCCAGTTTGTGTCAAACCCGGAAGATGATCACTGGCATGCTCTTGAGAGAGTGATGCGCTATCTAAAAGGCACTATGAGCTATGGTATTCGTTATACCGGACATCCAAAAGCACTAGAAGGCTATTGTGATGTCAATTGGATCTCTGATGCTGATGAGCTTTATGCCACAAGTGGATATGTGTTTTCGCTTAGAGGTGGTGCTGTTTCCTGAAAGTCTTGCAAGCAGACTATCTTAACGAAGTCTACAATAGAAGTAGAACTCACAGCATTAGACACCACTGGCTCTAAGGCCAAGTGGCTTCATGATCTCCTTATGGATTTACCGATTGTTGAAAAACCCATACCGGCTATTTCTATGAACTGTGATAACCAGATTGTGATTACGAAGGTCAACAGTTCTAAGGATAACATGAAGTCTACAAGGCATGTTAAGAGACGACTAAAATCTATCAAAAATTTGAGAAACTCCAGAGTAATAGCGTTGGACTATGTTCACACGTCTAATAATCTAGTAGATCATATCACTAAGGGTCTGTCATGCAATGTGATAGAAAGTGCATCGAGAGAGATGGGTTTAAGACTCACATGAAATTTACTATAGTGATAACCTGTTCTATATGATCGGAGATCCTGTGAAGTAGGATAGTGAAACAAGCTAGTAGTAAATTGTGAGAAAAGATCCTTAATGAGACTTATTTCTGATGCATATCTTTCCTTTCTGTAAGGCAGGTTGGTTTTTATCTTAATGTGTTCTAAGTGGCTTGCTAAAGCAAAGATATTGTCCTACAGAACATCTTTTGAGGAACACACCTATATGAGTCAGATTGCTGGTCACAGTCTATGAGATTTGGGTGATCTCTAAATACTCATGAAAGGCACCGGAGTATGACTCGTATGCTTCAAATAGAGGGGATGTCTTTTGCAGCCTAGTATCAGCTAAGGACTTTAGTGACATTCACCTCACACAAAAATGTTAATTCAAGGCTTAGTCCATTGTTCAGTTGTGACTGAGTGAAACTATTGCTCTAGATGGATGTTCAACTTAACAGTCTCCATCGAAACACTGGTATATAAAAGAAATGTGGTTTTGAGACTACTTTGTTATAAACCCTAGAGTTTGGTGGGGATTATTGGATATATTATGGGCTTGGCCCGTATAATATTTAATAAATCAAATAAAATACTATGGTACGTAACATTAAGCGTTGTATGGTTTAATACCATACGGGATTTTGACTGAACGTTAACTTAGCTTATTTGGTTGGAAATTATCCATCTTAATTGAGAAGCTAAGAAAAGGACAAAGGAGTGCCACACGCGTGCGCGCGCCGCCGCCGCCAGCGACGGCCAGGCCAGGGCATGGGCGCGGCCTTGGCTGTGGCCATGGCCGTGGGCGTGGCGTGGCATGGCGAGGCGAGGCAGGCGGGCGGCGAGCGAGCGGATGGGCGGGCATGGCCAGGTTTTGCCACTTAATCCACATAATTACAGGAGTTTCTCTCCTTTATGGTGGAGGCAAGTTGATTACGCCAGTTACAGTCTCTTCGTGTCTCCGTCTCCTAGGTTCCTCCGCTGGCTTTCTCCCTCCATGCCGCAGGCATAAATCTATAGTCTTCCGTCAGTGCACTTCTTCCGCTTCGCTTCTGAGAGACCACATCTCAGCCGCCCTTTGGCTTTCCCCATCTCGTACCTCTACGCGCACGGAGCAGCGGGAGAGCAAGTGCCTCCTGAACCCTCGTCCACCTACGAACCATGCACGGGGTGTGCGGCGATTAGGTTTTTGGGGAGCGATTCCACGACTACTCGTCCGACGTCTTCTTCCTGGTGATCGCTCGCGGAACCCGTCTTCTTCCTGGTGATCGCTCGTGGAACAACAAGATGTCTTCTTCCCGGTGACCGTTCGTGGGACTGCACTGCGAACACCGTCCTACATCGACTGTGGTCCACAACTTCGAGCAACGCACTATGTCTGGTGCTAATGGAGCCTCCGATGCCCTCGGCATGGGACCCTCCGCTGGGTACACTCTTATCTCTGTGATTACAGTACTTTGTGTTCTTACTGTATCGATCAGTATGTCATATTTACATGTTGTAGCATTTGTTAGAGATATACATATGCACATATATGTCATCACAAACTTGCTGATGTTTTATTTCTAGATTAAATTGACCATGAAAATGCCTAATTGTCTAACATTTTTATGCTGTAAATTTAAATATTAAAATAGGTATTAAACAAAACCTACTATGCTTGGAGGGGGGCCACGGCCCTGCTGGCCCCCCTGGTTACCCCACTGGATCCAACTAATGGGAAATTACAATAAATATATGTAGGGTTGATGTTGATGTAACAACACCGTGCTACCCTAGCTCATTGCTAATTGTTGACGCTTAGGTCACACACCAACAAAGAGGTAGAACACTCTGATTGAGGCGGGCCAATTCAACCTAGCTGACTTTCAAGTTAGTTGTTGCCTAATAGTGTGTTCACACATGAATACTTCACTCTTGTGCCTACAACTGCGATACGTAAGACACATCATTGGAGAGAAGTCTCGTCGGGAGCGCGATACGCAAGACATGCATGCCAACGAGGTCTCTTGAAACACAAAACCCCACATGCCTTGGAGGGACCCCATCGGGGCATTGTCGTGACTATGGACTGCCCTAGTCGGCCTAAGCGCTCTAGAGAGCTTCATCGTCATTGGACCTACAACCATCAGTAGCGGCGACGAATAACGAACAACAATAACGGATTGGAGAAGTAGAGGAGAGGGTAGACTGGTTTTTTATCGATTGTATATATGGATCTCTCAATCAACCGTGATCCTCTTATATAAATGGAGGAGGTGGTTTTATCCTAATAGAAAACCTATTCTACACGCAATCTATAAGTTTCCCACGAGATCGGAGGAGCTTCTAACTAGAAAACCATGAATTGGCTCGGGCTGCCAAAACCAACTTAGGCCTATTTCAATATGCATGCAGGCTTCTCTGAACAAACCAGCCTAGGACGGTTTAGAAATCAACCTAGGCCGGTTTTTACTTTTAGCGGCCGAGGAATGAAGGCCCCAAACCGGCCTCGGCCGGTTTTGTCTGATCTTTGCTAGTTCGGTCCAATTTTTTTTAGAAAGGACGGCAAAAGCTTTGCCACGATTTCTATTAGACAAAGAAAGAAAAAAAGGCAAGTTCCCGCCCAGTTTTTTGAGTGGAAAGTGGGCCCAAAAACCATACAACTGACGAGAGTACACCACTCATCCTACACCACTTTGTTACAACGCCACTACTTGCTCCAACTTGGTCGAATCGACCCAACTACCAACTCAACTAACAACTAAACAAGGACTGAAGAAAAACGACGACTGGGGCACCACCATGGCCAGACGGCAAAAGGAACAACCGCGGAATTAGAAAGCCTAGCAATGCCTCCAAGGAGGAAACGACGCTAAAAGCGTCGACAAGGTAACCCGTCAAGAGAAGGTTTTCACCTACATCATCCAGTACAGTGGGAGGAGAGGTAGGAAAGGACGCCTCCAAGGAGGGAACGATGTCCGCAGACATCGTCGTCCAAGCTTTCACCCCGCCTCAAGCAACCTCCACACTGTCGCCGTCGGAGACCCAAACCTACCAGGGATGTAGGGTGCGGTGATGGATCAGCAACAGCCTCGCCCGTCCACTGTCCCTAGGGACATCGGTCAGGAGAAGTGCTGGGAGAAGCCCACCGGAGAGTACGCCCCCCGCTGGAACCGGCAAAGCCAGCCAGCAGCAAGCATATCCAGCCAGCACCGCCACGAAAACCGCTCGAGCAAGGAGGAAGGCAGATGACGGGGAGAAGAGGGCCGGGATCAGAAGAAGCCCCAGTCGCCCAGCCCACCAACGTCCCACCCCCTACCGAGCTGGCACCGCATCAACCACGCCGCACAAGGCCTCCAAAACCCTCCGCATCGAACTGCCGTCGTCTTGCGCCTCTACATCGGCCCCATGGCAACTCCACCGCCGACGAGCTCCACCAGAGAAGATCTGGCCCAGAGACCGCCAGATCCAGCATCAGAGGCAGCGGGTATGCGGCTTTCATCCTGGCCTGGCACCGCCAGCCGCGCCACCATGGCACCGCGGGCGTGCCACCGCCCTGCCGCCGCCAGCCAGCACCACCATGGCACCGCTGGAGCATGCCTAGCCAAGCCACAGCCAGCCATGCCACCACGGCGTTGCCGACGAAAGCCACATCACCACTGCCTCCACGGGTGCAATGCTCAAGAACTGGGCGGCCGGAGCACGCCACCAGCTCGTCGCCACACTACCGCACCGCCGCAGTCGTCATCCACCACCACGCCACGGATATACGCACCGGCAGGCCGGATCCGGCCTAGGGGACGCCAGATCTGGCACAGAGGGCCGGAAACCCGGCGGCCGCCGCCCCATGGAGCACCATGGGAGCGCCTCAGGGAGAGAGAGAGAGAGAGGAGAGAGGGGAGGATGAGGCCCAGCCGCTGCCATCCTTGCCCTCGGACGGGTAGCCGGTGCTAGGCTCCGGCGGCGGCTGGGGATGGCTGCCTGGAGGAGGGGCTCGGGGGTGGAAACGACGTCGCCGCCCGAGTCGCCCGAGAGCGACGCTTCGGTCCAAATTTGTTCCTGTTCAATATTGCATTTACTTTTCTGGTTCCATCTTCAAACTCCCGATCATATTTCGACAATCAACACTAATAGCCTCATGAAGAGATGATACAGATGACCAGAGGTCTTACTTAAACCAAGTATATTGTTAGTAGAAAAATCATTTGTAATTTTGTATCCTAGCTTTGTCCATAAGCAACTTAATTATACGGGCTTATCTGAGCTGCTAGCCTGGTTGGTGTGGACAAAGAACGA
The DNA here is from genome assembly GCA_904845875.1 of Miscanthus lutarioriparius. Lineage (NCBI taxonomy): Eukaryota > Viridiplantae > Streptophyta > Magnoliopsida > Poales > Poaceae > Miscanthus > Miscanthus lutarioriparius. The sequence goes on along the minus strand of CAJGYO010000003.1, from coordinate 94,435,707 downwards.
GTCATGTAACCGCGTATACGTTTGGGGATCCCAAAGAAAATAGTCCTGCATGCAATGTGAGATCCGCATAATTGCATTCCGCAGCACGTTTGCCTTAAATCAATAGCCCATTCGCTTGAACGTGTTTGACTTATAAGTCATGGCTTATCAGTCAACGAATAGTATTTTTCTTTCACACCAAATCAGCCAACAGTACTTTCAATCATGGCTTATCAGTCAAACAAGCCCAAATAATCTGTGGATTGCTCGTTCCCACTGCGCACGCTTCATGCGCTGCACGATCTGCCTATCTAAATGCAACTCTCTCTCTCTCTCTCCCCCAGCCCCAACACACACACAATACTGTGTCATTTGTATCTGTGTAAGATACGTACTACAAAATCTGTGTGTATCTTCCATGATTTGACAAGAATTTCAGATACAAAGGCAATATTTTGTAAAGGCAAATTTTGTTGTTACATACAGCTCAGCTCAGCAGTCCTTTGTGTTGACCTGCACCTTTTTCTTGCATTCTCGACCCAAATCTAAGGTTGAATCTTTCTGCTCACGAGGATTGTTTAGATCATCCTGATCCTGAATGTCTGGATCAAGTCTGGAAATCCAACACACACAAAATGGGTCACGCGTTCGCTTAAGCAAACGAACTACTATACATCCTTCACTTAAATGGTTCAATGAGACCTTTTGTAGTTGTAGGAGATCAGTACCATGTGTTGAGTTTTACCAGGTTATTAGTATCTCACAATTTTGCTTCATTCAAAATGAACAGTTTGATGTATATACATAGTTACCTCTAGTTGGTAGTAGTATAAATTTAAAACATGAAAACAAAAACAAAAGGTTGTAGTAGTGTAGTACCTTCAAAATATGTTCTCTGCTTACTTCTCCTTTTGTCCTCCTTTTTCCAAAGCAAATACCCTTCTCTTTCATGCATTAGCCTCACCACCATTTCGATCGCAGCATATAAGAATTAAAAGAAGCACCATTTTATCCAACCCCACTTTCACAACGGCTATGAGCATTCTGGAATCCAAATTCCTGTTAGCCCTCATCAATTAAATACATAAGATCGTCGAGGAGATCGTAGAACTTAAAAATGGGAGATTTATTTTTCCTCCAATCCTACAAGAATGAAACTGCTATATATGAAATTCCTCTGAAATTCCAGAGAGCTTCAAATTAAACAAGGCCCAAATTGATACATGAAGCTAGCATACATACGTACTATTCCCACTCCATCAATGGGCATGGTATCTGAATCTTTCTCTCATAAATTTGTATTTTCAATCTACCCCAAAGGAATTCATTTCCCATTTTGTATTGCAATGGGGAGGATCCTTTTGTCCCACTTGTTTTGCCAGCACAATATAAATAGCCACCCAACACATCCATCGATCTGCAGCCAACTCACAAACTAACTCCCAGAAGATCTCAAGGACTTCGATTTTCTTGACCCAAGCAACAACTAGTTAAGTATAGTTAACAAGCAACTTAAACGACAGCGACAAGAACCATGTCACTCTACTTGGCGACCACGGCCGCCGCGGTGTCCGCTGCCGCCGCCATCACCACCCTCCCAAAAAGGCAGCTAGTAGCGCCGCCGCCGCCGCCGTCCATCGACCTAAGGCAGCTGGAACGAGGCATGGCACTCCCCCTGCCACCGGCGCCACCGCCACCACCGCTAGTCAGTGCCAGCAATAGGCACGTCGTCGGAGCAAAGCACAAGGCCGTGGTGGTGATGGGCGCCACGGGGACCGGCAAGTCGCGCCTCGCGGTGGACCTCGCGCTCCAGTTCGGCGGCGAGGTCATCAACTCCGACAAGATCCAGCTGCACGCCGGCCTGGAGGTGACGACGAACAAGGTGACCGAGTCGGAGCGCGCCGGCGTGCCGCACCACCTGCTCGGGGTGGCGCGCCCCGACGAGGAGTTCACGGCCGCGGACTTCCGCCGCGAGGCATCCCGCGCCGCGTGCGCGATCACCGCGCGGGGCCGCGTCCCCATCATCGCGGGCGGGTCCAACTCGTACGTGGAGGAGCTCGTAGACGGCGACCGCCGCGCGTTCCGGGACCGCTACGACTGCTGCTTCCTGTGGGTGGACGTGCAGCGCGCCGTGGTGCACGGCTACGTGGCCCGGCGCGTCGACGAGATGTGCGCCCGCGGCCTCGTGGACGAGGTCGCGGCCGCCTTCGACCCGCGCCGCACCGACTACTCCAGCGGCATCTGGCGCGCCATTGGCGCGCCGGAGCTCGACGCGTACCTGCGGTGGTCGGGAGACGACGAGGACGAGCGTGCCAGGCTGCTGGCCGCCGCCATCGAGGACATCAAGGCCAACACCCGCCGGCTCTCGTGCCGGCAGCGCGCCAAGATCCAGCGGCTGGCCAAGCTGTGGGGCGGCGTTGTCCGGCGCGTGGACGCCACCGAGGTGTTCCGGAGGCGCGGCGACGCGGCCGACGAGGCGTGGCAGCGGCTAGTCGCCGCGCCGTGCATCGACGCGGTGGGCTCCTTCCTACGCAACGACGACGCCACCGCCGCCAATGATCTACCGGCGGCCGAAGCAGTGCCCGTGTTCGCTCCTGCGCCGGCAGCGGCTGTCGCAGGATAACGAACGAAGCTTCTTGATCGGCGTTGGCAGCTGCACCACAGCATTCACGAGTAGCCATTAACGACACCATTACTTGGTGCGATGGCATTGGCCGAGATCGTCCACAAGGAGAAAGGAGGGAGTGATCGAGAGCGAGGGGAATGGCGAGCATAACTAGAGCCAGGTCAATAATGGCCAGGTCGTTTGTCTTATTATCCGTACTTTTCAGCTTGTTTTTTCATACAGAACAGTGTTTTTCTCTCACAACAAATTAGCCGGAACAGTGTTTCGGCTTGTTTTTTCAGCGAAGCGAACGGACCAATAGAGCTAAGTGTTTGACTATAAGTCAAAGTTATAAGAGTCAAGTCATATAATAGTTGTCTCTTATTTGGCTATAAAAAAGTTTTTTATTATTATGTGGTACCTTGTCTTATTTTCTCTTTCCTATTCCTCCTCACATACATTATTGTTTAGGCCCACAGATGCCTATGCTTCCGTGGCCAGCTTAGTGCTAGAATAAGAGCCAAGTTCTCTTCTCTCTCCTCTCTTCTCTCCTCTATATTAGAAAAATACTGACTAGCTTGGCTATAAGTTTATTACTGTACTTGCTCTTCCGAACATACATGGGAATGTAAATCTATAGAGATTAGCGTAATTATTGCTTTGAGAAACGTGCGTTGGAAATCCTACGAGGAGGAGAAGCTGACGGTGATGGAAGAGTGGATATATGATCATATATATAGCCAGCCAGATATAGAGCCCTTGATACAGATGAGTGTGTTGCATGTATATTCGAGCAATGCATTTGCACGAGTTAGCGCCTGCTGTAACTTTTCACTTGTCTTTTTTGCCACCAATTTCTGTTATTGTACATTCTGTGAAATGATGCTTATTTTTGTTTTTCTTTAATTTGGTCGTGCAAACATTGTTGTGCGCGCAATCGAGTGTGTACAATCGAGCCGTTCAGTTTTTTTTTTTGGTCGTGTCTGCCCGTCTGATGAGCGAGATATTAATGGGAAATGTATTTTTTTTTTGAATTACATAAGTATAGATGCAGACGCTCACAACACACACGTACACTCAACACACTCAACAACATTTGAATATTTTTGTCTTGTAGTTGACTCCTGTAGTATTAGTGGTTTGCACGTGAGCACAAATTAAAAAAAAAACAGGTATATATTTATAAAAAAAACAGCTGCTGTATCTATATATATATCAGGTTATTTATTGTAACATATACATTATCGATCGACTCATGCCAAGTAAGTAAAGTATAATCTTGATGGTAATGATATATATGTCATGCATTTAATATTATTTCATATATAAATCTTACACAGTAACCTCTATTTAAATGTAATAATAAAATATATCAACAAATAATTGGGAAATAAAGACTACTAGCTGGGTTGAAGCCACCAAACCATCGATGAGTACAATATACTCAGTGTCAGGTACTGGTCTAACCCGGTAATGACAATCACCAAATAACTGCCGGGTATGGTATCAACCCGATAGTGATACTCATGTTATCACTGCTAGGGGGAGCATAATCCTTGGTGAATGAGTACACCCGGCAGTGATATCCGACAATGTCGTCCAGTCATTGTCGGGTCTAAAACCGGCAGTGACATGCTATTGCCCTTTGTCGATCGGATTTGGCAGTGATGTCAGGTTTAGATCCAACAATGATCCATGGATTTGGACTAGTGTGGATTTTATTAGAACTCATCTCAGGCGATCAATCTCAAACGTCCATATGCATTCAATGGTTTTCCCATTTTTCTTCACTAGTCCGGCGTCACTCGACAGAAGGTGTGAGCTCTCTTTCTCTCCTCCGGTCGCTTGCTCCTCCTCAGAGCCTCCATTGCACTTGCACGCGTGCCTCCCCTTATGTAAGGCCGGCAATCATACATGGATGACGCCGGATAAGACACCTAAGTGGTGCGCTGCCATCACCTCAAATCTCACCCACAGCTTTAGGCGCCTGCTGGGTGCTGAGCTGAGCAATAGGAGTAGTTGATAGAAAAAGATCCTATATGGATTCACAATTTCAGCCTTTGTGGTTAGTAATTTAAGGGCCCATTTAGGCAATGTTTCCATATAAATTTGTAATTTGTTTATACCTAATAGATATACTCCATCCATACTAAGAAGGACGATGGAATTTTACAATAGTGCTAAGTTAACCAATTTGAAGTTTCACCAAATTTATATAAAATATAAAATAAAAAGATACTAACACTATCAGAAAAATGATTTTAGGAGACAGCCTCGCTGATTAACAGAGGCGGGCACCTCTAGGGACCGTCCCTGTAAATGGTCAGCCCACCAACAAACGCCAACCTCTTTTAATCATTTTCAGAGGTGGACGTCCTAAAGTGGTCGTCTCTCTTAATCGACTATTAATAGAGACAGATGTCCTAATGCGTTCGTTTCTGTCAGGCATTTTAAACGTTCACCTCTAAACATTGATTAAAAAAGATGGTCATCCTAATAGGTCTGCTTCTGGACATAGTTTCATCAAAAAATAATTAATAATTTTTCCATATGAAAAGATGAATTTTATATCAAAATTATAGCTCTTGATGCGGTTTATAACTTTGTAGTTTTGAGAAGTTTTTTATTTCATATTGTTTATCCCAAAATTTCAAATTTTCAAATAATCCCAGGTGTTGACATGGTCTATACCAAATCTATAGTTCTCAATATAATCTACAACTTTTGTGGCTGAAAATTTTTTATTTGAAGTTGTTTAGAGTCCCATATATGTGTTTTAAGTTGTTAGAATTTGAAATTTAAAATTAGAAATTTCCAAGCGATCTTGAATCTTCACATGGTTAATACCATAGTTGTAGTGGACGACCTTATCTACAAGTTTGTTTTTTAATAAGTTTTTATTTAGAGTTGTTTAGAGTCTCAAATATATATTTATGTTCACATATTTAAATTTTTAAAATTTTCAAACAATCTTGGATGGAGACATGTCTTATACCAAAGCTGCAGTGCTTGACAAGATTAAAAACTTTGTAGTTGAAACTTTTTTCATTTGAGTTTATTTAGTAGCTAAAATATTCAATACAATATTACGCAATATTGATATAAAATGATAGTATCCTATGTATATTAACAAAAGACTATGTAGTGCAGAGTTGTAGTATTTGACAAGAGTTGATATTTTTTATTTGAGTTCATTTAGTAGCTAAAATATTCAATACAAGATTACAAATATATAAAATGATAGTATCCTATGTGTATTAACAAAAGAGTGTGTAGTATAGTGATAGGGAGGTATAGTTTGAGAAAATGATCGTCTTTGAAAATGCTTCCCATAATAATGATAATATTTATTATATCAAATAAGTATCATTAGATTAGTCATGAAATATATTTTTATAGTATACATATTTGAGGCCAAATTTAGAATAGAAGTTTTAGAAAGCCTAATTCAATTCCCCGCCCCCTCTTAGGCGTCATGTCCCTTCAGTTGGCATCGCTAAGTCCTGACATACTAAAATCACGTAATCATCGACATCATAGATTGGAGGTGAAGAATGTCATTATTATGGGGCTCTTGATTAAATCACGTAATCATCGAGATCATAGATTGGAGGTGAAGAATGTCATTACTCTAATGTATCTTTCTTGCTCTCCAGTGACTTGGATATAAACAGACATGTAACTGTTGTGCTCTCAATTGAATAGAGTCCCTTCCCATTCAAAAAAGAAAAAAAGAATACTACGCTATCTTTTTAATCTTTAAATTACAGTCTGTTTAATTTCTCCTTGACATGGGAATACTCAGTAGTAAAACTAAGAAATGTGGTATGTTGTGGACGAATATAGCTCCCAATAGAGATAGCATATAGCATAGTAAAGTGACGAACTATAGTAAGCAGCAAATTTTTTTTTGAAAAATAACAAGATGCTACAATTAAATTATATTAGCACTTGGATCCAATCAGATCACACATTATCATCAGTTGAAGTAGATAAGGGAGTATAGATTGATAGATTAACATAATCTTATGTTAGACAAGATCTAGTCCTATTATTAATCAAGCATTTCAAAAAGAAAAATCTTTTAGTCAAGTCACCTAGAATTTTTTTAGCTTCTTAATTTTGACCGCACTAGGAACAGAATAAGAACATCTCTGTTGCACACTAACAGAAAGTGAGAAATAGCATTGGGGATCGCATATATAATACTAACGCATTGACATTTTAGTGAGAAAAGTTGCTTTGAAAAGAAATTAAAATCAATATAGGACTTCCATTTCACTTGTCCCATTCTTCCAAATCTTTCTATGCTTTTCGGGAATGGTGTCCTAATTTATTTGTGCAGCAGCACTGAAGCACTAAGTTTTGTAAGGAAGTTAATTCACTTATTGTGGTATGGTACACTAGCTTTTCTTGTGCTCAACTACTTTCCCAATACCATAATATATGATGTGGGCTGGTGGGCTGGGCCGAATAGCCGAGCTACTGCAGCTCGGGTTGCGGTACTGCAGCAACGAAGGTACTGTAGCTACAGGACTTTAGTCCCGCGCCGGAACCCGAGGAGGTGCCGAACCAGCTTAAAAGCCTGAGCCTAAGAGAGAATAAACTCCGGTTCGAACCTTTTGCATGAAGCGAGGACGAAAGCGCAAAAGAGTTAATTAACAGGTGTGGTCCATTCAACGTATAGAGTGGATCTTAACCGTCTTCCCGGGCTGGGGCGTTACAAATGGTATCCAGAGCCAACTCTCGCGGTTTCACGGACATATGGCTCGGGAGCTCGGACAGGTTGTGCATGGCTCTGCAAGAGCATGGCACTTGGGCGGGGGAGCTGGGAATATGGACGTGGGCCAAGAGAGTCGATCATGAGCATTTGTCCCGAATAGGGTAAATGTAGCATCACGTTACTGTTGCTCGGTGCCTGTTCACGCGCGGTGCTGTATCATCGCGAGCACTGTGTAACCAGCCTTTAGTCCCAAACTGTGAATCCTAGGATGGCCAGACCGACTTAAATAGCCAGGCCAAGGACACGTAGTAACATTCGGTTAACCGTTTTGTGCGAAGCGAGAACGAAAGAGCAAGCGGGTTGCTAGGTAGGTGGAGCCCACCCCTCGGTAGAGTGGTCCTGTGTCGGGCCTAGGGTGTTACAGTTACATAATAATCCAATTAATAGGGACAAAAGATACTGAAGAGATGAAAAAAATTCCCATATTTACATGCTTTCCACGTAATTCTTTTTAGCTAGGGCAAACTACTGATTGATATCCACTGTAAACAGTGGTAAATGTTCTGATGAATCTGTGTATTTTTCTCATAATTTGGTTTCAATCCATTCACTTCATATAGAACCCCACTAATCTGAGAACAGTGTCCCATGCAAGCATAACCTTCCCTCGATGCAAGGGTGGGGTCAAGGAATTTCTTTACTTATCATCGTTAAATATTTATTATTGAAGGCGTGACACACTATCATTTGTCCCTTCCTTTAGTTTTGTTTATATCATAGCATAGCTAAGCTGGGATTAGTGATGATCATTATATTAGCTACTCCCTTTTCAGATATGATTTTATACAAGTTTTATATGGACATCTATGTGGGTTCAAGCATTCTAGCTGCCAGCCTGAAAGGCAAATATAGGGTAGTTAGTTAGTCAAGCGTGCACTTGCCAAATCATATATTTTTCCAAGTTGGTAATAGGCATTCATGCATCATTGTGCTTGTACTTGTCGAAGGGTAACTACAAGAGGAAAGGCGGTCATGAAAGGGATGGGAAGAGAGGAGGTGTATCCCCACACATCCACTGAACCAAATCTATCTCCAAAGCAATGCCAACACCTCTTGTCTCTAGAGCATCTCCTCTTGTTTCTTCTCATCATCTTTATAAGATCATGCTAACATAATACAAAGCAAAACTGGGAACTTGAACTACTAGCTGTATTAATACGAACAGCATGAAATCATTTGTTTGGATGGTTACGCACTTAGGTAGTACATTACATTAGTGGTGTGAATACATCCGGTGGTGTGATGTAATGCTTGTGATGAACTATCTCATTATTCATAATCTTAAGTTTGGTTCATTTTGTTTGCAGGTGCTTCATTAAAATAAAACAAAAAAGGCAGTATTTCTTAAGATAAAGTGACATAAGGCAAAATTGTTACAAAATGATCAACTTGAATACTTTATAAGGGGGTGATCGCATATGTTCATGATCTATAGCTAGCCTTTTGTGTGTAACTGTCATTATCCTTCGCGTGAACCACTTTTTGTACATGCATAAAAATGGTGGCATGCTCTTGTGCGTGTGCACGCGTGACTATGTCGCTAATCCATGTAAAGCTGATCGAGGTTATCAAATACTGTGCTACTACCTTCAGTTCACACGCATGCGGGAAGAACTTTATGACCATATATACCTTAAGTAATTATTAATTATGGATTCATGTCATCTGAAGTTTTGTACCTCTCACATCTGTCTCAAAATATAGTTAAAATTTTATCACAAAATATAAGGACTTTTGAGAACAATACACAAGGCCCAACCCCATGGTTTATTTAATGAGGATCAATTAGCTAGGAGCTGGCCCAAATAAACCAAAGTTAAGCCAATCAGAGAGCTGGCCTGGCTGTTTAATGAGTGTGATGGACTTTTCCCTTGCTTCTTAATTTGTTCTTAAATTGCCATAGGTTATTAATTATATTTTGGGGCCAAGGGTAGATACTGTTATCCTATATTCTTATAAAGCTAAACCCCACTAGATTTTTCTCTCAACATGCAAGCTATCAACATCAACAATCCACTAAAACTTACAATTATAGCCAACTAGCACACGTAATTATGATAATTAGCTCTTCATCCACTAACATGCATTTAGTTGTTCACATCAATGTGTCAAACAATTCACCAAAATTAATTTAAGATAGTTTCATTCATATAACTATAAATATAAATAGTCTAATTTCTTTTAAAATTATCTGGAATCCCCATAGCAACACGCTGGGTATTCTCCTAGTTATTATGGTTCATGCTTACTATACGTATACAATGCCACTGATGCATATATATGCACATTCCCATAGGCCACGTAAAAAGGAATGCCCAAGATCTTCTCGGCACAAATTTATATTTCAGTATATCTCAACAATATTTGTTCCACATAACTACCTATACTAATTTACATATTTCTTGCAAATTTTAGCAAGCACAGGTGCACACCAAAACAATGCAGAATTTCTATCTGACATTAAGCTGCTAACTAAATCTGGGCCGTTACTTTTAGAAACTTTACTTATATGCTTCAGCTATTTATGTTCGTACAAAGGTAGCTACTAAGTAAGATATAACTGTGTGGTAGAGAGCATAATCTTGTGCTCTTAGGATTGGATATTTGATGCTACATGCATAAAGCTAGATAGATAGATAATTATTATTCAATCGTTCAGATCTTAAATTTTTAGTCGTCCCTTTCAGGCATTCTAAACCTTTGAGATATGATTCTTAATGGCAACTTGGAAGAAGGCTGCGGCTACATGAACATGTATGTGTATGATCATTGATCAGGGCATTGCTTATATGGCTTTAAAGTGATCACAATGGGTGTGGGTGCACATCATGCGTGTGTAAAAAAACAAATGATATATACTTATTAGGTATCACTGTAACACAACATACATTTACCGACACTTTCTATTGTAGGCAAAGAGCACCTTTGCTGACAGATAACCTCCCGCGCAAAGTTTTGCCGACAGTTTAGAAACAGTCGCGCTAGAAGCCGGTCGGCGAAACTTTTGCCGACAGTTAACAGAATCCCCGACACTTTATGTGTAGGCAAACGGTCTACCTACGCCGACAGTTGAAACCATTGGCAACAGTTAACCCTTTGCCAACAGTTAAGACCTACGCCGACAGTTAAGACCTTTCCCGACAGTTTGTATGTTGGCCAAACCATTTCAAAGGTATTTTACAAACCATACCCTACCCAAAAAAAACTATCGGCAAAACTGCATAAATATAATTACAATTAAAATAATTTGACAAATCCACTTTTGCTCATATAGAAGGCATCACATTGAATAAATTCATTTGATTTTTGTATAAATAATATATTAGATCTTACATACATACACCCTGCTCGTCAATCCTATCTATTTCTAAAAATTATAATTCTTTACACTGCAACAAAATACGAACATATTTGAAAAAAAAACCAAGATATTTGCAAGTATACTACGTCCACAATAGTAGCATGCCATCTCCAAAGAGAAGAAAATAGGTGGCAGGTACTCCAGTACTTCGAGGCTGTTTGGCACCCGCTCTCGCCGGCTCCAGCTCCCTGCACAGGCACACTGTACAACACTGTGCTGCACTGTAACGCGGAGCTGGCCGGCTCAGGCTTCGGCAAAATACAACTACAAAGCGGAGGAGCCAGCGTTCTAAGAGTCCGGCGGCTCCACCACAATACTCTGTTACATTGCTCGGAACCAGGGCTGCCAGAGCCCCTCCAAACAGGCCCTTAGAAGCAGAACTTCTGCCGCTGCAAATGATGGATGGACAAATATGAGATTGTATACTTGGTACCATTGACTAGAAGAAGGAAGCATTAAAATGATATGCTCTTGAAAGGAAAAGGCAAACTATACGAACGGCCGTTACTTACACAAAATTTGGCTGTCTGTTGTTGGTCAATATATGCAAGCAGCTCATCCTACTGAATCAATGTCTCATACAAGATCTGCTCACGAGAGAAACAAATGTCAGTACAGGAAAAGTAGCATTTTCTATTAATTGTTTCATGAACTCCATGTATCAATCTAGGATTTCACGTCTGGTTCTGATACAACAAAATTATCAAGAAATTTAGTGAACAGTCAAATTCTTGGATGTAAGTAACATGGCTGAGAAAAATATTATTACCTCACAATGAAGCTACAACATATACTTAAATTTTAAGATACCAAACTAGGGTCAACCTGGTAATCAGCTTACAACTACTTTTTTTTCTTTAAGAAAACAAGAGTACCTTCTTCATAGAAATTAGTTCAGCTTCCAACACATCCACGCGGAAAGCAAGAGTATTTTCAGCATTGCTGAGGAATAACCCAACACCATTTTCTCCTAATATGAAATGCACAGAATGCAAAATTCCAAAATAATCAGAATATTTAGAACCAGAGGAAACTGAGAACCATCTACAAATTGCAAAGCTTCGTTCCGAAAGCTTATCTTCCTCTGAAATATTTTATCTGTTGTGTGTAAACTTAAGTATATTAAGCCAGCATGCATCTCCTATGAACCAAGTAATCTGATGCGCTATTTTAACTTGAAGTAAAGCATTCGTCATGATCTACCCAAAAGCACACATGATAGGGACTGCATGTTCTATGGAAGACTGAAATATGGTAGAGTGAAATTTTATGTTAATCCACCCACATGATATGATCTCCAGGGAATAGGTTTCATCAATCATTAATATGGGATTGGAGACTAGAGCACTAGGAGATTTTCTCACACATCATCAACAGGTAAACAAAGAACCCAATGCAATTTGTAGAATCATGATCACCCTATGCAAAAAGACATGGACGAGGATAGCAGAGGAATTACAATTACCGCAGAGTTTTCACTTATCTAAAAACTCAGAATTCGCACCAACCAATGCAATTAACCAATGCAATTAACAAATAGTTATGGCTTCCTTTACTTCATTGGATTGCACTGATGGATCTAGCTATCACAACAATCTCCTAATTTAGTGGTCAAAAGAATAATAGCACACCTTTGGTCTAATCTGAAAGTGAATATAAGTGTTGCCGCTAGCTAAATATAATATGGAAACTGTATTGCATTTAATTATATCTTTATAATATGGAAACTGCATGAGAGAGTTTAAGTATTCAAGCTCAGAGTAATTTCTTAGTGTACTTAGACATTCCACTTGAAATGAAAACTAAGATGAAAATTGCTTTGATTGTGAAAAACATAGCGACATAATTAGTGCATCTTTTGGACAATAAACTCACCCGAAAATTTCTAGGGAAACCATTTCTTTCTTAGGAGTTTCAAGAATCTGGGAAAGGAAAAGATAGCCTTGCTTAGCTTGTAGCAGTTTTTACTCATAACCTGCATCTCAAACGATCGCTGAGCAATTGAAGAATAGAAGATAAAGGAATTGACTTCAGAAAGCAATTGAAAAAAATAGAGTGAAAGTAGGACAAATATCAATAACTCATGAGCAGATGTCGACTATTCACTCAAAAGGGCGTACCCAGTGCAGAGAGCTCCCGCTTTGTGTGGGGTCTGGGGAAGGGTGTTAGTGGCAAGCCATGTACAAGAATGTCAGACCAAACCACTAATCAAAACAAGAATGCCATGTACAAGAATTTACTGAACTAGTCAAAATGACATCATTTCACCTGAAGAAACAGAGGAAACTGAAACTGAGTGCGAACTGAGTGCTTTTGAATCTGATGATGAGCTATTTACCTGAAGAAAAAAATATGTAGCAGTACTGATAAGACAGTGGTCTATACTAGATTGTAACGATGGTATTCTGTACCAGTTCTTAGGATTTTCAGAGTCATACCTTATAACTAATCATTGCATTACTCAAACAATTGCAAATAAGACTCTTGACTAATTATAATTAACCTCGCCTCGCAAACAGACATTTCAAGGAAGACTGCAATATGTCCAATTACTACATGTATATAGCAAGATAAACTAATGAAAAACTTCATATAAAATCAACTACCCAGATCCCAACAAATTCTAAAAAAAGGTTTGACTTTTGGACCCTCCACTGGCATACCATGTTATATAGCACCGGCAATATTTCAAAAAATCCATTCTGCATTCAATCTTCAGCGTAATTCCTGCAAATAGACAGTTAACTAAAGCAGCTAAAACTCCTTTCAACCTGTGGAAGGGAAGGAAAGAAAGGAGGAGCGGTGGATAAATACCATGATGTACCTTGTTCTCTCTAATCAAGATCACGCTTTCATTACAACTAAAAACAGAGTTGATCTATATTATCGATAGCTCATCACACTTGGCCACACCATACCATTCATCTGTCCAAGCCTCCAAAAGAACTGCAATCACACAGCAACTAGGTTTTTGGTAAGGCTGTTGTTTACCTGTTGATTGTTTGTAAAAGTCATCCACTTCTCTACCACATATAGTTCACCATATATGTGGGGCATGTTAAACCTAAAACATGATCTCTAGGCATAGAACTAGCATGTCTACTTGCACTTGGATAAACCATGAATCCTAGAACATCTACTAGTGCAGTGACAGTAGATAGAACGAGAGAAAGAGAGGGGTGAAGAAGGACGTGTCGAACCTGACACCGCAGAGGAAGATGGCCCAGAAGCCGCCATCTCGTACATTGGTGAAGTCTGCGCACGGGCAGCGACGTTCGGGGAAGAGGTCAATGAAGTCATTGACGTCGGTGGAGCGGGACGGCGTGGCTGGTGGCTTCCCGTCACTGGCTGCGCCCCTCTCTGATCGGGATTAGGGTTTAGGTTTCGGTGGGGAGCTCGGCTCAGGCGAACCTCGTATTCAGAGCCGCCGGCCCCTACCTCTATATATTGCTCAGTGTGACAGGTGCCCTCCAGCCATAGTGGGCTGGGCGTCCCCGATCAGGGCGCGGATCAAAGGCCCAACTGGGCCGTTGGGCCCAGTTTGGGATTAGAGATCAATCTAACAATCTCCCCCTTGATCTCCTACCATCTTTCAATTTCATATCATTTACTTTTGTTCATTCCATTACAGATTAGCGCATAGAGCATGTTTCATCGTCATGGTCAATTGCTGATAGATTTAACAACTACAACACACCACTCTGTTCTGAAATAGATACTTAACTTTGGACCTTCTTTTGTCTAGAAATTAACTTTCCCTTAAACCCATGCCGGCTACATGTTCTCTGAACACGTTGGGTGGTAAGCCTTTTGTAAGCGGATCCACGAGCATCTTTTCGGTACTTATATGCTCAAGACTTATGACATGATCCCGGACTTTATCTTTCACAACATAATACTTTATGTCAATGTGTTTGGCAGTACCACTTGACTTATTGTTGTGAGCATACTATACTGCCGGATTATTATCGCAGTATAACTTAAGTGGTCTATAGATGTCGTCAACCACCTTCAAACCGGGTATAAACTTCTTTAGCCAGTTCACCTGCCCCGTTGCCTCATAACACGCTACAAACTCGGCATATATTGTGGATGATGTAGTGACGGTTTGCTTTGAGCTTTTTCATGAAATAGCTCCTCCTGCGAGAGTGAATACATATCCGGACGTGGATATTCTATCATCTCCCGCATAATCAGAATCTGAATATCCCACTATATGGAGTGAATCTGATCTTCTATACGTCATCATGAGGCTTTTCATTCCTTGCAAATAACGCAAAACTTTCTTTACTAGTTTCCAGTGTTCTGTTCTAGGATTGCTCTAGAATCTGCCAAGTAACCCGGTAACAAATGCCAAGTCAGGGCACATACATACTTGAGCATATTGCAAGCTTCCGACAGCTAAAGCATATGGATGCATTTTTATTTGATCGATCTCATACTTGATTCCTAGGGCATTGAAAATCCCCATATCTGTCGCCCTTGACTATAGGAGCAGGTGAGAGACTATATTTGTGCATATTGAATTTCTTTAAGATCTTTTCTATGTATGCCTTTTATGACAGTCCTAATACCCCTTTACTTCTATCTCGATGAATCTCGATCCCTAGAACGAATGAAGCTTCACCAAGATCTTTCATATCAAATTTTGAGGATAAAAACTTCTGTCTCCGGTAGTAGACTGACATCACTACTAGCAAGTAAGATATCATCCACATACAGGACAAGGAAGATAAACTTCCCATTCTTAAACTTTGCATAGACACAATTGTCCTCTACATTCTCTTTAAACCCAAAATTCCTTATTGTCTGATCAAACTTCAAGTACCACTATCTTGAAACTTGTTTTAATCCATAAATGGATTTCTTTAGGCGGCATCCCATTCGATCTTTTTCTTCCATGACAAAACCTTTCGGTTGTGTCATGTAAACATTTTTCTCCAAGTCCCCATTGAGAAATGCCGTCTTTACATCCATCTGATGTAATTCTAAATTGTAATGTGCCACTAATGCCATTATGATTCTGAAGGAATCCTTACATGAGACTGGAGAAAAGGTCTCATTGTAATCAATGACTTCTCTTTGCGTAAAGCCTTTTGCTATAAGTCACGCTTTATATCTCTCTATATTTCCTTGAGAGTCAAGTTTTGTTTTGTATACCTATTTACAACCTACTGATTTTTTGCTCCTTTAGGAATTATTTTCAAGTCCCAAACTTTATTGGCATTCATAGATTTCATTTCATCTTTCATGGGCTCAAGCCACTTTGATGAATGATCACTTCACATGGCTTCTTCAAATGAGGTGGGATCATCCTCCATTTGAAATTCCTCAGTGTTGTATACGTCATAGTCAGCAGGAATAGCTGATTTTCTAACTCTTTGAGACCTTCTAGGGGCCTCCATATTTGGCACATCTTCTGTTTGAGGTTGTTGTTGCTCCCCCTCATGTGTGGCAATAGGTTCTATAGGATCCTGAAGAACAGGTTCCTCATCGTCATTCATTGTTGCCACAGGCGGAATAACAACAGGTGCTCGCACCACAGTATCTTGCACTGTCGGTGCAGCGACAGCAGGTAGTGAGAAAAATGACCCATAAATCATCGGAGTGGGCGCATACACCCGCTCCTCTTCAAGGTCAATTTCTCGAGCTACCATGCTCCCCCTCATCATTTCATCCTCTAGGAAGACAGTGTGTCTCGTTTTCACAAACTTTATATGTCTATCTGGACAGTAGAAACGAAAGCCTTTTGACTTTTCTAGGTAGCCAATGAAATGGCAACTTACTGTTTTGGGATCTAGCTTTCCAATATTTGGGTTAAATACTTTAGCCTCAGCAGGACTCCCCCACACACGTAAGTGGTTTAGTGAGGGTACTCTTCCTGTCCACAACTCATACGGTGTTTTAGGCACCGACTTACTTGGTACTCTATTGAGAATATGAATGGCGGTTTTAACGCCTCCATCCACGGGCTCAACGGTAAGGTGGAGTAACTTATCATACTGCGCACCATATCCATTAGGGTACAATTGCGTCTTTCAGCTACTCCATTCTATTGAGGTTCGCCCGGTGTAGAATATTGGGCTACTATGCCATTCTCCTGTAAGAACCTTGTAAAAGGTCTAGGAACTTGGCCATATGGGGTATGTCGACCGTAGTACTCCCCCCCGTGGTCGGACCTGACTATCTTAATCTTTAAATTGTGTTGGTTTTCAACTTCTGCCTTAAATATCTTAAATTTATCCAATGCTTATGTTATTTCTTTAATTGGATAAATATAGCCATAACGGGAGTAATCATCTGTGAATGTTATGAATGAATCATAACCATCCATAGTCTTTATAGGAAACAGACCACAGATGTCTGTGTGAATAATCTATAAAATTCCTACGCTTTGTTTGGCATCTTTCTTAATTTTCTTTACATACTTTCCTTTTATGCATTCTCTGCATTGTTCTAAATCTGAGAACTCTAATGGAGGAAGAATATCATTCTTAACTAGTCTTTCTATTCTCCCCTCGAAATATGGCCTAAACGACAGTGCCATAATTTCGACGACGCATCGTGAGCTCTCTTTTGTTTTCTGCTTACATCCGTAGATGAGGATACATTCTCATTGTCGCACGCAATGTTCCCATCATCGCATACAACATTCACATCATCACATAGTGATAACAAATAAAGCTTATTTTGTAAGATAGCAAGACCAACACATGTATTATTAAATGTTATCTTACATTTGCCATTTCCAAAATGGCAATCATATCCATCATTGTCTAAGCATGAAACATTAATCAAGTTTCTCTGTAAAGAGAGAACATAAAGTACATCTCTAAGTAAAAGTGTGAAGCCATCAGCAAGCTCTAGAGAAAGATCACCAATGGCTTCAACATCTGCTCGGACTCCATTTGTAACTTTAACGTATCTTTCTCTTCTTTGTGTAGTCCTCGTTGAACGGAATCCCTATAAGGAATTAGCAACATGAACAGTTGCACCTGAATCAATCCACCAAGTAGATTTCGAATACTGTACATACAGGGATTCATTTATGAACGTAATAATGTTCTCACCTTTCTTTGCCATGATCATCTTTAAGTAATCAGGATAATCTTTCTTATAATGTCCCGTCTTCTTGCAATAGAGACACTGGTCTTTCTCTACTGTAAACTTGTTCTGTTGAGGCTGATGCAGTATGGGACCCTTTCCCTTTGACTTTGAGGAGGAGTTAGCATTAGTATTCTTTTTCTTGTTATCTTTCACATAATTGATAGTGCCACCATTAGCAGCTTTCATTCTCTCCTTCTCTTGCACACACATAGCCATGGGCCTCTCTAAGTCCCACTTCTCGGGCTGTATGTTGTAGTTGACAACAAAAGTGTCAAATTTCTTTGGCAAGGAAGCAAAAATCAGATGGATAAGAAACTCTTCCTTGAGAACCAGATCCATTGGTTTTAGCTTGGATGTCAAATTGCTCATCCTTAGTATGTGCTCTCTTATGCCACCATTTTCAGAGTACCTCTCTATCACCAACTGCTTTATCAGTTGTGTAGCATATGTCTTTGAAGAGCCAGTGAACTGACTTTTTATTCTATCGAGATACTCGGTGACAGTGTCACACTTTGGGATTGAGCCCACAATTGTAGGCTCAATCGTGTTCTTTATCACAGCCAAATATTTTTTGTTGGCAGTGACCCACTTCCTATGCTCAAGGTCATAGGACATCTTTTGGGATTCAAAATCCCTCTCTCTAGTTGCCCAAGCGGCATCAGCCTTGTTTGTCTCCCTCACCGGTGCCACAGGCTCAGTGGGACATGGTGAGGTGACTACCCAGTCCACCTCAGCCAAGATGAAGGTCAGGTCAATCTTTTTCTTCCACTCCGTGTAGTTGTCACCTTTGAGAGTGGGGATCTCTTTGATACAACCCATCAAGTTGTATCCGCCTAAAAACATAATTCATATAGAGTGAGAACATAAATAATAACAACAATTGCATACCTTGATTCCACGTTGGTCAAAATTAAAACATACAACTGTTTAAACATTAAATCTACATCACCGTTGGGCAGAAATAAAAATAATGCATAAAATCATTAAAATAACGATATTGTTATTAACAACGTTGGTTAGAAAATAACAACATCATAATCATGTCAAAATCTCTTTTTCTCCAATTAAATATCACGTTGGTTCAAAATAACTGGAGAATAAACTATTTCTTTAGCAGCGGAAAATGTAAAAAAAATATCTATTTTTCATAAGCATTTCTCTGTAATTTCTCTATTCTCTGGAAATTTATCCTGATGGTTCAAAATTTAACAGAGAATTAAAACAAAATTCATCAAATTCATTCAAATCTGCTTCTGAAAATAAAATAAAATTCAAAGTTCATTCGCTGTTCATTCTGGCCCGGCCTACAGCAGCAGTAAACGGCCCAGTAGCGCGCACGGCCAGCACAGCGCCAGGTCAGCCTAGGCCCAATTCGCACGCGTGTCCGGTCGCAGCGCCTCCCCCGCGCCTAGGCCGCAACCTGGGCCTAGGCCGAGAAAGTTCTCGCCCGCCTGGGCCGATTCTGGCCCAAGCAATCTGAGGCGTCCGCTTTCATCCGACGGTTGTCCGCGCATGTCGCTCAATCAAAAAGGCGATGGCAGCGGCTCCCCTGAAACCCTAACGCTATTCGGTTCCTCCTTCCTCTCTCTTCGCCGTTCTTCTTCCTCAGCGCAGCAGCAGCAAGCGGCGACCGAGCGAAAAAGAAAGAACATGGCGCCGTTGTCGGCCCCTTCGCCGGCGCGAGCGCTCCCCACGTGGGTGAGCGCGCTGCCGTCGAGCGGACTAGCGGCGGCACCCTTGGCCGGAGCTCGCACGGCTCAGCCATCTTTTCGCGCGCCGACGAGGCGACAGGGCGGTGCACGGCTAGGTGGGCCCCTTCCCCTCTTCCCCTTTCTCCTTTTCTTCATCTGCTTTTGGATTTTCTTCTCGAATTTCATCCGATTGGGGATTAGGGTTAGGGTTAAGTCAAGTTAGGGTTAGGGTTTGACTCACTGGAGTCACTATTCATCTTCCCCAGTGAGTTCTTCGTGTGTTTGAGCTCGAATTTGGGTTCATCTTGAAGCCGAGTCCCTCTTCTTCTTACTGCTTTCATTCACCCTATTAGGGTTAGGGTTCGGTGACCCTCTTCTTTTCTCAGATCCGAATGGATCTAATCTGTTTCTTACCCCTAACATGATCTACATCTAGACAGAGGATTCCGATAGGCTAGATCTATACCCAGTGAGGCTCTGGTACCATTGTGAAACCTAAAACAGGATCTCTAGGCATAGAACTAGCATGTCTACTTACACTTGGATAAACCATGAGTCCTAGAACATCTACTAGTGCAGTGACAGTAGATAGAACGAGAAAAAGAGAGGGGTGAAGAAGGACGTGTCGAACCTGACACCGCAGAGGAAGATGGTCCAGAAGTCGCCATCTCGTTCATCGGTGAAGTCTGCGCACGGGCAGCGACGTTCGGGGAAGAGGTCAATAAAGTTGTCGACGTCGGTGGAGCGGGGCGGCGCGGCTGGTGGCTTCCCGTCACTGGCTGCGCCCCTCTTTGATCGGGATTAGGGTTTAGGTTTCGGTGGGGAGCTCGGCTCAGGCGAACCTCGTACTCAGAGCCGCCGGCCCCCACCTTTATATATTGCGCAGTGTGATATGGGCCCTCCAGCCATAGTGGGCTGGGCGTCCCCGATCAGGGCCCGAATCAAAGGCCCAACTGGGCTGTTGGGCTCAATTTGAGATTAGAGATCAATCTAACAGGGCATTATAAATGTCATCTAGTTGATATGTATAATTCTGTACAAATATCATCATCAAATGGCGGTGTATATGTTTTTAGGACAGATTAAGGAACGATGGAGGGGAAGGATGCATGAACCTCTAATTGAAGCCCATGGACCAACGCTAATTGGCTTAATTATAGGCCGGCTGTTAGGATAACTAATGCTTTACATGGATGAAGCGGCATAACCACAAATTGGTAGAAGCAGAATTGATATGGTTTACCTAAAAAAAAAAAGGTAAGTCTCAATGGGAAGTTTCATGACATGGTTATCAGGAGGAGAATGGGTTTCATCCAAATGAAACTCTCTCTCTCTCTCTCTCTCTCTCTCTCTCTCTCTCTCTCTCTCTCTCTATATATATATATATATATATATATATATATATATATATATATATATATATATATATATATATCTTCATAATTAACATGTCAAGTCATCATCCTACTATAACTATCCAAATTATCAAAATCCATTTTTGTTAACCACATTAAAATATTAAAAGTTATATACTTTTGTCTCATCGAGGAAGAAGGTACAATATAGGAAATTGGTGCAATATTCAAAATATAAAATTGATCATTCTTTATATTGCGACGTGTCAATAATAGCAGTGTTGTAGAGTTGTTTATTTGTTTGGTCACTCATTCAAAATTCGGTAGGAAATGAGACCTCATCAGTTCCTTATTCCGAGATGTACAGAAGCGGAGTACCAGTTACTTTTAACAGTAAGATGGGCACATGGCCTAGTTAATGTCTTGGACAACTTGTAAACTCTGTAAAATTGTATATCGTTGAAGCAATAGTGTTTTAGTCCACATATTATCTGATTGTGTATTAATTAACAAATTATTGATAATTATTAAGTAGTCAAATTGCAGGTACATTTTATCTTTTCTTATTGGAAATGTACCTTTACGAAAGACAGTTCAATCATATAGGGCACATAGGCGAAAACAAAAGACTGATAATAAGAATTCAAGGATTCATGGTTCTGCTTCATTCCCCTTATCAGTCACTCCACATAACTCAATGGCTTTTCAAGAAAAAATACAGAGAGACGAGAAAGAAGACGAGTGCTAGCTGCAGGTCAATCCATTCATGATCAAAAAGTAGGAGCACTGAGCACTGAAACTAGAGCTAGAGTGTAAAAAAACGTCAGCTTTTTTCTATTGTCTCTAGCTAGTCCTGCAAAACTTCTTTCCAGTTAGGAGCATCCATCAATGTCAAACCATCTTATGTTCATCAGTAGTTAGAAAAGGCACGGCACTCATCTTTTGCATATTGCAATGATATAGAGGTTCATTGTTGGGTGAGTCTTTGTTTGTCGCTATATATGTATGAGTATGAAATCCAATGCCAATGACTTCCATTTGACTCATTGTCTTAAAAACTATGGTAAAGTACACTTTCCAACCTTCAACTCGTGCCGAAGTTCAATTTTCAACCTTCAACTATGAAACCGGTTAAGAAACACCCTCCAACTATCAAAACCGAACAAATTTGGTCATCGGCTGGTTTCAAAAGCGGTTTTCTATTTTCGGGAGACGCTGAAATTTTATATTATTTTTTTGAGCATCTTAACGTCCTCAAATGAAAAAACTCAAAACTACAAAGTTGTAGATCTCATTGGGAGCTACAACTTTAGTATAAAAAGAATTTTCATTTAACTCCATACAAATAATATATTAGTGCTCTAACGCGGGAAGCGCTAGTAGGCGATTATTATGGTGCTAAAATTTTATATTATTTTTTTGAGCATTTTACTGTCCTCAAATAAAAAAAAATTAAAACTATAAAGTTATAGATCTCATCGAGGTCTACAATTTACATATAAAAATTATCTTCATCCGACATCGTATTGAAGGGTTATGCTTTTTCGAAATTTGAGTCTAGTCCACGACAAAACAATTATTTGTATGGAGTTGAAAAATACTTTTTATACCAATGAGATCTACAACTTTTTAGTTTTGAGTTTTTCCATTTGAGGACGTTAAGATGCTCAAAAAAATAATATAAAATTTTATAGCCAATGAATCTACAAGAAAACCGCTTTTTTTCCATTTGAGGGCGTTAAGATCTCAAATTTGTCCGGTTTTGATAGTTGGAGGGTGTTTCTTAACCGGTTTCATAGTTGAAGGTTGAAAATTAAACTTTGGCACGAGTTGAGGGTGGAAAAGTGTACTTTACCCTAAAAACTATATATAGTTCATAACTTCAGTTCTGGGACATCAGTGAATAATCACGGTATTTTCATGTAACAGCATAGAAAGTGTCATGCTACCTAGATCGTCAAATTTGTGCATATATGTTTTTTTCCAAACACATTATTTTTTAGATTGTCATCTGTGAAACTAAAACATAAATAATTTCTTCAAAATACTTTAGGATTAAGTATATGCCGACTTGGCAAGCTGTGTCAAACTAGTATCGGCAGAGCAGAATTTCTACTGCACAAAGATGCATGGTGGGATGAATGGCGCAACTTTTGGCTGCGATTAATGTTCGACGTTAGCTTCTTGTGGCCACAGGTTTTATCCTGGGAATTTATTTAACCTGTTTCCTAGCTATATTATCTTATCACCTTCATGTGCATGGCCTCTCCTTTACAAAGTTGCATCCTTTGCAACTAAGCTTTCACAGAATAAACAGCCAATAGCTTATCATATTACCAAACTGACCACACAGATAGAGGATGCCTTTGAAATCGACAGGAACTTATAGTTAACTTCTTTGACTGTTTGACATAGCTTAGCAACAAGTTTACTTTACGTTTTTTATGCTTCGGATACATCGAATCAATATAATAAGAGAACGGAACAAGGGGTAAAGGACAAGCGTGTGCCATGTATCCACATATCACTGTCAAATCCTTAGACCACAACACTGCAATGGATGATTCAATCAACAATGCCATAACAAGTTGAACTTAAACCAAACAATTCAATGGCTCACCATGTGGAGATCATGCATTTTATTTGGTTACAAACACCAAAAATTGGGCTCGCCAAGTACAATCATTTCTATCAACCAGTACATGAAAAAAGGTCAGTAGTGATGGTCGATAATCGTCAATACTTGTTTGCCTAATTGGTCATGTAGCCTGTTTATACACCTTTGAAATGCTACATAGTAGTACACCATTTCTGTTTTATTCAGCCGCTTATCTTCTTTAAATGGTTGTTCTAAATGTTTAAATAACTATATATTTAGCCCAAATAAAAACTATAGATGATTGATTATTTAGTGTAGTGTTTTGGGAAACACAGCCATCAATAGTGACGAGTGTTGCACCCATTGTGAGCTTCTAAGCCCCTCAGGTAAGTGGTTTCAGTGGTTAAT
Organism: Miscanthus lutarioriparius; assembly: GCA_904845875.1. Lineage (NCBI taxonomy): Eukaryota > Viridiplantae > Streptophyta > Magnoliopsida > Poales > Poaceae > Miscanthus > Miscanthus lutarioriparius. Next base: position 94,411,819 of record CAJGYO010000003.1, on the reverse strand, counting down.
GACAACCTTGCTTTGGTGACTAACGTGTGTATTTTAGAGAAATAGGTTCGTGAGCATGAAGATGGATTAGTGTCCTCAAGTATTGATGAAGAAGCAAGTTGAGGACAACTTGGCATGTGTGGCTAGCATATGATTCTGAAAAACAAGTGTTAATGTTAGACCCACAATGCAAGGAGAGTTAATACATCCCTAAGATTTGATGACAAGGCAATCAAGAACTCAATATTGAAGATGAAGAGCAATTAAGAGTCAAGCAAAGCATTCAAGGACTCAAGATCAAGTGGATCATGGATGAGTCAAGTGGTTCAAGTGGAGACTCAAGGTTCAAGAACTTTCAAGAGAGTTAGGATTACCAAGAATGGAATTTTGAGTATGCAAAAACTCTGACCCAGTTTTCATTGTTCATGGTGGTGCAAACTTGAAGAACAAATGGTCTAGAGAGCTTGGTTGCGGAGAAAGGAATCCAAAATGTAAGTTTCGCCTCGATCGGAGCTAATATGAAGAAGTTAGAGGTGAAACCAGGACAAAATGAAAGCTATGGACCATCGTCCAATGTTTAAGAAAAAGAATACACTGAACAAAGTAAGAGGTGTCCGGCTAGCACAGTTGAATGAATAGTTCAAAAGCGAACAACGAACGTACCGGCCAAGGAAAAATGTGAGCACAAGACAATCAAGTGAACAGAAGACAGAAGCTAAGGTTTTTGTGGCACTGGTGAAAATCACTTCACCAGACAGTCTAACCAGGAGCTGATGTTGGCACCGGACAATTGCAAGTAATGTGTTGATTGTTGAAGTTTGACTTGTAGATGTGTTGAAGGGATGTCCGTGAACTAATGCAAAGTAGACAGGATGTGGAGCACGCGAACCTATCATAACGTGAAGACTTTATTTTCAGAGGGAAATAAACTTATGGATAAAGAGAATGCCCTTGTTCATCACATACTGATACAAGAAATGTACTGAAAATTGTCCATGATTATGTAAATCCTTGGTGAATCTATCATTCTCACTTATTAGTTGAAAAATAACAATTTAAGCTACTAGGTTGTGTCAATCAATCAACTTCTCCCCAACTAATGTTCCATGAAAAGATATGTTCAATGGTACCTGATTCAAAACATTTGCCACTATGACGACATGGGGTATTTCACTACATTATTATACAGGTTAGGGAATTGCATACCGTTTATCTTTCATTTCAGGAGCGACAACTTGAATATATGACTAACCTGGCTAACCACTAATAAAATTCTTGGTTTAATATGTCTATGATCTCCGTTCAAAAACTAATGAGTGTGTTCAGAGACTATTTGAATAGCGGCGCACATCTTTCGCTTACTCTAAATAACACCAATCTTTGCAATATTCTCATCATGTGCTTGTTCCTTTCTTTCTCATGGCCTCTTTCTTTTCTGTTATTCGTTGCCCATTTCGCCACCTGATGTGCTCCATGGACCATGGTCAACCAACTTGCGCAAAATGCACTACTTTTTTGTTTTAGCTCGTGATTGTGATTCTCTAATCACGGCATTAGCTGCAAAGAGCCATAGCATTTTGAAGCCTATCAAGTTAGTTGATGACAGACTCTCTAAGACCAATGGACTGATCACAGATGAAATACGCTTTGTCCATCAAGAATAACTTACCCATCCTAGAATGCAGGATAATGGAAAAATATTCGCATTGCCAATTGATTCTCAAATCTCAACTTTTTCAAGATTAGTCTTTGTTGAGAGGACATTGTACCAATCTGAGAGAGCGAGGGCTAAATTTTGGCCTCATAGATTGACCTTTAGCAATTTCGGTCCTTAGTATTCATCTGGATTTCTACTAATGTGTGTTTTCTTTCAACCTGCACAATCTGCTGCATGCCTTTATTTCAGTGTGTAGCCATGTAGGTGTTTCATACAAGCTCCACTCACTAAATTTCCACTTTCGATATACTAGACTAGAGGCAAACAGAATTTGAGTCATTTCCTGCTAGATTCCAAACAATGTACAAATGAGCCGTATAATCAGCCTTTTTATAATAATCGCCACTAGAGAAGTGGAGCCATTTCCTGCTAGATTCCAAACAATGTACAAATGAGCCGTATAATCAGCCTTTTTACGCTTAACCATAATAATCACCACTAGAGAAGTTTAAGAAAGAACATGACTTTCGACGCACCTTGACAAAAGGAAGCAAGTTCACCACTATAATTAATGGAAAACGATTATGCCCAATAGGACAAAACAAACTTTCCGTGGCACCAAAAGAGCATGGGCAAAGAACGAAATTATGGTACTTTTTGGCCTTTTGGGATGGAATATCTAGGATGAAGAGACTAAACAGAGCCTCAAATAAAGAGAACATAATGGTGGACCGTCAAGTGAAAGTGTGAAACAATTGCACAGTAGATCACAAAAGTTGTGTGGAGATACGAGAAAGAATATAGAACAATTGACCATACTATTTTGTTTGGGAATAAAGACGATTTATGCTGTCTGGCTGGCATCAAGCGTATGTGCAACACCACGAATAGTGCAGAGCTTCAAATACCTCACCCTGTATGATCACAGTACAAAACTCCCAAAAATGTAATGATCACATTACAGAACATGGAACAGAAACGGCGAAGACGATTCCTTTCAATTTCCCAGGTAATGGATGAAACGTAGTTCGATGAAGCAGGCAGTCAGTCAAAAAACGTTCAATTGATAGGCAGAGCACATTCATTTCATAACTGAAGTTTGCACAAAATGGAATTGGTTAATAAATTATGAAGTGCATCGAGACGACCTGTTTTGGAGAATGAATGTTGATACTTCCATGGTGAAAATATTGGGGCAGTTGTAATCACTAAACTGATCAGGTAACCAAGATTAGGAACGCAATTGCAATTTACAAATGTGATACATCATACCAGAATAAGAACATGATGCATGCTAAGGAGAAAATGAGAAAATTAGCATATCATTATATTAAAAAAAAATGGACCAAGAATAATGCAAAACAAAGATGTTACAATTGGAGAAAAAGAGAAGAGAAAAGGCACAAACTAGTTACAAATGAGATATAACTGTTATATCTAGCTCCATGGGTCATCCCAGCCTTTGGGCCCCTCCCTCTTGACAAAATCTACAATGGCCCGAACTGCTTCTTGCACTCTATTGGACAGAGCATGGTTTCCCCATTCTATCTCAACTTTCTCTGCACCTCCCAGCGCTCTACATAGTCTGCAGTGCAGAGATGACATGAGATATCACATTAGTACTCAGCATATTTAGGTTCTGTCGTTTACCTGTCTACTAGAGCCTCCTTATCAACATATTCAGGTACATATTCATCCCCCATTGAAAAAATAACCTGCACAGCACTTGAAGCTATTAAATGCAACAGTCGAAGCATGAGTCAAAATCGAATTGATATTGCCATCTCACACTGTACAAGGAAAATAAAGTATAACTGAAATGCATGCAATGCTCGAGTTTCAACGAATCGCATACAATTCACCATCATATGATACAACATGAATGAAACCTGTTTAGTCGCAAGTTGGTGGGGTAGGCTAGAGTAGGAGCCACCAACAAAAAGGAAAAAGAAAAGAATATATTTAATGCAAAATTATTCTCTACATCCATGCAAAATTTCATGATCAAACCCAATTTGGTTTGTGAGGAAAAAAATTTTGCAATAGCACAAAAAGGACCACAATAAAACACTGTTCACACTAGTAGACCTGAAACTTGTCTTTTTTTCCCTCATGGCAACAAGATTGAATTTGACCATAAAATTAAGCATGGATCTAGAACATAATTCCACCTATAGCTGAATTTTTTTTTAGAATTTATAGAAATTCTACATATCTTTTTTTATTGATTGGCCATTTGCACCAGAATTGCACCCTATGAGAATACTAGTTCTATCAAATGAGATCTTTCCATGGCCCGTGCAAGGATTTTTTGCAACAATAGAACTATCCTGGACAACAAAGCCAGCATAGGAGTAGAACAACAGTACATACCTGGCACTGTGTGGTTGACATATGACCAAGTCTCTGCCTCAGCTGATCTTCACTTAGATCTGAACTGAACATGTCATCATCACCCATATATGAACATAGGGAGTGGTACCTACATATTTACTTGTATGCATTAGAATAGCACAGATGAGGAAACATTTTTAGTCCCTTCTAATTTTGCCATCATAACTTCTTCGAATGATTATTAGGACACATGCTGGAAATCTTGAGCCTAGTTCCAAAAAAGAGGGTTGAGAAATAAGTTTTTCTTAACAAGTTCTAAGATATTGCTATTAAACAACACAGGCCTAAGCAATTCCTATCAATATACTCCCTCAGTTCCAAAATGTAGGTTGTTTTAGTTTGTCCTAAGTCAAACTTTTCTAATATGACCGAGTTCATAGAAAAATTGACCAACATCTACAACATCAAGTAGTTTCATTAAATCCACCATGAAATGTCTTGATAGCGCATCTTCGATATTATAGATGGTTTTCTATGAACTTGGTCAAAGTTAAAGACATTTGACATAGTGCAAAACTAAAATGACATACATTTTAGAATGGAGGAAATAGTAGATTATGCTTCATTAGTTCATTGCTTTGTGGGTCATAATTGTATTAGATGGTCAGATGGTCACAGAAACAGGGGACGGGCATACTGAATGCTGGTGAGTTGGTCACAGAAACAGGGGAAGGGCATAGTGAATGCTGTTGGCGGTTGTGTTGGTTTCAATGATTACCATGGCTTCCCATTACCTATAGAGGAGCCACCCCACTACTAACTAAAGTAGGCAGGCTACTACTCCCCTGGTTCAGAAAGGCACTTAAGTTCAAATGCCAATCAATTACTGTGAATACAAAGAAATCCATGACAGATCTATCAATTTTTGGGATCAAGAAATGGGTTGAATTGAATCACTCAAAGCGGTAGTCTCATAACATCCACTAATACCGACTCTTATGTGAACAAACTCCACAGCTCGACATGGAAAATTGCAAATACATTAAAACACCAGAAATTGAAGGATAATTCATGGCCAATGATGCCACTAATGGACACAGCTGACCAATAAGAGCATCTCCAATAGTTTGCTAAACTACTCCCAATCTTAAGATTTTAGCAAAATGAGAAAAAACAATGCTCCAACAACTCCCTATTTCTATTCCCAATCTTTCCGAGCTTTGGAAAAACGAGAGCTTCACACATAAATATCCACGGGCGCTGAGCACTGCGTATCCCTCGTCCGGTTCTTTTTTCTCGTTTCGCTTACGATCTCTCTGTGTTCGAGTCTGTGTTACACACATCGAGCGCTGCCGCCGCCGTGGGCAACTGACACGTCGCCAGTGAGCAATCGTCACCAGCCAGAAACAGGGTCATAGATGGAGCCGACTAACAAGTCATGGAAGCCACTGCCGTCATCCGCCCTTAGCCTCATCCTCCTTGGTGCTATCCGTTTGAGCCTCGATGAGCAAAGCACCAATGCCAGGCACCAACGAGGAGGCCGGCTTGTCCATCTATAGCCAGCTAGGGACGGCGGACGGTGACTGGTGGCCGCAGATGGCTGATTCTGGATGAGCATGAAGGAGCAAAACTACTGAAGAAAAAAGTTTGGTGGACTTCTTTGATTTTTTTTAGAGAAAATTATTTGAAACGGTTGGGGACAGCTATGTTACACGGATACGTCCAGGAAGGCGCGTATCGCGTATCCGATACGTATCAGATACGGATACGTATCCGATACGCCAAGGATACGTATCGTCGGAGTATCCGAAATTTAATAATTTTCGCGAATATTGGATACGTGGGCTGATACGTATCGGCCTTATGGGATACGGCCCGGCCCAGTAACAGAGTCATATCCTCTGTCCCGACGCCCTAGCCAGCGATGCCCGTGCTCCTGCACGCCCGCGAGGCCGCGACTCGCGCTGCAACACCGCGCGGTGACGGCGCATCCCCCGCTCGCCGCCCGCCGGCCACCGGCGACGAGCCTCCGCTCGCCGGCGTCCATACTCGCCGGACCCTCTCCGCCACCCGCCACCGGAGCGAAGGTCGCCGCGCCGACCGCCAAATCCTTCTCATCCTCCTCCCTCTCGTCCCCATCCATCGCCGCCGCCGCCTCCGGCTGGGCTGGTGCGGAGCGGACGGACGGACGGAGATCCGCGCGCCTCCGGCTCTGCTGCGTCGTCGCTACGCCGGCTCAAGGAGCAGGAACGGCCACGTCTCTTCCTGCGGGAGCGCCGACACCTCCGTCGGTCTGAGCGTCTCCAGCTCGGCCCCTTCCAGCGCCGCGAAGCGCGAAGTAGCGGTCCGCGGTGGGGACCTCGCCGTCGTCGTCGTCGGTCTCCTCCTCGGAGATTATCTTGTTGGAGCTGGAGTCGGCGGCGGGCTCGATGTCCACGGCCACGCCGCGGAGGTTGGACAGCTGCCGCTCCAGGCGGCCGGAGAAGGTCTTGAAGTGGTCGAAGCGGCGGTCCCGCGTGGTGCTGTCGCTGCGCGACACGGTGCGCACCCGCTGCAGCGGCGGGGGTTCTTCCGTCCGGAGCGTCAATGCTGGCTGCGAGTGGTACCTCCGGCTCTGCTGCGTCTTTGCTTTGGCGGGTACTTGCTAATTTGCTATTGCAAGGTAATTTACTACTTTCACTCTTTCACAATTTTAATATGCGCTATTATCTATATTTATTAAAAAAATAGTAAAACGTATCCACGTATCGGGTTTCTTAGAAAATTGCCGTATCCGCGTATCCGTATCCTTCCGATACCGATACGCGTATCCGTATCCGTGCAACATAGGGGGACAGACAAAAAATCAGTCCCTACACTCTTTTAGAAGTTGGAATAATCATAGGTTTACCAAGTGATTTATTAGGAACTCTTGGAGGTGCTCTAAGCACTATATCATGCAAAAAGGAATAAACAAACTGCTTACATCATTAGAGTCGATTTGTGGTCGCTGTATCGTGGCATCTGGTTAATTAGGGGAACCTTTGCTTAGTTCAAATAGGATTTTGGTATACAAATACGCATTCAACAACTGGATCCATACCATTTTTGAACCAGGCATGCCCATTTTCCATTGAAGAAACAGAAACAACTGTCTTAAAGTAGGAAAAGCACCCAAAAAGCACAATATGCTAAATTAGAAACAATTAAGTGCTTTTGAGAAGCTACCACCGATGCCAACAGAACCTTAGTACAATCTCTAAATTCTGTGACTCAATCATAAACATTGTACCTGTAGGCAGTAATAGGAGCATCTGGGTTTGCTTCTCTAGGCATCAAATCCATTCCACGGCCCTCGCTAATCATTTTGGCTGCCAGGTCTATCATTTCAGCTGTTTCTGGAAGAGTTGCTCTATACTCACTATCACTTACTGGAGCCTGAAGAGTGAAGAATATAATAGGGTAGAAGTTACAAAAAGAGATCACTAAAAATATTTAGTTAGTTCTAGCAAGTTCTTATTAACAGGTTGCAAAGTTCATCAGTAAGCTTTACATTCAGAGAGAGATTTAGTGCACAAAATTTAAATAACGTTTAGTCATCTACCTGTGCATCCAGAACATGAGCATGGACTTAAAAAAGGGCGTACCCAGTGCAAAGAGCTCCCGCTCTGTGCGGGGTCTGGGGAAGGGTGTTAGTGGCAAGCCTTACCCTCGCCTGTGCAATGCGAGGAGACCGCGAATCGAACCCGGGACCTTCCGGTCACAGGCAGTAAGACTCTACCGCTTGCACCAGGGACTTCGTGAAAGAAAAAAAAACATGAGCATGGACAGGGAGAATACCTGTAATATGACCCCAGAAACCGCTTTGGAACAAGCAAAGTTTGTGCGCATATAATGCACAATATCCTGGCACCCACAGAAGAGTCAGTGTTTATTTCATGACTGTAAAGTAGTAATCTCTAGCAGTTATTAGTAATAGTATATACCTGGCATCCAGTACTATGACCAAGCAATATTACTCCTTCAGAATTTTCTTTATTTATTAGGTAACTGATGAGTTGATCTAGTTCCAATGCATCCTTCAACAAGACAACAAATATGAGCAATACAGAGACCAAGAATATGGAAGAAGTTAAAAGCAAAGACAAAGAAAAAACTAATAAAACTGATAATTTAATAAAAATAGGGGAAACAAAATCAGTTATATAATTATTGGGATATTACTATATCCAAAAAGACAGCATAAAGCAAAAGGTAAATCTACGGGTTAAACGAAAAACACACTATCAGTGACACTAACTAGCTTCACATGGTTAAAGAAAGCTTCCATAGCACAGAAGGGGAATGACAATATAATGAGAGCAATCATGGAATCCTAGGATCATCTAATATTCTAATCTAATGAAAAGAAAGAAGGATGCCAACGCAAATCCGCTCTAGATCTACAAAATAAAGGTTTCTAAGAGAACCCTGTTAATCTAGTAAGAATACAGAAGCAACATACTTGCAGGATTTAGATTTTGTCCTGTGTCCTAAAGAAGTACTTATGAATATGTTCTTAATTCTTATCACCTAACGTTTTAAAACTGCATTTCAGAACAAACTGAACTCAAAGAAACCTATCGACCTAAATGCTATGCTGTAGCTAGTTATTTAAATATTTAAATATCCATGGATTCTATTTATTTTAAGGATAGTGTTTCTAAACTTCAACTTTGATATCTAAAATATCCCACATAGTATTGATTATTGAAGGGACCTTAAGGCTCAACAGTTTAGGTAACTGGAAGTAAGATAAGGAAATGCATAGAGCTTTCCATAGCTAAGAAACATTCACTCAGAATATTAAAAATTTTGAATCATGTAGAATATCAACTAAACTGATGCATCAAATTTCAAAACATTAATTAGTTCTTAAGCATCATAAATCCATCATGCCATCATAACATAAGCACACCAAAGATATTGATATACAGCATGTTCTATTCTAAAGTCCCTCTCCTTATTGGTACAAGAATAAAAGCTGATTTTAATTCCAAACTAAGGATCATACTTGCTCTAAGCTGGAAATTCCATATCCAGTGTATGATGAAGAAAGCAATGGCTGTACCAAGGACCATTTCTCAACTTCCAATGCAAGTGACAATGGTTCCAAGTAACTGTAGGTTTTCAAAAATCAGTTAGCAGTAGTGAAATGAAATTAAATTTAAATATAAATTAACAATACCAAAAACAGAAGGTATGCATCAAAAGTATATTTACAGAAGAGCAATAAGATGCATTGGCTTTGAAGTTATCTCACATCTTAATATTTTGATTTAATCTCTCCATTAACATTTTTATCAAATGTTGACAAGTATCATTATGAGCTTAATGAAACATGCCCAGAGTGATGCTGGAAATTTGTAACACTCTGAGCATATGTTGCATCCAGAGAGTCATAGCTAAATTTTCAAAGAATCAATCTATTTGGTTTTCACAAGGCATGATTCAGATTAGGCCAGTTTTGCAAGGTAACCAACCAAGCATAGGCCTTATAAAGATGAAAAGATTCAAAAGTTACATTTACTTCTCTGCAAATCGTTTTTATAAGCATTATTTAAGTTCTCGCAATGATGGAAAGCGCTTAGCCATAGAAACATTACAAGAATCAAATTTTCAACTATAAGGTAGTATCATCACCTAGATGAACAAGGTTGTTACTCGTGTGTGCGCATGGTACCAACGCTACTAGCCTAAATTCCATAGCTTTGAAATTGATTTGGTACTATTACTATGAAGTTAATTGTAAGACCCAAGAAACAGCAAAGGATGCAAGAATACCAGAATATGTTGGCATGATACATAAAATTCTTCAGTTCTCATTCAAGAGAAAAACCCATTGCCCATTTCACATTTACCTTATTTATGGATATAAACCATGATGTAACATAGTTAGATCATGACAGCCTTTATTTCCAAATTCAATAGATGTTAAATTGATATATTATGACCAAATTTAGTGCAATCTCAATTATCAGGGGAGGAGGGGGTGCAAAAAAGGCTATTTTGACTTACTCAGTAGCTAAAAGCCCATCTGTGAGGCCACCAATGAAGATCACCTGATGGTTAAAATCACCAGTCCTGAATGCTACCTGACAGAGGAAAAGTGAAGTTATTGCACAAAGCTATTAGTAATGCACCACTAGCAAAATGTATCCAAAAAGAAGTTAGTTTATGTATAGAAGGGGTTTGCTCTAGATTTTTAAAAAATCGATATTAAAGAAACCACACAGCACTCAAAAGAACCAAACATAGAGGCATATGTACCATAACTTTCAAGGGTTGCAAATGTATCCAGATCAAAAGAACATAATACAAGGTGTTTCCCTGCAGAATAAGCTTCCCAAGAATACTGCAGTCAGATCTAGTGGGTATGCTTGTCATGCTTATGTTCTATAAAAGCTAAGAAACAATTGATCTTATTGGGGTTGCAAATGGCATTACAGGTGTCCCAAGTCCAAAAGTAGCAAAATTGCCAGAAGCATACGTGACTTAGTATAGCCCTCACTGTAACAACAAATAATTAATTAAAATACAGTTTTCTGCCAGAAAATATAAGCACCAATAAAACCTATAACAGACGCTGATAATGGCAAGCCAGAATCTGCTGGAAAGTGAAAACTGAGCATGGTTACAAAATTTCATGGTGAAAAGCAAGAGAGGAAGCAAGCAAATTAACCACAAGAATAACCATGGTGCGTAAGGACCACCACTCACTGCCACTGCCTATAGGGTCAACAACTAAAAGTAGGCTTTCCTCAGCCGGATGGAAATGTTACAGAAACTACGAGACAAGCAGCAAAAGGGACATAGCCGTGTAACATTACCAAAGGAGAATTAAACCCCAAATCCAAACAGCAAATTGCCAAACCATATCCCTAAATGCAAAATAGCCACCTTTTTTCCGAGTTGTTGAACATCATAGAATCTTCCATATCTATATAGGAATCTAAACATGCACCGAGGCACGCTTTAGACATGCATGAGAAAACGTAGGAGCCTGGAGCCCCACTTGCTAAAAAAGCAGAATTCCGCAACTGAAAAGGGAGATCCCGCATCTGGAATGTCGCAAAAGATCCCCTCCTTCCAGAGGCCGTGGCAGCACGCGGGCGACCTTCTGGAAGCTTCCAGAACATCCCATTCCCACCCACGGAATTTCCCCGTCTAGCAGCTTATAGAGCACTCGGCGAAAGCAACCGCGAAATGCTGTGACGGGGAAAACCTCGCCTACAAACTGCCTAAATCCAGGCATCGAACCAACGATCTCCAGCTCGTAGCCGCGAGCGGCGGCGGCGGCGCGAGGGGGGAGGGGGAGGTGGGGGAAGCCCGTACGTACCTGCGCGGATTTGGGGCCGTACTTGAACAGCGCCCCGCGGAGCTGATTCCGCTTGCCTCCTCCGGGGCCGGCGCCGACCACGACGGACTTGGGCGCGTCGGGGAGGGACGCGGACGCGGAGGCGGGGGCGGAGGCGACACCGCCGGCCATGGTGGAGGAGGAGGAGCGCGCGAGGCCGGAGAACCAGGAGGTCGGGGCCGGCGAGGTCATAGTAACGGCTGCGGCTGCGGTGGCGGTGGCGGCGGCTGCAGCGGCGCGCCTCACGGGCTCACGGCGTGGGCATCGCGGATGTGGGGTCGGGTGGTTGGCGGCTGCGGGCTGCGACTTTCTGGGCTTGTTGGATCGAGCTGGTGTCGATCGAGACGATGATGGAAACGGATTAAAAAAATATATTTTTCCTATAGGAGTAGAAAGAAATTTGATTAGTGGTGTTTAAATACAGGGAATAAACGTTAAGGGTCGTATCGGATGTCGTATGGGGTGTCACATCAAGTCTTCGGATAATAATAATAAAATAAAATAATAAATTACATAGGTTATCAGTAATCTGTGAGACAAATTTATTAAACCTAATTAATCTATCATTAGCCTATGTTTACCGAAGCGCCACATTGTAAAATCGTTTAGTTTTGTCTCGCAAATTAGTCTTAATCTGTGCATTTAGTTTTGTAATTAGTCTATATTTAATACTCTATGTATTTATTAAATATCCGATGTAACGTGGACTAAGGGCGCGTTTGGTCGGGCTCCCGCTGGCTCTGGCTCTCACCCTGTAGCGCAACTGTAGCGCGCAGGAGCTGGAGCCAGAGGAGGAAAAAAAAAACGAGCTTCTCCGGCTTTGGCGCTGTCAGTGAGAGAGGAAAGGATGAGAGATAAAAACAACTCGGTGAATAGTGTCGCTACAGGAGATGAATAGAGAGGAGTCCGAGGAGCCAAAGCCGCTCGGAGCCCGACCAAAGGGGCTCTAAAGTTTAGAATGGGAAAACAGGCTACAGGGGTGATGTTTACTCGGCTGAATGATTGCCACTGGACACCGCCACACTGGTTGTCCTGTCCTGTCACCTGTGCGGTTGGTAAGTTTGACAGTTATCTTCAGCTCGATCGGCTGGGGTTGGCTGGCTGAGCTGGCTGGTCAGCCCCTCACATGGATACTATTCACATAAACCAATTAGTAGTACTTCTCTCTTAAATAAACGAATCAGCAACGATATGAACCAGTCAACCAAACAGGCTGCTTGTTGTTTCTTTGCAATTGCTTCGCTTGGTTTTTCTTAGTAAAAAAATGTATATTGGCCATTTTGCTTTTCATACTGTCCGAGTTTACTTTATTACTCCTACAGTAATGTTTTTTTGGCTGCTTTGGAACTCAACTAAGGACCTGGGATGGGTTGTCTAGATCTACCCACAAAATTAGGCCTCCATTTGATTCTAGGCTAGTGTTTTGCAAGTTCCAACTGACTGCATGGGCTAGCTGGAAAAAAAAAGTGAATCCAAACATGCCAGTTAATAGAGCTATTAACTATTAAGAAGGTATTCGACTAATGTTAATTCATTAGCTAATCAAGCCCAGCTAATATTAGCTAGTAAATGTGTAAAATAAGATTTTTGCCGTGTCTACACCCATGCACGGCTAAAAGAGAAACGACCATGTCACTTGCTCTCCTTCACGGTCATAGGCACCCCCAACCATTTCGATGGTTATCCACCTGTCTCACCATTTGTGTATATGTTGTACTTGCCACTCAGCCACTTCACAGACATTAGCCACTCATTTGTCTCAGGATCATTAGAGATCTCTAGTCACAGAAACAGGACCTAGCTGTATATTAGGCAATGCGTCAACTTCACGAAGGGTCCTTGTGCCAACTAGCTAATTCTAAGGGGGAGAGGGAGAGAATGAGGCCTCTTGTTGGTAGGAATCCTCCAGAGTGTAGCTTCTTCGAGAGCTTCATTGGCAAGCACCCTTAAAGCTTAGAGGAAAGTTTGAAGATGACCTCTTAAGATTCTTTTAGGAGTTCCAATAACATTGAAAGGATCTCTAAAGGTCATGCGACCACTCCTGGAGGAAAAGGTTGATGGAAGCTTTTCAAAGGGTTGAAACCCCTCCACCTCCTAGGCAAAAGGACGAATGGGGAAGAGAAAAGTCTTGTTAGAGAGAAGGTGGGAAGGTCAGGAGAAACATCGATTAGAGCTACTGAGGCGAACATGCAAGATCACATGGATAACACTAAAGACACGATATTTGTTGACGAGGTTTAGCCAAAACCTACATTATCAGGACATGGCTACATGCGCTCCTCCCAATACCATCAAACTAGCCAGTGGGCCTGTTCGGCTGGTATTAAAGCTGACTGAAGCTGTTTTGTTGAGAGAGAAAAATATTATAGATTCTGACTGATAAGTTCAAGCGAACAAGCCCATGAATAAAAACAAAGTTAATATGCAAAGCAACCGATTCCTTGTAATCAATCAGGATTTGAACCTATGAAAGCTCGTGAAATTTGAAACAAAATCGTGATTCTCTTTTCCAACATTATACACACCTTCCATACCCTTACATTGTGCATTTACAACAGCCATAGCTGTAAAAGAACCAGAGCCCTCCGTCTTCGCTCACCCTTTGCACAGCTACAACTCAAAACTGGCACATTAAACAACACATCAAGCTATTCAACATATACACACTATAGTCAGTCACCACAACAAAACACAGAATGCACCCAGCACTCAATCATCCAGCTGGTCATTTGTTTGCGCGATCGACCACAGGCCCTTGAAACAACCCGCGGACTGGAGGGAGAAGTCCGACACGGCGCGGAACAGCTCCGGCAAGTTTGACCGGAGAAGATTGAGGGATTTATCCCTTACTACCTTACACTGGGTCTTATAACTATCTTCCAGGTCCTTCAGTGCATTCTCCACCTTATCTACCACGGCTTTCCGTTCAGCTGCTGGATCAGCACGTGCGGGATTGTCGCCATCAGGAATACTTGCTCCTCTGTCCCAATTTTTCTGTGCCCAATCATCGAACTGCCTTCTCTTCTTCTCAAAGTCCCTCCTAGTCTCATCAATTTTCATCCTCAACTTCAGTTTTTCATCCTGGTGAACTAGGATTGTGTTCACCACTTCTGCAAATGTGTGTATAGCCTTTTTCGTTTCATTAACAGGGAGCTTCTCAAGGCTACCATGCCAAGCATGCAGCAACCTCTTGATTGGAGGTGTGGTCTCATGTGGCTGTGACGAATTAGGCTTCAGGTTAGTATCAATAGGGATCACATTTAGCTTGATCCAGCTGTAGAGACTTCCTATGTACTCCTTCTGATATGTCATGAACCTGTCAAACTGCACATGCCACTCCTGAACAATGCTCCGCAACTGCAAAGTTCGGTCATGGTGTTGCTCACTTGTTTCCCGTGTAGTAACCGAGATATCAGACGCTTTGAGCTCTGTAATGATCCTGAGCTGCGCTTTGTGGTGAGCGTACATGACATCCCACATGTGTGACAATCTGTCAGTGTGAAACAAAATAATTCGTTACTTAAAAAAGCAGAAGTGCAACATTCACTTGGTAATCTGGTTCTTCCATTAGATTTAGAAAAATCCCAAAATGCCAGAGGGACAGGCATAGTTGGCATGGTTTCCATAGTACATAATAGAGTGTTAGACTGATGTTGGGTGGCCCAAGTCCAACTTTTCAGTGTCACAACTAGCAGAATATTTCCATAACTAAAATCATGCTGAGAAAATATGTGGAAGGTACACTATGAAAGATGTATAGCACTTCTTCAGATGCTCCCTCCATTTCAAATTACAAGGCTTAATTTGCTTTGTTAGGGCAAACCTTTCACCAACAATAGTCATGCAAATTTTTGAGACACAAAATTGATGTTCTTAGATTCGTAATAAAAAACATTTATGACTAATTTTTGCGTCATATGAATGAAGTACCAATAGAGTAATTGCCAATCAAAGCCTAGTCCTAACGAAATATAATACGCCTTGTGAAAAAATGGAGGGAATAGTGATTTATATAAAAGAACATCTTTCTATAATAAAAAAAAGATAACAATGTCATTTGATGATATATATCAAGCTAGCAGGGAAACACTTGTTGTAATCGACTAAACAGTGAAAAAAGAAATGAAGGTCCTACATGTAAATAACTAAAACAATGAGATGATAGCTACAAGGAAACCATATATAATAAATGGAACAATAGAGGTTGGTGGTTGGTACTTAAAAGTTAAAAGGCCTTACCCCTTCACTAGTTCAAGGAGTTTTGGGTAAAGCTGTTGATCTCTTAGGCGGTCAATTTCTGCAACTGTTGACTCCATTGTTTGTAAATCAACTATATATTTTGTGTGCAAGTGACTAACAATGGACTTGGTTTTCTCAATTGATGAAGAACTAACACCACGTTGCTTCTTTTTGTTAAGAACAGCTAGCTTTCGTTGATATGTCACTTTGATAACCTCGAACTCCTGTGACAACGGTAAATATGTATCATCAAATGTATGAACAAACAAGGTTAAAGCAATGAAGTATAATGATGAGGCCCAGCACATGGGTAGGAAATGATCATGGACTAGTATAAGGGTCCTGACTTAACAATAATATGACTACAAATGTCCCTGGACCAGTTGAGGAGTATAATGATGAGAAGGTGACAAACAATTATCAAAGGTAAAATAACTGAGACACCTTCATCAATTTTTTGCGAAAATGTAATGACATGTATGCATGGTTCTTGATATCAACGCAAATAAAATGCAAGAGAAAATGTATGAGAAACCAATAAACAACATAAATCATTCTTTCTTTGTGGTGAGAGAGAACATATTGAAAAATGTGTGCTTCTAAGAGAGAACGATTGAGACAGTTTATGTTCTAAACTACTGAATAAGATTTACATATTTTACCTTCACTTCATGGCATAGTTTTTTCTCCCATGCAAGCAACTTATCGAGTACGGTAGCATGTGTTTCCCATTTATCATCATCCAAGTCATTCTTCACATTCTCTGGTTGAGGGATCCCTTTAAATGAGCGATTCCAAGTGATGACTTGCATCACTCTTGCAGAATGATCCACAAATCCTAATAAGACAAAAGACATATGTCATTAACTGAAGTAACTTAAATAGATATGCCATTCCTATAGACTATTCCACATGTATATACCAACTTTAGCTGTACCCCTCAAAGACTGCTCAACTGAAGTTTAAAAGAAATCATAGAGTGAAGATAATCACTGCCTAATTGTATCCCCAACTACACCTCGGTCCCCAAGAAAACCGTACTTAATAAACATTCCCTTGTGCCTCACTGAATCACATTCCATTGAAAAAAAAACATCCACCTAAACAAAGACATAATAGGAACACATAATCGCCGCCTAAGTGTAGCCCAAACCCCATCTCGGTCCCCAAGAAAACCGTACTTAATAAACATTGCCCTGTGCCTCAATGAATCACATTCTATTAAAAACACAACATCCACCTCAACAAAGACATAATAGGAACACATAATAGAGCCAGAATATTATCCCTTTTAAATAATTAACAATGAAATCAAGTAAGGCACTCAAAATATTATCAGACTGTCATGTGGAAGTGTGGAACAGTTGAACTCCTCCAATAAACCATATGCTATCTATCTTGCACGTCTCCTAAGAATCTTGTGTACCGTGCTTTGAAGTTTATTATGGCTCTATGACGTTTGTACAAGTGTTGTGCAATGTTTGTTGTGCATCGTCATCCAGGAAAGAATATTAATTAAAGAAACTTAAAAAGGATTCACTTTCCTGGAACTCAGCTTAGAGGCTGGGAGCAGACCAGGCATGGAAGGTACCTCGCGTCTCGGCGAAATTGGAGTGATAATGCATCCTCGCTGCCTCCAACAACTTGGACACCTCGTGCGCGCTCTGGGACGCCTTGAGGAAGTGATCGTCCAGCTTGCGCAGGACGTCGCCCAGCCTCGCCGTCTGCGGCGGCACCATGACGACCCTGCCCTTCTTGCCCTCCATCCTCCTAGCTGCTTTCTGCGTCGCCGCCCGGCGCGTGACGAGCTCCGCCGCGGGCTTCTTTCCCTCGGCGATCTCCTCGGCAGAAGGCACCGGCTGCGGCTGCTTCGGAGGCTGTTGGTCGGACTCGGGCGGCGGCGGAGGCGGCGCGGGCATCCTCCGCTCGGCCGCCCACGACGACTCGGCGGCGGCGCTGGCGCTAGGGTCCAGCGTGGGCGGCGGCGCGGGCATGGCGTCGGGGGAGCCGAAGATGACGTCGTTCCACGAATCCCCCGCTGCCGTCGCCCGCTCGCGGTTCGCCTCCGCCGCGGCAGGGACAGGCGGCGGGGAGCGCGAGGGCGGGGGAACGTTCGCCGGCGGCGGGGGCGGCGGCGGCGGCGGATCGTCGTCCTCCCGGCGCCGCCCCGCGTCGTCGCCGGGGGCGTCGCCGCCCTCGCCCTCTTCCTCCTCCATGATGGGCGCCTCCCCGGAGCGGCCCTTCCGGATGGGCTGGATGTCAGGCGCGCTCATGGACCTGTGCAGCGGCGCGGCGGGCCCGCCGCCGCCGTCGTCGCCGTAGGCGCCCGGGGGCGGCGGCGGCGGGAGCACGGCGTCGAGCGGGGACGGCAGCGCCTTGACCACCGTGGCCGCCGTCCCCTGTCCGGCGGCGAGCACGGCCGCGGCGGAGGCGGAGCGCGGCACGACGACGGCGTCGTGGCGGTCGGTCTCGCCCACGGCGTAGTCGGAGAGCGCGGCGCCGACGTTCTTGAGCGCGGCGGCGAGGCCCGCGTGCGCGCCCGCCAGCGCGTGGCGCGCGTGGACGGCCGCGCTCAGCAGGTGCTTCCGCTCCCGGCACCGCGACACGGCGCCGCCCTCCGCGTCCTCCTTGGACGGCCCGCACCCCATCGGTGGCGGCGGCGCCTGCTCCTCCTCCTATCGCTCACTCTCTCTCTCTCTCTCTCTCTCTCTCTCTCTCTCTCTCGCCAGTCGCCAGTGGCAGCGCGCGCGCGTGGACGCTTGGTCGTGGCCCCGGCCGGCGGGGGTTCCTTCGCGCGGGGGGTTTGCGGCCGCGCGGGCGATGGATGGGCGAACGTGGTTTTGATTTGATTTCGACTTTCTTTCGGGGTGGAAGGTTGGATGCTTTTGAGCTTTGGAATAAAGCAGGGGGCACCAAAAGGAAAATTCCCTTCCTAATCCTTGACTTTTAACATGACGAGAAAAACTTCTCTCCAATCGCTTTTAATCCATCGTCCTAATTTTTTTACAACATGAAAAAAGTCATAATATTCCGCGTAAAGTTACGCGCTTTCAAGTCACGCATATCTTTTAGAATTTTAGTTGTTGTACCATCGGATGTTTGACACATGCATAGAGTATTAAATATAGACTAATTACGAAACTAAATGTACAAATTGAAACTGTTTTGCGAGATGAATTTTTTAAACCTAATTAGTTCATGATTTGACAATGTGGTGCTATAGTAAACATGTGCTAATAATAGATTAATTATGTTTAATAAATTCGTCTCACGGATTACTGACGGATTCTGTAATTTATTTTTTATTAGTATACGAATACCCATACAACACCTTTATGTGATATCTCTAAACTTTAGTCAACGGATCAAACACACCCTAAGTAAAAAGTACACCTAATAAAAATCAGTGTAAACCGTCAAAATCATAGAGCTGCGAAAGTTCGAGGAAAACTAACTTGAGGTCGAACTTCATAATTAAAACTTTCATTTGTGTCTCTCTCTTTCCTTTGTCCAGTCTGAGGAAACTAAAATTCTCGCCGCCAAATAGATTATGCCTCAGCTTGGAGACACTAGACAATTCTAGAATAGCACGTAGTCCTAGACATGTCTACTCGGCACTCGGCAGACAACCAGAGGTTGGTGTTGGTGAAAAAAAAAAACAGATGCTGGTGGAGCCTCTTGAAAACATGCGGACTCTATTAAAAGGAAGGAGAATGAGCGGTCCTAATTCTGATTCATTTGTATGTAGTTTTTTATCAAATTCTAAATTTTAGATTTTGATAGGAATATATATATATATATATGAGTTATATGTTGTAATTATTAATATATTTAGAGAAATAAAGAATAGTCTTTCTATTTTTTATATCTATATGTTTTACTTTCATCATCTATTATGTATGTTGATAGTAAGGAACGAAGAGAAAAATATTCTAAGCGCTGAGGACATGTTTTATAACAGAACCTACGAGAAGACAAAAGAGGTTTGCTAGCTGGTGCCTGCCGAGTTGCATGGGGCCATGTCCTCCTCTTTCCTTTTTTTCGTTTCTTAAGGCCAAAGTAACACGTCCCCACTCCCCACTGCCTACCAAGCTACAGAGGTGACTGAAACGTGTTTCGCTGGCCTTGTGGGTCCAATGCTGTCTGCTCTCCCTCGGATTACGCTAAGGGACCGTCCCGTTTGGTTCTAGGAGAATTTTAGAACCCGGATTAAAAAAAACTAGCATGTTTCATTATATTTTTTGAGATTTTTTATGCGGGTTCTAAAAATCATATAAGAAGGTTCCGTTTGGTTTCTAGGAGACTTTTAGAATCCGGATAAGAAAATATGGCGTATTTTATTGGATTCGGTGTCTGTGTTAAGATCCACTAAAATCTAAGAGTCTGTTTGATGTTTGAGTCCTCCGGATTCTACTATCCAGATAAACAAAATCCACATAGCTTCGGGATAATTTGAGGCATGCAAAAAATCTGAACCCAAGATTGTAACAATCCCATAGTCCACCCGAACCTACATAATATGTGATACTCCTCCCTTCCAACGCATGAAAAGACGGTTTTGCCCTCACCTTGTCCTCTTTCTTTGATCATGCTCCAGGTATTATGGACAATATACCCATTGTAACACCCATAATTCCGAGCTAGAATCCTAAGATCCAAACATCATATATTTTTATTATCTAAAATCTGGATTCTAGAAATCCTACAAAGAATCCTATTCCTATAATCTCTAGGGGATTTAAACCTGACCTTAGGTACGCAAAAATGATGTTCTATATATGCAAATCGTCTCAACGAGAGGAACACAATGGCGAAGTCTAATTTACAATTTGAGCAAGTTGGAAAACAGGCCTAGGCCGATTTGGAAACCGGCCCAGATTGATTTATGTTGGTTGAAGTGAAATCTTCCCCGAAATTGACAACACAAGAGACAAGTAATACAACAGCTTTGTAGTAATACAACAGCTTTGTTGTTAGTTTGGCTGTAAAAAAAATATATCATTATTTAAGTCACTAAAGTGCATCTGAACTTGGTGATCAACACTAAACACATCTTTGTAGCTACTTGTGTTGCTAGTTGCAAGAAAAGATACACAACTAATATTTATGTGCTTGCAACATTTAGGTCAATGGACATATTCACAAATAAATCTAACAAGGTGTCCACAAGTTGAAGTAAATAAACAATAATCAGTCTGTTCGGTTGGCTGGTTCATATCGTTGCTGGTTCGTTTATGTGAGAGAAAAGTATTGCTGGCTGGTTCACGTGAATAGTAGCTATGTGAGGGGGCTGGCTAGCCAGCCCAGCCCTAGCGATCAGGCTGATTCAATATTGTTCGCCGGTAAAATATGATGGCTCTTACAACCAAGTTCACATGTCGTCAGATAGACTAAGGACACACGCAAACTTAAAAAGCTTATAAGGAAAGAATGCAACTAAAACTTGATCCATAAATGAAGGCTACTACCATGAGCAGCTATTACACTAATGACTTAGAAATAAATCTAGCATCCACAGATTACCAATTTATTTAGCCACATCTTATAACCAGCCGTCGATGATACTCAGGTCTTGAGGAAGAACCCCCAACAGGCACCTGTAAGAAATTGACCAGTATGTGGTGCGACAAACAATAATAAACCTAATGAATTGGGATAGCGGTAACGCTCCAGGTGGATGGAGGAGTGGCTGGTCGTGGGTTCGAGCAGATTCCCATCGTTTTTTTCCATATTAACGGTGCAGTCTCTCTGTAGTTGTAGTGTATGTTTGTGTACATGGGTGTCAGTGAGGTGTACGTGTGTGGTGTTGGTGTGTATGTTAATGAACAGATACTACGGTCCCGTTCGCGTGCCCTTAAATCCGGCTTGATCCGTTTCTTTTTTTCATTCGGAACAGTGTTTTTCCTCTCACAAATTCCACCAGATTTCTCCGAGCGAACGGGGCCTACAGTTGTAACTAGATGAGAGACATAAAAAAAATAAACCTAATAAATTGTTATATCTTACATGTAAAAGAAAGAGGACATTGCACGCACACTAATTATTTCTCCTATTAGCAAACTTTTGCCAAATACTTCCTCTGTTCTAAATTATAAGTCGTTTTAACTTTTTTTATATTTATTTTACTATGCAACTAGATATAATAATAATATGTCTAGATACATAATAAAATAGATGAACCAAAAAAAATTTAAGCGGCTTATAATTTAAAACAGAGTATGTTTAATTAAGTCTTCTTTTTCAGTTGGGTATGCGTTGGTTGACGATGGATATCGGTTCTTCTACGTAAAATTTCAGAGAAATTTAGGCCACCACCCTTTTGTACTTCTGGAGGTAGAGCAATTGATGATCCAATTTTTTTTTGAAACGAATTGATGATCCAATTTCACCACCTTTTTCATCTACGACTATCATACTGTGGAGTATGACACAAGCTTTTATTATTCTTCCAATGCTCCTCCTTTTCCACAGTGTGATGGACGATCCCCCACCCAATCCTGCGTGCACCACTCATCACTGCCCGCTCACTCATCTAGTCATCTCTCCTCCCCCGCCACCCCGCCAGCGATGGCCTTGTGCGCCGCCGCGGCCTCCACAGCCACGGCCTTCGCGTCGAGCCGTCTGTCGGCCTCCACCGCGCGGCCGCGGGGCCCCTCCTCGACGTCGCTGCCGTCCTTCGTTGGCGCGTTCCCGCGCGCGGTCGCCGCGAGGAGGAGGCGGCGCGCGGCGGCGGCGGCGGCGGCCCGACGGGCGGGCGTCACGGTGCGCGCGGAGGCTAAGAAGAAGAGCGTGGTGATCGTGAGCACCAACAGCGGCGGGCACGCCGTCATCGGGTTCTACTTCGCCAAGGAGCTGCTCGCCGCCGGGCACGCCGTCACCGTGCTCACCGTCGGCGACGAGGGCTCCGACAAGATGAAGAAGCCCCCGTTCTCTCTCTTCTCGGTACGTGCGTACGTAACCTCTGCCGCCGCGTCGGTGTCGGGCACGGTCTGCTGCACTGCATTAGGCGCTGGCGGTTGGTTTCGATCTTGGTCGAGCTTTCGATGGACTGGACTGGACTGTTTGTTTGTTCGTGGCGCAGGAGCTGACGAGCGCCGGCGGGAAGACGGTGTGGGGTGACCCGGCGGACGTCGGCGCGGCCGTGGGAGGCGCGGCGTTCGACGTTGTCCTCGACAACAACGGCAAGGACCTCGACGCTGTCAAGTACGTATGAGACTCCTCGCGCCTCTGCTTTTCGGCCCTGGTGTTCGAGGAATGAATCTCCATGGTGATGGTGACTGTGCGTACGCAGGCCGGTGGCGGACTGGGCGAAGTCGGCCGGCGTGGGGCAGTTCCTGTTCATCAGCAGCGCCGGCATCTACAAGCCGACGGAGGAGCCGCCGCACGTCGAGGGGGTAATGCACGGCCACGCGCTCAGCCTCAGCGTGACACACGAGCAGAATCAGAATGTATAGACTGACTGAGTGCCTCCCTGCCAAACAAACAATGGCGCACGCAGGACGCCGTGAAGGAGAGCGCCGGCCACGTCGGCGTGGAGAAGTACATCGCGGAGCAGTTCGGCAGCTGGGCGTCGTTCCGGCCGCAGTACATGATCGGCTCCGGCAACAACAAGGACTGCGAGGAGTGGTTCTTCGACAGTAATAATCAATCAGCAGCCCGTCACTCGATTCGATTCAGTCGTTTTCTATTCTCTTATCTTCTCCGACGACGATCTCCAATTGCAGGGATCGTGCGGAATCGGCCGGTGCCGATCCCGGGGAACGGGATGCAGCTGACCAACATCTCGCACGTCCGGGACCTGTCGCGCATGCTGTCGCTGGCCGTGGAGAAGCCCGGCGCGGCGTCGGGCAAGGTCTTCAACTGCGTGTCGGACCGCGCCGTGACGCTGAGCGGCATGGCCAAGCTGTGCGCGGCGGCCGCGGGCGTCGCCGCCGTGGATATCGTCCTCTACGACCCCGCCGCCGCCGGCGTCGACGCCAAGAAGGCCTTCCCGTTCCGCAACATGGTAATATAAGCGAGTGATTCCATTTGTTTCCATTAATGCTGCTGACTGAACTGAATTGCGCGCGCCGGCAGCATTTCTACGCGGAGCCCCGGGCGGCGAAGGAGGCGCTGGGGTGGACGAGCAGCACCAACCTGCCGGAGGACCTCAAGGAGCGGTACGCCGAGTACGCCGCCAGCGGCCGCGGGGAGAAGGCCATGACCTTCGACCTCGACGACAAGATCCTCGCCTCCGTCGGCAAGGCGCCGGCGAGCGTCGCCGTATGATATAAGCCCCGGCGCGGGCACCTGCAGCGCCACACCATCGTCGTCGTCGTCGTATTATAAAGAGCCCAAATTTTTGTGGATACGCTAACAACAGCCCTTCTTGGCACGTCGCAAACGGACGCTGGACGCTACAAAATACGAGAAACATTTTTTTCTTTGCTTCGTACAAGGATGAAGAGAGCAAAAATGTTTGTCCTTGTCCACGCCTGTCTCGTGCGGGTTGGCTAGCGCGTAGGTCTCATAGCTGAAATGCGAGTGTCGAGAGTTCGAGCCTCTCTCACCCCAGAGCGATGACAGATTTCTGCGCTCACCGTGATTGGTTGGGTCCATCAGACGATTCTACAGACGATAAGACGCGCATCTGAGCTCACCTTTAAAAGTTTTCCCCCCTTAATTTACACTAGATTTTGCACATTCGTTCCACCTACTCAACAGAGCTCACAATGTACATTCGTACAGACGATAAGACGCGCATCTGAGCTCACCTTTAAAAGTTTTTTCCCCTTAATTTACACTAGATTTTGCACATTCGTTCCACCTACTCAACAAAGCTCACAATGTACATTCGTTCCACATTTATGCTTAGAGAAATCTAATTCCGTTAAACTGATTGTGCGGCAATTTGTGCCATTTAATGAAACAATTAGTGCGCTACAACTGTCCTAATCACAAAACTACGACTGTTTTTGTTTTCCATAGTCAAGATGCCACCGAAACTACTTTTTAGTGCTTCACAAAACGTATGATGACTGTTTTTGTTTTCCATAGTCCAAGATGCCACCGAAACTACTTTTTAGTGCTTCACAAAACGCATGATGTTCAGGCCTTGCCTCGCCACACGAAGCTATTCGCTCCCCGACATAACAAACACGTCTGGCCCAGGCATCCATCCAATCATCAACCAATCATTTCACTCTCTCTCGCTCGCGAATTCCCTCGCTACATCAGCAAAATACTCCTCTACATCTGAACTCTGGAAACAATAGTCTCTCTCTCTCTCTCTCTCTCTCTCTCATTCCCTCACTACATCAGCAAAATACTCCTCTACATCTGAACTCTGGAAACAATAGGCTGCGATTGCCCTTACTCCTACATCTGAACTTCTGTCATTTTACATCTACTTTTTTTCTCTCTCTAAAAGTTTTGCGCATCTCTGTATCACATCTACTTTTTTTTTTTACAAACACATGGACAAAAACTAATAGAACAAGATACAAAAACTATGGGCAGTTAAACTTCTAATCTAATCTCATGCAGGGACCGCTCGTGCCCCCTCCGCTTCTCACGTGCATTGCAACATATGCAACATCCGATCTACTTTTGCAATATCCAGATGAAACACTTGCAACATACGTCCGAAACAGCTGAAATAATTGCAACATACGTATAAAGCACTTACAAAACACTAGAACAAACTTAAAACACGTGTGTAACCATTGCAAACATATGCAAACATCAAAATGAAACACTTGCAATATATGTATAAAAACATTTGAAACACTTGCATATATATGCAATATCCCGATCTAGTTTTACAACATCAAATACTTGCAACAGATGTCTGAAACAGATGAAATATTTGGAACATACACTTGAAACATACGTTTATTTGTAGCACATGCGCAACATCCCAATCTAATTTTACAACATTCTTATAAAACACTTGCAACATATCTCTAAATTAAAACATCTGAAATATTTGAAATGTACATTTGCAACATGCATCGTGCGTGCATGTGTTTGTGGTTAGGCCTGCGAGGAAACGACGGATGGGGGAAGTCTAGGGCCTAGGGGTGGGAGCGCGGGAGTTGGGGGCTAGGGTTTTATCATATTGGGCCAATGGACCAGACATATATGGGCTGATTCCAGTTGTTGTCATCTGATTTACCTTGGCTCGTTTTGGCTCGCGAGCTGAATCGAGCTGGCTTGTTAATTAACCGAGCTAAAGTGCTGACTCAGCTTGTTTAAAAATTCAAACGAGCCGAGCTCGAGCCGAGCCACTAACGAGCGAGTCGAGCAAGCCAGAGAGTTACGAGTTTTTCGTTCAGGCCTAGCCACGGCCGTAGCAGGAGGCGAGGACGGAGGGCTTCCGCGTCAGGGCCCGACGCTTCTCCTTGCGCAGCGGCCTCAGTGGCTAGCTGACGGCCGAGGGAGCGGTCGCCACACATCGGCGTGGCGGTGCCCGCCGTCAGGCGAAGCGGGCTGCAGAGCAGAAGCAATGGTAGGAAGTAGCGGGGCGGCACGGTGGAGCGGGGGAAGGAGCAGCGCGGGGTGACCGTCGGCGGAGCAGGCCGCAAAGCAGGAGCAGTGGGGCGGCCGACGAAACAGGAGCAAGCGGATACCATAATAAAAAAAACGTGCAGGCGCATAGCAGAGGTTTATTGGACTGGTATATAGACCCACGACGCCTTGTACGTAGCACCCTGACCAACTTCAGTTCAGATCACATAACCCCAACCGCCATAATAGCCCATATGCAAGCCGCCTTGTGCTCTTGAAAGTACGATTTCAGCATGTAAGCACCAAAATACCCCCTTTTCAGCAATGACGCCGGGGCCCGTTTGGATGCGACCAGACCAATATATTCCAACACACGTGGACCTTTTTTTTATGTGTATATGAATGTATCAAAAAAAGCCTTTATCTGTGCACAAGTGATTAGTTAGGTCCACCACATCCGTCTGATTCTAGACAGCACGCACATCTCATCTGAGCTCTGTTTTTTCTATAAAATCAAATTGACCGGCTCATTAAGCTACTCACAAGTATCACTTTTAATAAAAATCTAAACAGTAACTCCAGAAAATTCACACGTTCTCTCTTTTGGTTCAGTTTTACAGTTAAATCCATTCGACATAAATGCCTGGCGGAATACATCCGAAGGCCACGGAATAAAATCCCCAAACAGACCTTTCAACATAGGAATTCTCAAATTTTAAACCTTAACATTTCCATCTCCTCTGTGTACTTGCACATGACATGCTCCCAAGAACACATTCCGAGGGTAAGCAGAGAGTTGCAATTGAACACCACGAGTACTTCCGATATTGTCATTACAAACACACTCCCATAGTAAGGCAACACGACACATATGATGGACAAGGCTCGATACAAGAGTTAAATAGCTGGCGACCGCGAGAATCAGCAACTTACAGTTCCAACAATCCTCGGGTCAGTTGAAGACACAGATTAGATTGTTATCCTGAGGATGGGTGAAGGAACAAAGTCAACAAACTACTGAGCATCAGAGAGCCCTCATGTATTGTCAGGTTCTGGAAATTTAGTCCAAGCAAGATACAAAGGGAACACCAAGAAATAGCAGATGCCACCCCCCTGATGCTTAAGGTGGTGTCATCTTTCAATTCGATCCACACAGCCACCACCATTTCTCCAGTTCTCAAGCCAGGCAGAGAAGCCTGTCACAAGAGCTTCTTGCATCCATGGGTAACGACTCTGCTCTGCCGCCTCAGGAACAGTGAGCCAGCTCCTCTGCCGGGTGTTCTGTTCTGGCCAGGAGGCTAGTTCTTCCTTCACGTGCAGGGCAAAGATTGCAGCTCTGCACATAGCTTCGGGTTGCTTGCTCTTAAAATCATAGAAGCCCAACAGTTGCTTATGCACAGAACAAGTAGCCCAATCAGTAAAATGTGATATCAGGACATATGAAAGCAAATAAGAGCTCTTTAGCAAGAGCATAAAAACAATGCTCAGAAAGTCAAAAGTCAAACAAACAACTATCGAACTCCAGTTATATCTTCAGGGAATACCTGAATTGATGGAGACATGACATTTGCCTAGAGCCCTAGACTTGCTAGGACTATAGGAGCCTAGGATGCAGACACGTAAACGAAGGCAAGTGGCTTTACAAATGCAAAACTACAATTTTTAACTTAGCATGCATTTCTACATAAAATTGGTCAAGAAAGTTCACTGATGATCCAAGTTCCAAAATGCCAAATAAATTCATCAGCGTCGTATTTTTATTTGATATTATTCATGTTTCATTGGTTGGAGTGTGTTTGTGTATAAATAACTGCTAACTATTTTCAGCACCAACATACGGAAGTAACATAACTAGATAGAGAAATAAGCACTGATATAGTATTAGACGATAGAACATGATATAAAAGCATGGTTCAGGTCTAGATCATGTTAACTACAACAAAATCCTCCCTTAAACCACTAGTCAACTCCCACAATTTATGGCAACCGAACTGCAATAATGCTATTACCTCTAGCCTTAATCGATGTCATTCTACAATGTCTATTGTCTGAAGCTAGACTTAAAAACCTTAATCATTGCTACACAGCAAAGTATTAAGATTTCACACGAGAATGATATTAACTGAATCATTATCAAAAGGTATATACATATCACTAAAACCTCTACTAAATTTAGTGGCCTACTACTCCCTCCGTTCCAAATTGTAAGTCGTTTTAGCTTTTCTAGGTACATAGCTTTTGCTATGCACCTATATATACGCTATGTCTAAATACATAGTAAAAACTATGTATGTAGAAAAGCCAAAACGACTTGCAATTTGGAACTGAGGGAGTAAACAACAAATGAAATCAAGAGGACTTATACGCTAATAAGCTAAGCTATCCTTGGCACTTTGTTCTTAAAGACAATGGTCCTCGATTTGAATGTGTTGAATTCCCGTTAAAGAACAAGTGGGGACTAGCATCACCAATATCAACAAATGGGAGAGGCATCTACCAAAGTGGACACATACCAGCTGTCCATTGAAAATTCAGAGTTAAGATTTGAGATCAATTCTTAACCATTATTAGCATGCTAGTACTGTAGTGTCAATAAAATTTTGTTGTGTACTATGAAGAAATCGTAACAAATTCATAGCCGTTAGAGGTGAAAGTTTAAGACTCCAGACTAAGTTCTAGACTCCAGACTGTTTGCAGGATTCCAAATTAACTCAAAAGATCTGATCCTCCACAAAGTTTTTCTTGCATGTATTTTTCCATAAAAAGGCAATAGGCCATATATCAATAAAAAGGTATGCCATTTATGTCTTGAAAATGACGGAAGGATACACTTAACCCCCACCCACCCCCACACACCTTTTCTTTTTCCTTTTTTTTAGGGGGTGGGAGGGGGCCTAATGTTGTATCAAATAAAAACATAGAAACAATGTCTCACCACTAAATCTCCTCGAACTCCAGCTTCTTCGATAGCTTCCCTTGCAGCTGCCTCTTCAACAGTTTCATCATTCTCCCAGCCTCCCTGCATCAACAAATTAAAAATCATTAACCAAATAGGCACTATCATGGTGATAAGAGAACTGCGTACAACATATTGACAAATGGGTAAATGTAGAGGTTGAAATGCAAGAGCATCATAAGGTTGGCACTTGGATATCTTCCAGCGATACCTGAATGACTTAAGTGACCGCAAATTGGCACCTGTTTTCTTAGTATCTAGTTAATCACAGTAATATGGGCATGATACCAAAGAAAAAAATACTCAACAGAACTGATGAAAAATCTCTATAGCCTAACTAATTTCATATAAACCATTTTGTTAAGCTAAATCACAAAAAAAAAAAAAACTCAAATTTCTGATTTTCCGTACATCATACTGATACAATTATGTGAATGTCTTTGTGATATATGTTTAGTTGTTTATTTACATTAATCGTACCTTTGGAAATAGAAGACCTGGTCCACTTTGGGAGCTGATCATGAGAACTTCAACAAGTTTCTTTTGTTCATCATCAGAAGCTTCATCATTAATATCTCTATATCTGAATGGTATGCACCTATATACAAACAAGGAAGAAGCATGAGACAAGTAAAACACATTGCAAGATTCACATTATTACAAGAAACTGGGCCTACAACCATAAGACTCGAGATTACAGAGATACACAAATCGTAGTCAACTAAAAGGTATTGGCAAAACCCCCATGGTATATTTCTTGGTGCAGTGTACGCATAACCATTCGCTGAAGCAAAAACAGATGCTTTCTATATACTGTAGAAGATGGTACCATTGATTACTTCGTAGCAGTAGAAACTAGAAACTTAAGTCCTTTGTTTACAGTGCTCAGTAGACTGCAACATATGTTTGTATCAAGGAGTAAGATTAGAACAGAGTTCAATACAAGCAGAATAAACTAAGTGATGGTTTTCCAGACACCTTGGTATAATATTGGACTAGTGTTGCAAAAGATTTGCACACTTAAGTCTATAGCCACTTGAAAGAATAAAAGTATAAAACAACGAATGCTCACATCACCAACAGGAAACATTAATGTAACAACAACAGCGACATTTGGCCATTGCATTAATGGTCAGCAAACAATGAAGCAGCAAGAAGACAAAACATCTGTTCTACCTGTTTTTATGTAACCACTCATAAAAGTACCTAATTGTACACATAGGAACAGGAATTCCCAACAGCCAACACACTACAGGGTCCTTTCCATGGTCTAACTGATCCCTGCAATTTGGCTCAAGTTGCGGACCTATCTATGTATTTTAATCTAGAAATCTATCTATTTCTTTCAACACTGTTTGTACATCACAAAATTAAAAAAGAAAAAGAAAAAGAAAGAATGACCTTCGTTCCTAAAATTTACTGCAGAATTTTAAATAAAACCGACCTAGAAGGACGGAACATGACATACTGAGCTCATGCCAAGCATAAAACTAATCCGATTGTGCCAACCTAGAATAAGAATCCACTACAGGGAATATATGCCTACATTATCCAATGTCTAATGGACTCTTCTACACAACTACTTCTGATAGTCCCATCAGTCCACAAGCGATTCCTTCTACAATAGCGCAATTTTGGACAAAACACATGTCCCTTATGCTGACAGTACCTTGTGATGACATGAAATTTAGTAGTCCACAAGTAGCGAAGAATAAAATGGTAAACAAGTGGCGAATGGTCCCTTACATGGTAAGCTGCCAAGAAACTAATGTACTAATGACTAATGACACACAAAGAGGCTACTATCCACCGATTATGACCATCCTAGGACAATTAGCCAGCCAGAGAGGTCGACCCTACTCCCAATAGAAGCAGCAGTACAACACGGGGATAATCGGAGCCCAACAAGGCCACATGCATCCATTCCAGCTGCTAACCAAAACGATCCAAGCATAGCAAACCTTTAAGCTGCCCAACCAAGCAAGCAGCGCAACCGAACTGACCCAATCAGATCGAATCGAAGGCAGATAAAAATGCTTCATTTCTTTGGCGGTGGGGATGCGAGAAGGTAGAGAGGGAGGAGAGTTGTGGTGGTTGGGGGTGGGGAAGGGGGGCTCCCCGCCAACGGACGCACTCGGCCACAAGGCGATGGCCGTTCTCGTAGCGCTGCAGGTGCCGGCCCGTGCGGGCCACCAGATCGCACATGCCCACCTCCCGGCCTCTTCCTCCGATCCCACGGCGGGACACAGGCTGCCCCTAGCCAGCACCCCCGCTTCCTGGAGCCTCTTCCCTCTCGCGTCAGGACGGCGAGTGCCGGCCGGCAGCGCGCGGCAATGCGGCGGAGGCGGGGCCGGGCCGTGGGTGGCGGTGGCGGTGGCGGTGGCGGAGGTGGGAAAGTTGTGTTATCGTGGGGCTCGCTGCGCCTGTGGGGCTTGGGGCGCTCGGCCGCTCGCTTCCTCTCCCTCTCCCTCTCCCTCTCCTTTCCTTTTCTTTTCTTTGCTTTCTCCTTTGTGTTTTTCTATTTTGTGTGGTGGTTCTTTTCATTATTTTTATAGTTTTTGACAGTTTTTATTTTTTATAATTTTTTAATCATAATACAAATACATGAATATATACATTCACTCTTATAAGTACATATATACACACACTCTGTCTCTATAAGCACCACAAAAAAATTGAGCCGATAGAGTCAAGTCGATACCTTGGATGGTTCTAACGTAGTGTTAAAGGGTAAATTTCTTCCGTTCCTCATTTCATTGCCCCTCATTCCCGCCCTTTTTAGTTCTACTCGTGTTCATGACATTTTCTTTCATCTATCAGTCCATCACCTCTTAATCCCACCCTTCTTGCTTTCATTCCTATCAGGGCTGGCTATATCATCTTCTTACAAGACGTCGATTATAATATGTATCACTCATGTCATGGTTTAGCCGGTCAAGTCTGAGCTTATTCATATCGCGACTCAGCGCATATGCTACCATATGGCTTGTTTTTCTATCTTTGTTAACCTCACAAGTAGTAAACATGATGGGCACCCGTTTAAATTGAATCAATCTCCAACCAAATTTGCATGTGAGATTAATTCTTCATTACATCTAACAATAATAGCTACATTAACATTTTTAGTACTTTTATGTCTAAAAGATCAATACTTATTTAGCACCATATCCCTCGAGCCTAACCGATAATCGAAGACGTTCAAATATTTACCACAGTATCTCATATTTACGATGGAGAGTTAGTCATGTCACTGATTATTATATATATATGACAAAACTATTCAACATGTAGCGCTTAAAATAATATTCCACACGCCAGCCCTTCCCAATCTCGCAACCACAAAGTCTCAACTTGCAACAATAAAACTCATTCCGTAAGCGTAAAATCAAGTTACACATTGTCAACCATTCCCACAACAGTAAAATATGTTTCTATGGTATCAAAAACATTGTCCCAAGTATTAAAACTCCACTTTCACAACGTGAATGCACCTGGCAATTTTTATTCAAATGATTCAGAGTGGCTCTCGGAGACGTTCTTAGTTACTTGATGTCGCATGTTTGCTAGAAATCACATCCATGTTCGTGTTAGGAGTGTGGGTTTAGACTTTGAAATCATAGCATTGAGGGAGAGTGCTTAGTGTGTTAGGAGTTTGGAGACCATCAATAACAATGTGTATATTGTCTCATGCTAACATGCTTGTATGTCTACGTTACTGTTGTCCAAAAGCAAAAGCCTAGCGTTTGGAGTCTTAAATAACAATTTATGTGCGCACTTGCGTCTTAAGGCCATGTTTGGAATGACCTGCTTGGAATGTAGAAATTTTACAATCGCATAGAAATTTTATAGAAAATCAGTTCAATTTCATACGAAAAAACACAGAAACTGGGGAAAATTCCCGTGTTCATGCGAATTTTAGCACCTCTCATGGTCCTACACAACAAGATTCCAACAAAATATTAGTAAATTACTAACACA
Source organism: Miscanthus lutarioriparius (assembly GCA_904845875.1). NCBI lineage: Eukaryota > Viridiplantae > Streptophyta > Magnoliopsida > Poales > Poaceae > Miscanthus > Miscanthus lutarioriparius. The sequence goes on along the minus strand of CAJGYO010000003.1, from coordinate 94,378,813 downwards.
AATGAAGAAAAAAAAGATAAGGAAGCAATTACCACATTAAAACGTCTGCATGTGTAGAAACAACGCGCAGTTGTGTCTAGATGTCTCGATTGAAACATGTGGGCCGCGAAACCACAGTCACAGCTAGGGACAGAGAGGTCAAGAGGGACTGGTACATCTTTGCTAGACGCGTCGGGGTATAATTCTCTAGGACGACCCCGTTTTCGTCAAAACTCCTCCCTATAATTCTCTAGGACGACCCCGTTTTCGTCAAAACTCCTCCCGATATATGTCTTGCATCTAACAAAACGGTTGTAATTTAATACCAATCAAAACATCACAAATTAATGTAAAGGAGAACCATTTGCATTAAAACTAAGAAAATATAATCTACACTTACGAATAAAAAATTATCAAACACTAAACATAGTAAACAATATTCTAACTAACCAATTAACCTTAACATTAACAAAATGGAACTAATATTTTTCTCCAAACCCTAGCTACCCATAGTTCCCAAATATACTTTTTCTCCAAACCGTAGCTACCAATCCTAATCTTTGAATTCACCATTCAAACAACAAATAAGACCATCATTACCTTGACCAAGGCCGAGAAGAAGCTTGGGGCAGGTAGAGAGGGAGGCGAGAAGGGAGGTGTCGGGGACCTGATACCGAGGGTATCTAATGAGGTGGAACCAATGACCATCGAACGTTGATACTTTCGATCAGACAAGAACGCTACTGCGTTTCTTGTCCGAACGACGGAAGACTGGTTCCGCCTCATCCGACCACCGGGGGCTGGCTCCGCCTCGCCCGACCGCCGAGGGTTGGCTCCGCCTCGCCCGACGTCCGAGGGCAGGTTCCGCCTCGCCCGACGGCTCGGGGCTGGCTCCGCCTCACCGACCCCCGAGGGCGGGCTCCGCCTCGTCCGACGTCCAAGGGCGGCCCCGCCTCGCCCGATGGCTGAGGACAGGCTCCGCCTTACCCGACGGCCGGGGGCAGAGTCCGCCTCGCCCAACGATTACACCCTGCTCCTTCATAATGACGAGCACAAGGTACGACAGGACATTCAAGTCAAACATAGTACCAAGGACTATGCCCTACACCGCTGCAGGAAAGTACCGTCAGGGTACGATAGGACGGGCGCTTTAGGTCATTCCGGGCATGGCAGAGTCCGAATAGTGTTGTAGGCGCCGCCTTTAGCCCTCGGACGCGGAACCTGACATAGACATACGACAACCACTACGGTCCAAGAAGAGACTCGCGCCCTCTATAGTGACGAACGCACAGTCACCGCGCCGTCTGCTCCCCACAGGGCTACTGGTCAACACCCTTGTCCGACACGCCGCCCGAAGGGGCGGGACGGGACGTGACCACTTGTTGATCCGGTAAGGGCATGGCGTCGTCAGCACACAGGCATCTGGCGAACGTGCCAATCCCTGACTTCATCTGGCCGTGTCAGCGAGGCTGGCTCAGCAAAAAAGGAGGGCCCAATGCCTTTGGAGGGGCTTCTTGGCCTCTGGTTTTTCTCCTTTCTCCAACATGTAACCCCTGCTCCCCTTGGTCTATAAAAGGGAGGGTAGGACACCCCGCTAAAGGGATGGATGAAACTGGCAGAGAGATCGATTGACACAACTCGACAGTACGCATCACATACAGCTGAGCTGCCACCGAGCTCTTGGCATCCTTTCAACCATTCCATCAGAGACTTGGGACCAGTCCATCTCTCGACCATTTGTACCCCCTACTATGAACTATTTTTGGTGCTAATAACACTAGCAGCAATAGACTAGACATAAGGACATTCGATCCGAACCAGTATAAACCTTGTGTCCTTTAGCGCACCATCCAAGCCTAACGTGCACAAATATAAATTTACTAGTTGTTGTTGATTCGAAACACCGACAGTTGGCCGCACGGTAGGGGCCTTTGCGTGTTCCACAAATAGGCCATGGATGGCTAACCACGATAACAGCTGGGTCCTAGGCGCACACATGCATTTCGGGAGCCTAGACTTCATCGTTACGGTGGGAGGAGAGTTGGCTTAGGCTCACGTCGCCATCCAATCTCTCCCCTCCATCGGCTTCAACTATGAGGGGCCTGGGCGCCGGCTCAGCGTCTCCCTTGGACCCCAGTAGTCCAGGGAGGACCAGCGTCGCCTCGTCCTTTCCAACGACAACATGGCGCAGTCTTTCGGAGAAGGACTCCTCTCTCCGGAACACCACGTATGGAGCGCCCCGACAGTGTTTCCGTTCGGCCTCCACAACACCACGACGGCCGCTAGCCACCTTGTGGCACAACACATGGTTCGGCCCTCGGCGGACAATGAGTTCGTGGGGGTGATCGAACACGTGACAGAATCCCTCCACAGCCTCCTCGCGGAGGGTCTAGGGTCGGACTCTGGCTCTGACTCCGGTAGGGGGAGCCATCATCCCTCCCAGGAATGCTTCATGGCGGAAACCTCCGAGGGACACATCGAGAGCGCCTTCAAGAAGGAGGTCACCTCGGCGGGCAACCTCGGCGATGGAACCGAAGGAAGAACGGCGGCCCCGTCCCACGTAGGGGTGGAGCAGCTAAAAGCCCGAAAATGGGAGATCAACGAGGCCAGACAACAGCTTGTTCGGGAATACGCGTTGGTGGATCGGGAGATCGAACGTCGCAGAGACGGTGGGCACGCACGCGCCGTGGCCCGCGACGTGAACCGAAGGATCATCATCGACGGTGAAACCCTTCCTCGCTTCGCTCGGGCGAGCCAGAACATCGCCGCCGCCACGGCCTTGCTCCATGGCCTTCCAGAGACCGCAACACTCGAGGATCGTCGGGCCCACCGCAAAATCCGCACGCTGCTCGAGCGTGCGGCGGCGCAGCAGGCGGAAAGCTCGTTGTCTCGACGACGCGAGCTCAACACCAGCTAGCGTACGCCCTCGGTATGTCTCGCCAGGGACGCATCAGTCCACCAGACACCACAAGGCGGCGGGCAGCGCATTGCGACCCAGATACATCAGCGTCTCGGCCGCGACCGCGACGCACGCTGCACCATTGACCCCCGCAGGCGCACCTACGGCGACCCAAGGGAAAGAGCCCGCCGTGGCTATCATCCTCGACGCGGCGAACACTATGACAGCGGCAAGGACCGGAGCCCGAGCCCTAGCCTGTCAGGCCCTCAGGCCTTTGGCCGGCACATCCTCAACGCTACGTTCCCGCCAAGGTATCGACCACCTACCAACATCCCTAAGTATTCTGGGGAGACAAACCCTGGATTCTGGCTCAAAGATTATCGACTTGCTTGTCAAGCTGATGGCGTAGATAATGATGACTTCATCATCCACAACCTTCCACTGTTCCTCGCCGATTCGGCATGAGCGTGGTTGGAGCACCTTCCGTCTGACGCCATCTAGGGTTGGGCAGACCTAAGGGAGATCTTTGTGGGGAACTTCCAGGGCACGTACAAGCGTCCTGGAAACCCCTGGGACCTCAAGAACAGTCGCCAGAAGGCCGGCGAAACCCTCTGCGGGTACATCCGATGCTTCTCCCGACGGTGCAACGAGCTCCCTAACGTCGCCGACGCCGATGTGATAGGAGCCTTCCTGTTTGGGACAACCTGCGAGTCTTTGGTTCACAAGCTAGGACGCAAGGGCCCGCGGACTACCAAGGAGCTCCTAGACATCACCACCAGCCACGCCTCAGGAGAAGAGGCGGTCGGAGCAATCTTCGACCGTCCCGACGGCAAGGCGAGGCGGGACGAGGGCGCCAGCGAAGGCGCCTCCAACCGTTCCGCTAAAAGAAAGAATAAGAAGCAACGGCGCGACGACTCACTCGTGGCCACTGCCGACCGCAAGGGTGGTCGGAAGCCCACGGAGGGCACTCCGAATCACTTCGAAAAAATGCTCGAGGGGCTATGCCTGAACCACGCCTTTCCCGTAAAACATCTGCTCAAGGACTGCGGCCTCATGTGGAAGTTCTTGGTCGGAAGCGCCAACAAAGGGGAGCAGGGGAAGGAACCTGCCCCCACTGTGGACGACGCGGAGGAGAAGGACGACGACTTTTCGACGTCGAAGGACTACCTTATGATCTTCGGGGATCAGCGGCTTATGACTCCAAACGCCGCCAGAAGGTCGCACGCCATGAGGTCTATACGACCGAACCGACCACACCTGCCTTTCTCCGATGGTCAGAATCCACCATAACCTTCGACCGGACCGACCATCCGGATACCGTCCCGCACCCAGGGAGGTATCCGCTTGTCGTCGACCCGATCGTTGGCCCAAAGCGGCTCACCAAAGTACCGATGGATGGAGGCAGCGGCCTCAACATCATGTACGCCAAGACGCTCGACGAGATGGGCGTCGACCGGACGAACCTCCGCCCAACCCGAGCACCTTTTCATGGCATTGTGCCTGGGAAATAGGCCATGCAACTGGGGCAGATCGATCTGCCCATCACCTTCAGGGATCAGTAAAATTATAGGACCGAGACCCTCACCTTCGAGGTGGTTGGGTTCCCCGGAACCTTCCACGCCATCTTGGGACGACCATGCTACGCGAAGTTCATGGCCATCCCCAACTACACATACCTCAAGCTGAAGATGCCGGGCCCCCATGGGGTCATCACCGTCGGCACCTCCTTCCAGCGGGCCTACGAGTGCGAGGTCGAGTGCTGCGGCCACGCCACAGCAATCGTCGCCTCCGGGGAACTCGCCGCCCTCAAGGAGGAGGTCACCGAAGAAGCGCCGGACACGAAGAAATCAACCGGATCGTTCGAATCGAAAGAGGGCTCCAAGGAAGTCCTCATAGATTCCAGTAGCTCCAAGGGTAAAACGGTATGCATCGGTTCCACGCTCTCCTCCGAATAGGAAAGAGCGCTCGTCGACTTCCTCCGTGACAACAAAGACATCTTTGCGTGGAAACCCTCGGATATGCTAGGCATCCCGAGGGAGGTCGCCGAGCATACCTTGAAAATCCACCCAGGCTCCAAGCTGGTGAAGCAACGCCTGCGCCACTTCGATGAGGAAAAGCGCAGGGCCATCGGTGAAGAGATAGCAAAACTGTTGGCCGCCGGATTCATCAGGGAAGTACACCACCCAGAGTGATTAGCAAATCTCGTTCTTGTACGAAAGAAGAGCGGGAAATGGAGGATGTGTGTCGACTATACGGGTCTCAACAAGGCATGCCCGAAGGACCCGTTTCCTTTACCGCGCATAGACTAAATAGTCGATTCTACCTCAGGGTGCGAAACCCTCTGCTTCCTTGATGCATAATCTGGCTACCACCAAATCATGATGAGAGAGTCTGACCAGCTCGCGATGTCTTTTATCACCCCCTTTGGATCGTTCTGCTACATCTCAATGCCGTTCGGTTTGAAGAACGCTGGGGCTACTTACCAGCGTTGTATGCTCAACTGCTTCGGGGACCTCATCGGGTGGACCATTGAGGCCTACATCGATGACATCGTAGTTAAGTCCAAATGGGCTGGCCGCCTCGTCGCCGATCTTGAGCAAACCTTTGCGAAACTCCGGGCAAATGGCATCAAACTCAATCCTGAGAAGTGTGTTTTCGGGGTCCTGAGGGGCATGCTGCTTGGCTTCATCGTCTCCGAGCATGGCATCGAAGCCAACCTGGAGAAAATCTCAGCCATCACAAGGATGGGCCCGATCTAGAACATAAAGGGGGTTCAGCGGGTCGCAAGGTGCCTCGCCGCCCTTAGCCGATTCATCTCACGCCTCAGCGAACGAGGACTCCCCCTTTATCAACTCCTAAAGAAAGCCGACCGCTTCGAGTGGACAGCCGAGGCCCAGGAGGCGCTTGACATTGTCAAACTACTTCTAGCAAAACCCTCGGTCCTAGTTCCTCCAAGCGACGGAGAATCCCTCCTACTATACATAGCGGCCACCACACAAGTGGTCAGCGCCGCCCTGGTAGTAGAGCAGGAGGAAGAGAGGCACGCCCTCAAGGTGCAACGCCCTGTGTACTTCATCAATGAGGTACTATCCGACTTCAAAACCCGCTACTCCCAAATCCAAAAGCTCCTTTACACTGTCCTCATCACCAAGAGGAAGCTACACCACTACTTCAAGTCACACCCTGTGACAGTCATGACGTCGTTCCCCCTTAGCAAGGTCGTCCATAGCCAGGATGCCACAGGAAGAACCGCAAAATGGGCACTCAAGCTGATGGATCAAGGCATCGCGTATGCCCCCCTAACGGTGATCAAGTCCTAGGTGTTGGCTGACTTCATCGCGGAATGGACCAAGGTCCAGATGCCACCGGCGGTCATCGATCAAGAGTACTAGACGATGTACTTCAATGGGTTGCTGATGAAGAAGGGCACCGGCGTGGGGCTGGTCTTCGTATCACCCCTCGAGGTCCGCATGAGGTACATGGTTCGACTCCATTTGCCCTCATCAAATAATGTGGCCGAATACGAAGCGCTCATCAACGGCCTACGAATCGCCATCGAGTTGGGCATCCGATGCCTCGACATCAGGGGTGACTCCTAGCTGGTCATCAACCAGGTCATGAAGGAGTCGAGCTACCACAACGCCAAGATGGTGGCATACTGCCAAGAAGTCCAATGGCTGGAGGACAAATTCGACGGCCTCGAACTCAATCACATTCCGAGGCGCCTCAACGAAGCGACCGACGCGCTTGCGAAAGCAGCGTCCGGCCGAGAGTCGATGCCAACGGGTGTCTTCGCCAGCGATCAACACAAGCCCTCGGTGCGCTACAAAGGGTCAGAATGGGCCAACGATGGCCCATCTGATCCGCCCCGAGGGTGACTCATCGACTACTCCGTCCGACCCCGAGGTCATGGAGCTTGAAGAGGATCCAGCAGCAGAGCCCGACCCTCTGGACGACTAGAGAACAACCTACCTCGACTATCTCCTCCATGACACGCTACCGACGGACAAGATGGAGGCTCGATGGCTCGCACATCACGCCAAATCCTTCGTTCTTGTAGAGGGTGAACTCTACAAATGGAGCCACACCAGGATCCTATAGCTCTGCATCCCTATCGAACAGGGAAGACTTCTGCTAAGTGACATCCACGATGGGGTCTGCGGTCACCATGCCGTGCGCTAAGAGCCTTGGTTGGGAACGCATTCCGATAGGGCCTCCTGGCCCACTGCAGTAGCCGACACCGAGCAAATCGTACGCACATACGAAGGGTATCAGTACTACGCTTAGCAGATTCTCCTCCTGGCCCAGGCACTCCAGATGATCCCCATCACATGGCCCTTCATGGTCTAGGGGCTCGACCTGGTTGGGCCTCTCAAAAAGGCATCCGGGGGCTACACCCACCTGCTTGTCACCATAGACAAGTTCACAAAATAGATCGAAGCTCGGCCGATCTCCACAATCAAGTCCAAGCAAGCTATGCTGTTCTTCCTCGACATCATCCATCGCTTCGGGGTACCAAACTCCATCATCACAGATAACGACATGTAGTTCACCGGTAAGAAATTCAGTCGATTCTGCGATGAACAACACATCCGAATCGATTAGGCGGCCATCGCGCACCCCCGGACAAACGATCAGGTAGAGCGCACAAACGACATGCTCCTATGGGGTCTCAAGCCTAGGATCTTTAGCTGGTTGAACAAATTCGATGCACGCTAGGTCGCTGAGCTCGCTACGGTGCTTTGGAGTCTGAGGACAACTCCTAGCCAGCCACTAGCTACACACCTTTCTTTATGGTCTATGGTTCCGAGGTCGTCCTCCCGACGGACCTCGACTATGGAGCGCCAAGAATCAAAGCATACGACGAACAGGGAGCTGAGGCATCCCACCAAGACGCCATGGACCAACTAGACGAAGCCCGTGACATCACCCTCCTCCGTTCGCCAAGTACCAGCAGGCATTGCAATGGTACCATGGCCGATGAGTGCAGGACCGAGCCTTCAACGTTGGGGACCTTGTTCTCCACCTCGTGCAGAGCAACAAAGACCGCCATAAGCTCTCCCCACCCTGGGAGGGGCCGTACGTCGTCGCGAAAGTACTCTGGCCAGGCGCCTACAAGTTGAAAACCATCAACGGCGAGGTCTTCACCAACGCCTGGAACATTGAACAGCTACGTTGTTTTTACCCTTAATAAACGCATACTTTTCCTTATCTATTTTTGTCTTTACAAATCCCCGATCTTTAGTGACATCCGACCCCTACAAATTGCGAGGGGTTGGACCTCACTCGGGGGCTGATATAAATGATACAAGTACGTTTATCTTGCAAACACTTCCGTGTTACCTTTGCAAACATTCTCTAAGTTTTCCATTCTTATCATAACAAGTCCTAAGGGCTATGATTTCGGGAACAAATTCTGAGTACAACTGGTAGGACTACGGGAAACCCATGCCCCAGTGGCTATGACCTCCTTGCTCACTAGCATGATCAGAATTGATTTGCCTGCACTCCTAGTTTTTGCGACCTGAGCCATGGGAAGGGTTGGAGGGCACCGAAACCTCCTCTACAAAAAGAGGAAGCTGAAAAGCTGTTTGCCGTAACAAAAGATGAAAATTTGTTCATTCTTTGCACAAATTCGCTGCTTACAAAGTGATTTCATCATGAAAAGGACTAATGTACTCTTAAATTCAAAGGACTATTTACTCGGGGGCTCCCCCACAAACTTATTCAATTACAGGCTCTGACTAGCTTTACTACGAGTACTACTGCGACCGCTGCGCCATGCTCTCCATCGGCAACGACCGGGCATGTACACGGGCTAGTTCGTCTACTGCGGCCGCCGCACCACGCTCTCCATCGGCGATGTCCCACCGCTCTGCGGGATCCTTGAAGGCGCTGTCATCTACAATGTCGAGCACCACGCCGGTGACTGTGGTGCCCTCCGCCGAGGCATCTAGGGACTACGCCATCGTCATCAGCCGCAACCCTGATAACGACACATCTGCCGGGGCGTCCAAGGACTACGTCATCGTCATCAGCCGCAACCCTAACAATGGCATCTAGGCGGGGGGTGGGGGGTGCCTCCCGTCGAAGGAAGGCCGCAACGAACAACGGCGAGGCCAACGATGCTTGGCACCCTCCAGTGCCCCTCCTCCTTCGGCAACAGTGGTCCCTCCTCAACAAAGGTGGCCCACACCATCTCATCTATGTTAGATGACCTCCAGCTTGACATCACGCTCTAGATTCATGAGCGGATCTATGGTTCTTCTCTCCCTGGCATTACCCTCTCTTACTCAGGAACTGCTGCATTTGGTGGAAAGGAAGGAGAAGAGGTTGTGGCTCAGAGGCTGGCGAGGGAGTGGGACAAGAACTCCCCTCCCCCTCCCTATTTAAAGAAGGGGCTCAGCAGCTGAGGAAAGGTGAAAGGTTGGGACAAAAAACTCTCTGCCTTCCCCTATTCAATGCAAATGCGAAATCAATGCTGACAGAAATCCGAGGGGACGTCGCCTAGTCAAACAGGACGTTGCCTGGGTGTGGCCCGCCACTAATCCACCCCGGGCATTAGAACCAGGGCACACCCGCATGCAGGCGACTCTCTGCTTCCCTAGGCAGGGCCATGGAATAACCCAATGATGGAACCCCCATCCAGGGGGAGCCCAACGGGCCTCCTGGGTCGATCGGGCGGCCCAGGTAAAACAGCGAACGACCGACCAGCTGAAAGATAAGCACCTCTGTTTACTTACTTTGAGTGTTAATTTCATTACCGAGCCTCCGACCCCAGCAACGGCAGAGGCATGGACATTGCTCGGGGGCTACCGAGGGTGTCTATTTGTTTAGACATCCTCTTAGCCCAACCCCTCCTTACATTTAAAACCGGAAGCACGGTGTGTGGGTGTAAAACTTTGAATACAACTAGACAAACCGCCAGACCCTACGCCTCAACGGCTACGATGTTTTCTATTCACCAGCATAATCGAACTCATAGTTCCCCACACCGCAAGCCTCAGCTCCCGCCTTCCTGAGAAGGGTTCGGAGGGGTCCCCCTGCAGAACCTCCTTTGAGGAGAAGCTGTCAGGTCGACTAAATCAATCGAGCGGCTCGAATCACCGCCGAGAGACAAAAACGAAAAATGGCAATGCTTATGCAGGTTACGCCGACCTCATCGCAAACATCGGACTCGAACCCCGCACGAACATGTCTGGTAGGAGCTTCCCATCGCTCATACCACCAAGGTAATGTTACCAACCCCCACTTTTCATTTCAATTAAGTTATACACTAAATCCATACATCCAAAATGTTGCATATGCAAAACCCTACATCTCAACGCTTCGTGTCGCGTCACGAAGCGGCAGCCACCTCATTCAATATGAGCGGCGACCGACCGATGTTCGAAGGCCGGCCCACGAAGGGCTCGAAAAACCGAGATGAGCCCCAGCGGCCTTACCCATCCCCGCTCAAAAGCGGATAGGGACATCTCAACCTTTCTCGTTTGATTCTAACCCTGAGCCAAACCCACAAAATCTCCATCGAGGAGAGGCCAATGGGCCACCTGAGCCTAATGAACGGCTCGGGCATCTGCCGGGAGGCGGGTTAAGGAGTAGTGGAATGCCACATGAGGGCTCTGCCGACCCGGTCAGTGAATGATGGATCCGGATTCCACACGAACATACCCGTTAGCAAGCTCATTGAGCGCGACACTCGAGCCATCAAGGCAAGTATCGTCGACTCAGCCCCTCCGGTTGCGGAAACCGAGGATGGGGTAACGCGCGAAAACACGACCGACCCCTATCAGACCCTAAGGGGCTTAGGGGCTCGAGCCGCTCGATCCAAGATCGAGAGACCGAGGTTTGAAGGCTGACCCACGAAGGGTCCAGGGCCGCCTCGCGTCGAACAAGAGCTAGGGGAGAAAACGCAGATGAGCCTCAGTGGCCTTTGCCCAACCCGCATTGAGGCGGATAGGGTCATCTCAACCTTCTAGTTCAATCCAGCCTCTAGTCGAGCCCATAGAAACCCCATTGAGGGGGAATCTGTTGGAAGGCAGGGCAAGGAGCAACGGAATGCCATCCGAGGGCTTTGCCGACCATGTCGCGAAGCAATGGGATCGGATTTCGTCTGAACATCCCTGTTAGCGAGCTCATGAAGCACGTCACTCGAGCCATCGAGGCAAGTGGCATCGCCTTAACCCCTCTAGTTGTGAAAAACCGCGGATGGGGCGACAATCACAAGATGAACCGACCCTTGATCGAATCCCCACCACACGCGGGGGCTCGGCGAAGGCCGGGACAACAATAAGACCAAACGCACGGTCACTCAGTGATCGCCAAAGTCCTAAGTAAGGGGTACGTGCGAATACAAATGTAAGTTCGCTACCCTCGCTCTGGTCTCCAGTGACATCCGACCCCAGCGACCGTAAGGGGATGGATCTCACTCAGGGGCTGATAAAGGTACGAGTACCTCCTTTCTTTTTTCAAAACAGTCATCACATCAGACCTTCTCCTCGTGTCGAGACTGGTGGCAGGGTTTGGGGGAACAGATAGGTTAGACTGCAAAAAGCCCACGCCTAGACGGCTATGGTAATTTTGCTCACCAGCACAACCAAAATTTCCCCTAAACACCTCGGGCCCTATAGTCTTAACAAACGGAAGGGTCGGATCACGTAAATCTTTTTTCATTATAAAAAAGGAAGGAGGTAAGATCAAACAAACGAAACGAAATTGCGAAACAAAGTCACGAATCCGTTTTCAGACACAAAAGTACTGACACTTGTTCACATATTATGGATAAATGTTTATCAAACTGATTCAACTAACTACTTCCACGGAGGGAGAACCATTTCTTTTAGCTTGTTCGCCAGGTTCCGCACAAGGGGAGTCACCGCCTTCTCAATCTCATCTAGCTCAGGGTCTTCATAGATAGGCGCAAAGCCTTGGTTCATTACCTCCAAGTTGATCTCCCAATCATAATGAGAATGGGCAACAGCGAAGTCTTGGGTGATCCCGGCGTGAAAGGTGTCCTCCTCAAGCTGGCCAACCCGCGCCGTTATGCCAGCGGCATGAGTCATAAGGGAACTGGTCCCCTCCTCTTGCGCCACCTATAGGTTGTCGTAGGCCCCCATGATGATAGAGCACAAGAGATCGTGCTGATCGCTTTCGACCTGAAGAAGCCCCTCACCTCGGCGAGTTCCGTACCTAGCCTGGCAGAAATTTCCTCGGCCTCCAGCCTTTGGGCCACCGCGTCTCCAAGATCCGCCCGGAGGGCCTTGACCTCCCGACGCACCTCGTCGCGCTCCCGGATGGCCGAGTCACGATCCTCGCAGGCTGTGCTGCGCTTCAAGTGAAGTCTTTCTTCGGTCCAGCGTAGCTTGTCCCGCTCCCCGCGCAACCAGGCGATCACCTAGGTGTCTCGGTTCACCCTCTGCTATAGGGCCATGGACCTATCCTCGGCCTTCCGCCTGAGATCCTGCTCCGTCTCCAGCTTAGCTAGGACCTCGATGGCCCACTGACTGGCCGCAACATCCTTCTGGAGCCGCTCGTCCCACTCCTTTTGGATCCTGGTGGCCGCCTCCTCGTCCAACTTCACCCTTGCCGACAAGTCCTCGAACATCCCATGGATCTCCTCCGCGTCCCGACGTGCCTTGGCCTCCTGCTGCTAGGGCGGCAGCGAGCTGCGCGCCCACATCTCCTCGTAGCCGGGCCTCCTCGGTAAGGCGGCCCCATTCCACCTTTTGCTCACGGAGGAACCAGGATTTGTTCCGGCTTCGAGCAACGAGACACTGAAAAGAAGACCGGTATCAAAAATACGAAAACACAAAAATACGTGAAGAAAGAAGAAAACAAGGGAGAAGATTAAGCGGATACCTAGCTAGTAGGAACGAGGATTTCATGCAGGACACCACTGGCTGGCTCAAGGCATCCATCATAGCCGAGAACCCAATGTCAAGATTCTCCCGCTCCATGCTCTCGGCAGCATCGTCAAGCGAGAAAAGAGCCAACATTGGGTCATCAGCGACCATCCACTGGAGCGGTGGCTCCCCGCGTGGGGAGTGGCTGCCCCCCAACAACAGGGCCGAGGGTGACCTCCTGCGGGTCCTCTCCACCACCGCCATGACGCCCGGAGACCCTTCGGCCGTGTCCTCCTCCATCCAGCCCGTCTCGGGCACCATAGCCTAGGCCACCGGGCTTGTCGCGGTCGCAGTCACCTCCGCCAGGGCCTCCGGTGGCACAGACTGCGCTGCTCCCTCAGACACCACCGCGGTTGCGTCCGACTACGCCTGGCTCATCAGGGTTGGGGACCCTCCGGCCGCGTCCTCCTCCGTCTGGCCCGTGTCGGGCGCCGTCGCTTGGGCCGCCGGGCAGGCGGTTGTGCCGCCCCCTCGGACACCACCATGGCTGCGTCCGGCTGCTCATGGTTTGGCACGGTCACGGCCACCTCCACTGGCGACACTGGACCCTCGGCTGGCGGTTCCGCACCCGCCACGGAAGATGCCGCCTGCTCAGCAATCACCGAGGGTGCGGGTGCCACCACGGGCACCGTCGGATTGGCCAGCGAGGCCGCAGCATCAGCGCCGCTCCTACCCAAAATAGGGGCAACGTCGGGCAGTGCCATCCATCCCGCCTGAAGGGCAAGGCTCTTCTTGGGCGCCAGCCCTAGAGAGGGGCCCCGTCGCAAGAATCTGCAAGAGGGAAAAAGGCATAAGGTCGAAACAGAAAAAAAAAAAGGGGAAAAACAGGGGAGTCAGTGGCCTACTCTGGCGCCTTTGGGCAGCGAGAATGTTTTGGGGACAAACCCCTAGACCCCTACCCCAACTCGTCTAGGCAGGACCACTTTGAGCCTAGACCTGCTCCCGGGTAGGGGGGCTCATCTCCCTTATCTCCAAGGGCGCGACAACGGAGCCGCCCCTCTCCATCGATGCCTCGGGCTTGGTGGCGGATCCGCCCGACCCCGTCAGCTCATGGGGCGTGGTAGCAGAGCCGCCCCTCCATCATCACCTCAGGGGCGGTGGCCAATCCGCCTCCCCCATCCACCGATCCTTCGGCGGCACCCCGGATGGGGCGGCAGATTCTCTGGCTCCCACCGGCCTCGAGGACTCGCTTCCCTCCGCATGGAAGGGGAAGGGTCCCTGCATGGGTCGGTGGGCGTTTGTCAGCATATCCTCATCCTCCTAGGACATCCCTAATCCACATTCGGCGGCTACCTCGTCATTGTCGTCATCACTGCCTGTCTCCTCTCCTCGATCACGCGCTTGCTGCTTCCGTAGCAGCTTCTTCTTTTGGAGCTCCCTTGTCCTTTTGTCCCGTTCGGCGCGATATGATTTGTGGCCGCTAGGATCCGGTCCTTCGGCATCGGAGCTGGGCTATCCATGAAGACAAGACTCCTTGGCTGGTCCCGCTATCCCGAGGTCAGCGTCAAGGGGTCGGAAGTTCAAGTAAAGAAAAAGGCACGGTAAAGGAGAATTTACGAAATCGATGAACCCCGGTTCCGGCCGCATCAGAGGATGTCCCGACACTAGATACACAAAGTCAAGGACAACACCGGCGGTGTCCTTCGAAGGCTCCATCGCCTCCTTGATCCGCTGCACCACTTCGGTGGGAGGGAGCGCTCCGTCGGTGGCGTCGTCCCTTCAAGCGACGCCGGGCGCCATCAGGTACATGGGGAGTGTGCGGCGTGGCTGCCACCCTCTCGGTGTGGTAGGCGCCGATGATCCTCGACCCTTCAAGCCCCTGTCCTTTAGAATTTGGAGGGCGGTGAGGTGGTCCTTAATCCTCTTCTTGTCTTTGTCCGGGACATCGCACCTCCATGACCCCGGAGCCTATTTGATGAGGCGTCTGATGTACACCGGCAAGGGGGCGGTCACGTCATCCTTGACATAGAACCACTGCGAGTGCCACCCCTTATTGGAGGTTGACAAGCACATCAACGGGTTGTCGTTCGCCCAGGTGTTGTGCAGATGAATGCTGGCACAACCTATCGGCGTGCTCAGCTCCTGCTTCCCGACCCGCTTCTTCAACAGATTGACGGTGAAGAAGTGCCGCCACAGATCGAAGTGGGGACTAATCCCCAAGAACCCCTCGCGCAGGGCGACAAACGCCGCAATATGCTGGATCCCATTGGGATTAAGATGCTGCAACTCCACCTGGTAGTAATCCAACAACCCTCGAAGAAACTTATGGGCAGGAACGGTGAATCCCCGCTCATGGAAGAGAGCAAAGGACACGACATATCCTCGGGCGGCGATGGCTCGACCTCATCACCAGGCAGTAGCCACTCCACAAAGGCGGACAATGGGCGAAGGAGGCAGCGGCGGATGAGGCCCTCCAGGCACTGAGGGGTAATGTTGGATCTATACCACGACTCCATTGAAACGACGGGAAAGGGGGGGTGGATGCGAGCTCGATGATGGCTGCGATGCGGACGCGAGCTTGACGGGCGTGCCGTGATGTGAGTGCGGGAGGCTCTAGCGATTGGCGGCGGAGGTTGTGGATGCGAAGGCAAGGAGGCAAAGTATGGAACCCTGGGGGCAAACCTCGTGGTTTTATAGGGGCGACGGATGCGAGAAGGGCAACTGTCTGCCTTGATCTTCGAGCCTGCCACAACACACCGCCGCGTCACGTCGCGGGACACGCGCCAGCGATCCCTATCCTCTCCCACCAAAATCGCGCTGAAAGGTTCATCTTCCCGAGCGGATCAGACTCTTTTCCCACAGAGGGAACATGGGTCAGAAAACCTCCCCTCCGGCCTGTTTGGGCCCAGAAAGCCCAAGGGTCGGCCCAACAGTCTCGATGGCCATCCCAACAAGGGATAGGACCACGAGTGACTAAGACGTAGGTACGCGAGCATCAGTAGGGCCTCGTTCCATGGTCAAGCCCCAGCCAGGCAGACCCTGGACGAAATTCCCATGAATGGGATACCAGGGTTCCAAGCTTTCCAGTTGATGAAAACCGAGTCTCATAGCCTTACCTGTGAAGGGTCCGAAACACCCCCGGGCGGTTCTACCCAAATCGCCCGGTGGCTCGAGGGCTACACCCATTGGGTGCGCTCGCGCGCACCCTCTAGCGAATCGAAACACCCCCAGGCGATTCTGCCCGAATCACCCGGGGGCTTGGGGGCTACACCCATCGGGTGCGCTCGCGCGCACCCTCTAGCGAACCGAAACACCCCCCGAGCGATTCCGCCCAAATCACCCGGGGGCTCGGGGGCTACTGTTGGGTACCTAATCAGGTGGAGCCAATGACCATCGAACGTTGATACTTCCGATCAGACGAGAACGCTACTGCATTTCTTGTCCGAACGACGGAAGACTGGTTCCGCCTCATCCGACCTCCGAGGGCTGGGCTCTGCCTCGCCTGATGGCTAAGGGATGGCTTCGCTCGCCGACCCCTAAGGGTTGGCTCCGTCTCGCCCGACGTCCGAGGGCAGGCTCCGCCTCGCCCGACGTCCGAGGGCAGGTTCCGCCTCGCCCGACGGCTCGGGGCTGGCTCCACCTCACCGACCCCCGAGGGCGGGCTCTGCCTCATCCGACATCCAAGGGCGGGCCCCGCCTCATCCGACGGCTGAGGACAGGCTCTGCCTTACCCGACGGACCGGGGCGAGTCCGCCTCGCCCAATGATTACACCCTGCTCCTTCATAATGATGAGCACAAGGTATGACAGGACATTTAAGTCAAACACAGTACCAAAGACCATGCCCTGCACCGCTGCAGGAAAGTACCGTTAGGGTACGACGGGACGGGCGCTTTAGGCCATTCCGGACATGGCAGGGTCCAAATAGTGTTGTAGGAGCCGCCTTCAGCCCTCGGACATGGAACCTGACATAGACATACGACAACCACTACGGTCCAAGAAGAGACTCGCGCCCTCTATAGTGATGAACGCATATCATCATGCGCCGTCGCGCTCCCCGCAGGCTCTGAGTCAACACCCTTGTTCGACACGCCGCTCGAAGGGGCGGGACGGGACGTGACCACTTGCTGATCCGGTAAGGGCATGGCGTCGTCAGCACACAGGCATCTGGCGAACGTGCCAATCCCGACATCGTGTGGCCGTGTCAGCGAGGCTGGCTCAGCGGAAAAGGAGGGCCCAACGCCTTTGGAGGGGCTTCTTGGTCTCTGGTTTTTCTCCTTTCTCCAACATGTAACCCCTCTCCCCCTTGGTCTATAAAAGGAAGGCAGGGCACCCCGCTAAAGGGATGGATGAAACTAGCAGAGAGATCGATCGACACAACTCGACAGCACGCATCACATACAGCCGAGCTGCCACCGGGCTCTTGGCATCCTTTCGACCATTCCATCAGAGACTTGGGACCAGTCCCTCTCTCGACCGTTTGTACCCCCTACTATGAACTATTTTCGGTGCTAATAACACAAGCAGCAACAGACTGGACGTAGGGACATTCGGCCCGAACCAGTATAAACCTTGTATCCTTTAGCGCACCATCCGGGCCTAACACGCACAAATATAAATTTACTAGTTGGTGTTGATTCGAAACACCGACAGGAGGGTCGAGCGGCGAGCGGCCTTGTAGGAGGCGGCGGCGGGGGCGCCTGGACCGGCGTCCAGGAGTTTTCGAAGTAAGGCCGAGAGAGGGAGGGAACCTGCTGCGCGGCGTTAAGCCGGCCCTGCCAGCGTGCCGTGTGGCGTGGCGCGCCCAGATCGGTGGTGCGGCAGCCCGTCCACGTCAGCGGTCATCGCTGCGGCTGACTGCAACGGTGGCACCCTCGCCACGCCGCCATGTATGGTGCGGCAGCGTGATTTTGCCACGCCATGCGAATAAGCGCGGCCAAAAGTGTTAGATTTGAAAAAAATTAAACAATGTCTGATTTAAAAATAGTTTAAACAAAGTGTTAAAAAAAAAAAAATCGTTTCAAACAGCGCCCTTTGACTGCCATCGCCACCGCACCGCCCATTGGCCCATTGCCGGCCCGCAGCCTAGTCATGCGGCTTGTCGAGCTCGCCTCGCATGCCCGTGCGCCGCCCCAGCTCACCGGTGCGCGCGACCATGGAGGAGCGCCTCCCATGCTGCCCCTGCATTTGCCCCTGGGTGCGGCCATGGAGGAGTGAGAGAATCAGGTGAGTCCAAGTGGGAGAGAAAGAGGATAGGATATTTTGCATGCTACTGACGCCACACGGCAATTCTGGTCACATGGCTCCCCAGCTGTACCCCCCAAAAAAAGTTCTTCGACCGTTCTATCCCCCTCCGCTCCCCTCGCCGGCGCCGGCGCCGGCGCCGAGGAAGAGAGAACCCGCGCCTCTTCCTTCCCGACTCGACGAATCGATCCGCATCTAGCCCTAGGTGATCCGCGCCTCCTTCCGCCACAGCGGAACAGGACGCCTGGCCGTCGACCGTCGAAGCGATTCCTCTTTCGCTGGGGCGCAGGCGGGCGTCCTCGTATCGCCCTCCTCGCCTCCTCGGCGCGGGGAGGGGATCCGTCCGGGCTTCGATCGGTTGGTTCTCCGCCGGGTAAGGACTAAGGAACCCTAACTTGGCTTGTTGCTTGTATGGATTGTTTTTTTTCCTATGCTGCGACCGGTGAGAATCAAATCCAGAAGCTTAGTAAATTTTTGCGAAGAAATTAAAATTTGCATGCCAATTGAAGTTAGGGGCTGAACTGGATCCCCCACGGCTACACGTTCTTGGCTGTGCTCGTGATATATTGTTCTTGCGGTGCGGCAGCATCTTTTTCTTATGTAGTATATGATAGAGTTGCTCTATATGTGGACGTTACTAGTTTGGTACACAGTTAAAAGGCTGAAAGGATCAGTTTATGCTTTATTGCAGAATGCGACGAATTCTAGGTTTATGTTAAGTGGAATGTGTCTAGTTGTCCATGCCTGTTGTTGACCTATTTTGTGACAAATTGCTTATTGATTCATATGTAAATTGACCTATTTTTGCTTATTGATTCATCCATGCAAATTGACCTATTTCATGACAAATTGCTTATTAATTCGTCCATGCAAATTGACCTATTTCGTGACAAATTGCTTTATTAATTCATTAATTCATTGCTGATCACAAGTCTTCTTTCATCACAACTAGCACCACCAGTATTAGTTATTTCCCAAAATTTGGGGGTTTCAAATTAAGCCCCTGTGCCACATTTGATACTTTCACTCTTGACTGTTGACTTATTGATGAACAGTAATCTTTTTGGCTAATAATGCTTTAATAATCTTTTTTATCGGGATGGAAGCATATATATGAGGCACCTCTACTCTATTATTGTTTGTAATTACTCATTAATGAACTGTTTCTGGAATTTTTAGTGTCCATGTTATAATATTTTTTTGGTGAGTTGTATTGGATCCATGTATGTTTGGATCATTTGTAAAGCTATATTTGTGGTGTTCACATTAGTACATAACCTGATAACTGATGTGGCATACTCCAAACAATATTCTGTACTGTTCCTCTGTGTTTGTGCATGGTCCAGATCTGTGCATCAACCTTGTCACATCACTATGGTGAATGAGACTGTTTGAATCCTTCACCTTCGCACCTCGATAATGGCTGTGAATGATATCCAATACTTTTGCATGGTCTACGAAATCATTGGGCTTTGCATTATAGTATACGCTCTTTTATTGCCCTAGCCGCATTACCCCTATGGCTGAGCAAAATAATAGAGATAGGCACATTATTATCGATTATATGATGGAAATCTAGAATGTTAATGTTCCTTTATTTTTGCTCTATCAAACATTAATGGAGTGGAGTGGTATGACAATTTTTTTTGTTTATTGCTTTTGATGTTATCTTATGTTTCCAATTACTAAAGATTTCATTTCTGGATTGCCAGCTATTGAACTTGGAGTTAAACAATGGATTTGGAGACAGAGAGTCTTCTTGCTTCTTTACTACTTGAAGAGGCCCGGAGATTACAATTAGAGGCTAACAGGGAAGGTGTTCATGCATATCTGCGAAAACCTAATGTTAGGCATCGTCCAAACTCACGGTTCCTCACAGCCACAGTTCGTGGAGTTCAGAAAGGTTAGCGATGTGCAGTGCTGCCAGTGCATCATTGTCGTCACTTGTCACTTGTTTTCTATATTTTCTATTTTCTTTGAGTAGATCTTGTAGAACAAATCAACTTTGAAAAACAGTTGAGTCATGTAATCCTGTATAAACTTGGCTCTTGTGAGTATATTGACCTATGTTCTTATGTAAAAGGTATACTGGTCTCACGTCACTAAGTTTTTAATGACATAACTAATCAACGTTACAAAAACATGTTAAGCCGTTTAATCCTTCTTGTGACTATTGACCTTACATTCTTTGGAAAAAGTATACTGGCCCTATGTCACTATTTTTTTAATGACATCAAGTAGCACTTTCATATTTTGTTCTGAATTGAAATACACTGTTTGTCCTGCAGCAAATCGTGTTGTGGAGGTCAATGAAATGTGGCGTGCCAGGGAAAAGGAACTGTAGTTGGAGTAAAAAATGAAAGGCAGAAGTAGCAGAAGTAAAGATTGTGATGATTTTAGAGTAGGTGAGAAGCGCAAAAGTGAAGTGAGAAACCATAGCTTCCAGCTCAAGGGTTGAACAAGAAGGGACCACATAATAATTCGCACTCAGACCTGGAGGATGGTCTCAGAGATGATGAAATTGAAAGATTTCTTCATTCAAGGTTAGTTAGAATATTCATTCATTTATTCTTTTATGTGAGAAATAGCCATTTCTTTCTTCTTGTAACACCTGGAATATATAACTAAATATTATCTTTACTCCAGTTCTTATATGAAAAATCACATGATCTGTGTATCTCTTCGATAGTACCACATTATTCTATCGATAAGTGCTGGTATCCTATTATGTGGCATATTGAAATTTGTTTATGCTACAAACCTTTCCATCTGTTAACTATTTCCCTGGTGTTAACATATCAGCAATTGTTGCTAATATATTTACTGCTGCTGTTCTGTTAGGGCGAAGCGAGGACGTGGGGCCGTTGGTTCTTGGATGGACGAGCCTGGTCCATACCTTGATTCTTTGTCCCGTCATCAGGACAACGGACCTAGTCCTGACATACGTGTGGAAGGAAAATGGGAACGCAGAGTACAAGGCCCAGAGAAGCCTTCATTTTTGGGATGTAAGTCTCTTGATGATCTTTGGCACAAGGACACTTTGGATGGGAGGCCATCAAGCTCTGAACCACAGAGCAAAAAAGAAAAGAAAAGTAAGTCGGAGAAAAAAGATAAGATAAAGAAAAAGAAGGAAAAGGATAAGAAGAAATCCAAACATCGCCTCCACCACCATCACAGAAGCAGCAGGAGTGAATGAGTGATGCTGCCTGTTAGCAGAACAGAAAAATGTAGACAATGCTTCTGCCCTGAGATAAGCTTGCCGACTGTTGCTGTAACTTGAAACCTGTATTGTATGGAAAACTCGATATTGTGTAGAATGGACTATGGTTCTTATAATACAATGTTGTGATGTCACATCGTTTGTTGAAGATTTTTGTCACTTTGAAGTAGCATGATTAACATCTGCAACAAGAGTTGTTCTTTTTTTTTCTTTTTCCTACTAACATTGGGCGTTTAGTATTGGAGTTGGAGGAGCCTGCTCTTCAAGCAGGACAGTCTGTCAGTTGGGTAGAAAAAAGTCTACATAACCCCTTAGCTATCCAGGGTCGACTACTTCACCCTCAAACTATAAAACCAGATATTCTACCTCCTAAACTTTTCAAAACCGGTCAAATAATCCCCCAAGCGTTTTTCGATGGTGGTTTTACCACCGTGGCTGCTGACATGGACGATGACTGCTGACATGGACGACAACGTGGTTTTATCCCTCTCTCTTCTCTCCCCACTCCCTCCCGCCAGTGCCCCCTCCCCTCACCTCTCCCCCACTCTCCCGTGCCTCCCTCTCAATCTCCCCTCCCTCACCAACAGCCGATCTGGAGGGGTAAAGTAAAATTTGCCCCTAAGGGCACATGTTGTGTTGTTGTGGACCACAAGATTCACACTGAGATTCGTGCCCAGCAGGAGAGAGACAATATCGTGCCCAGCAGGAGAGAATATTGTCTCTCCTGCTGGGCACGAATCTCAGTGCAAATCTTGTGGTCTAAAATAGCAGGGCATGTGCCCTTAGGGGCAAAAAAACCGCGTTCGATCTGGAGGAGCTCGCAGGCGTGGCGACCTGGCGGCGGGCGGTGTGGGCAAGGCGGGTGCGCCCCGAGGCCCGGCTGAGGCGGCTGTGCGGGCGCGGGCCCGGCCGGGGCGGTGGCGCCTCTTCCCTCGAGCTCCTCCACCGGTGGCGCTGGCTCCTTCACTGTCGTCCCTCTCTGCGCCACCACCGACCGCTCTAGCTCGTTGGCAAAATTCGCCGCGGTTGCTCCACCTCTGCCCAATTGCTCGCGTCTCTAGCTTCGTCTCGTCCTTGCGTCTCATTTGAGCTCGGTTGCGTCGTCTCTTGTTGCCAGAGTCGTCCTTGTCGCCGGTTCCCGCCGCCGCAGTTCGCCATGGCCGCCGCAATCTCCTCACCGTGGCCAGCTCTCTCCGGTGAACGTGTCGCCCTCTCGTCTTTAGTTTTGGTTTCGTCTCGATTCCGTGTTGCTCATAGGCTTGTCCGTTTGGTCGCTGGAGCCCAGGACACGCCGGAACGCCGCCTCGACCACCGGTTCGCGCCGCCGTCTTCGCCCTCAACATCGGCAGCCCTCTTCGCTTCGTCTCTGCCTCAGCCGTGTAGTCGAGCAAGTCGCTGTGAGCTCCGCTGAGCAAACCCTAACCCTAGCTAGGCCGTCCGAGCGCATGGGCACAGAGGATAGAGGAGAGGAGAGAGAGAGAGAGAGAGAGGGGTGGTTGACATGTGGGTCATCGCCACGTCGTCGTCCATGTCAGCAGCCACGGTGGCAAAACCACTATCGAAAACAGCTTGGGGGGTTATTTGAACAGTTTTGGAAAGTTCAGGGGGCAGAATATCTGGTTTTATAGTTTGGGGTTAAGTAGTCGACCATGGATAGTTAGGGGGTTATGTAGACTTTTACCATTGGGGTATGTAGCTGAATAAACCTGTATGTGAATGAGTAGACCATCAATAGCTTATAGACATTAGTGCACATTTTCAAGGAGTTGTCAGCCATCGAGCATTGATGACTGAGCTGAAAGACAAATTATTATGATATCTTATAGTTCCGACCAAAATGGACCTAAAATTCACAACGTGGGCCATTCTCCATTGAATTTGTTTAAACCCAAGAATTCATATTGTTCATCAACATGAATCAATTACTTATAGGCTTTTTGAAACTTCTGCCTTTTCCAAATTTTGAACCAATCTTTCAGAATTCAGGTAGGTGCTTATATGTAGTGTCTTCTTCAGGAATAGTTCGGGGAATCCAGAGCGTTTGTTGTTACTGCTAACAAGCAATGGTATTTGGAGAATTGGAGCCAGTGTGGCGGCTCCAGGAAAAGATGTCGTCACACCATTTTCAAGAATAAAAAATATTAAATATGAAAAAGTCAATTTTGAAATTATTTTACAGGACTATCTATGCCACTGAAAGTGCATCACATATTTGTTCTTGGGTGATTGCACAAACACTTTCAACATTGCCACACACTCCAAATTCCTAGAAACAAAAGAAAGTCATCCTCAACTTCTGAAGGCTGAAGCCACCATGCAATCTATGGTCTCTGTACAACATAATGCCGTGTATGAATGTACATGTACTGGAAAGAAAAATATACTATCTGGCTATCTGCGAGACTGCAACAAGGGATAGATCATTAGATAAAAGTTGTAAAGAAGACTTAACTAGCAACATGTTGAAAGAAACATAGTGCCTTCGTGTTGACATTATTGACACGCAAACAGCACAGTGAAACGAAATTTGTTGTTAATAAAGAATGCTCAAGCTAATGAAGACTTCTTTTCATACAACCATACAGAATGCCCTCGACAGTAGCAAAATCCATCAAATTCACAACTGATGCTGTATCAAATATTCAAATATAAAGATGGGCTCTGGCGCTCAGCACAAATGTTGAAAACTAGTTTATATTCAGGAGTAGCTATTTCAGCTTCTTCCACTGAAAGTCAGAGGAAGTAAGTGTTCATTGAGGTCAATCAGGATTCATGAAGAGACATTGAAAATTTGCTGCAGATTTTCTTAAAATATGCTCTTTGCCTCTTTGTAACTTTGCATATTTTTCTCTGTTTTTTTTTTGTTCTTTTAGGGATCTTTGTAACTTTGTTTCTCTGTTCTTTTTTGTTCGATCCCTCCTGTTTTCTAAGAAAAAAGAGGCATTAAATAGAAAATGTTTGCTTTTTTCAAGGAACAAAAAAAATTGGCATTGTTTAGCCACGGAAGCTTAGTAGGAGTAGCTATTGCAAATCAAAGCCAAAATTTAGTTCGCATCCAATGCAGATAAAAAAATTAAGCACCTATGAATATTTCCCCATAGATATTTGCTTCCCCACTTCTAAGTACTTTGTATATTAGTACTATACGATAATACCAACTAACGAAAACATTTAAAATGTCAGGATATATAAACAACAGATCAGCTAATAAGCCGGCCGAATAGCTTAGCCGATAACGAATGGACCGATCTCACCGCCGCGCATGCCGCGGCCGACCTCGCTGGCGATGATCATCAAGCAGGTGGACACCCAGCCGGCGAGCACCGCCCACACCATGTCGAGGATGCAGGCCGCCCCCTGCAATCCGAAAGAACCAACAAAGCAACCACGGTTGTCGGCATATAATGCGGCTCGCGTGCTTCGTCCGCCACGCTGGCGCTGCCACGTCACCTGAAGGCCGGGCCGGATGGGAAATGGACCTGCGGTGAACAACTTCACAAGTTCAGAGGCTCATTTTTCACATTTGCAAGTTCGTGGACTGGATTGGCACAGGCCGACAAGTTAAAGGACCGCCAATGTATTTCACTCTTCTCTTTATTTTCGTGCTTCGCCAGGTTAGCTTACGCAAATGCTTACGCCAACCATTCCTGGTCTATCTCCTCACCAACCATTCGTTAACCCGATGTCAACTTTGTCGTTGCCCGGCCCCAAGCCTCCACACATGCATCCCTGAATCGCAGATGCGATTGCCGTCTACGTTTATTGACCCGATTTGCCGTCTACGCCATTCAGCCAATAATGGCGTGCTGTCTGTGACGGCCGATGGCGACGCCGCAGCGGCACCGAAAAGCACACACAGCCAATACTAGCCTGTCAGCCGGCGGCGAGTTCTCTTTGCGTGCTTCGCCCGGTTAGCTTATGCTTATCCACGCGCTGGGCTTGAGAAGAAGCTTCCATTCCAGTCCAGTCCCAGAGCCCCCTTCCTTGCGCTCCCTCGGGCCGGTACCAATATTGTCATCACGGTAGTTGAAGAATGAAGAGCATCTGATACTGACAGAGTTATTAATTAAGTCGGAAGGAGTTGACCAACACAACAACAAGCTAAAGCAATGTATATACTAGGATTAGGGCATTAATAAAGCCAGGAAAGGTACCGGAGGCTTGAACAGGGGGACAGCACCATTCCTGGTCAACTGATGGAGTGATATGATCCGGAAGGCCACTACGTACACCCATTCCTGATTAGCCGCCAGGGAACCTTGCTAATGTCAACTTTGTTGTTGCCCCAAGCCCCCACCCATCCCTGAATCGCAGATGCGATTGCCGTCTCCAAATTGACCCCATCTGTGTCGTGGGCGAGGAAGGAACTGGTGGTGCTGGATCTTTGATTGGGAAATGGGGGTGTGGTCTGCTACTCAGGGCGTTGATTGCAGTTTGGTGTGTGGGTAGCACTGGGGCACAATGGCGGCGGCGGCGTCAGACTGGGGATATAAGTTTTAGCAAATGACATACAAAAGTGTCCCTTCTATTTTCTACATTTATTCCCCATTTTGTATTTGCGAAAAATGCAAATGGGATGATGTGTATCCGTACGTTCAACGAGAAGGCTAGATAGTCCTAATTAATAAAGCTGGGGGTGGGAGGTTCTATTTTGAAGAATAATAAGTAAGAAGAAAAGACGAGTAAAGCATGAACTTTGGAAATAACTCAGACAGCCAACTAGATAGTTTGTGGAATCATCCTTTGTACATGATATAGTCATATTTATATTGTATATTTAATGAAATATGGGATAAACCTTAGAAATTCTATTGCAAAAACCTTTTTCTAAAATAAACAATTACTCTCTCCATTCCAAATTATAAGATGTTTCTGAAATAACATTTACAGCTAGAACAAATCAAGAGAATGGCTGACATATTTCTCACTCATAAAACCCCCATGCCGAGCAAGGAATACTTCAAATTCTCTCTTCAACTCTCCTTATTTCTCTCCACAAAGCAAACAAAAGATTAAGATTAAAAAGTCAAATTCCTGCCTTAATTCTCTCCACCTACTCTCACCATTAAATTCCCACGTCTCTTCCAATGTACTCTCCCCATTCTAAACTCTAAGACATTTTCACTTTTCTAATACGTTGTTTTTAGTATGTATCTAGACTAGACATTAATTATATCTAAGTGCATCTCAAAAACTAGCATACCTAGAAAAAACAAAAAACCTGTATAATTTGGAATGGACCTATAGCCACACTATATATCATGATCCTAACTTAAGTTTTTGGTTCATATATCTATTTGTTTATTCCCACAATCATACGACGTTATTGGGTGGTAGCAGACGAGTCATGACTCATGCGGTTCCAGTTCCAGGGGCGGACGATCTATCTAACGTAACGTAACAGCAGGGTGGGTAGCAACGGAAAAAAATTAGGTGAGGCTAGCTCGTCCTCACCTGAATGTCGTGTGGACATGCTGCTGATTCACAACGTGTGGACTGCGGCAGCATCCCAGACGCACGTACCCAGGAGATCCGAAGATTTTTCGCATGGGCAGGCCATGGTGTCGTGTCACATCCGCACGGTGTCCGCGTGAGGTTGGTCCGCACATAATTTTTTTCCGAGGCAAGGCCCTTCAAGCATCTAAACTGCTGCGGTCCAATAGTTGGCCATCGCCACGATGACCACGCAAAACGACTACATTGCGCCTCGCGTGGCTATTTAGCCTGCGCACATTCCACACTATGAGATGTAAAGGACTCATGGGCGCACACGTTATGCAACGGCGCAGCGCATGATCGTGCTCAATCGGACGCTGGCAAGCGGTTATTCGACTGCTGCTGCCTTGGCGATTATTGTGCTCAGTCCTGCACTAGTTGACTGCTGCTGCGTTGGCGATTATTGCGCTACGCCCCACTTCTTGAGCATGACATTCTTGGCCTGCACCTCGGGTTTTGCTGTGCGGAATTTGTTGGCTAGCCTAACACTCCTGCGGGGTACCAGATCGGTGTCCCTGTCCAAGATCTTGGGAACCGGTGTCCAGGGCATGACGAGATTTGCACACCCTCAATTGGTCGCTAGATGGACTAGATGAATTCCATGACAGAAGCGGTTGGCGTCTTCATGTAGTCGTCCAGTGGGCCAAGTGCCTAAGCCCCACAACAATGGCACGAGCAGGTGCAGGCGGGTTCACGGTTCCCTCGTCGTTGCTGACCAAAGCACCCTCCACCGAGGCCATCTCTAGATGGAGCGACCCATTGGGTACTTCATCATCAGGTGGCCCATGAAAGGTTAAGGCCTGGGCTGCCACATCTGCACTACCCACCTCGCAGTCACGGTTCTTGGCCTCTTGGGTGGGCGAGGCCACCGCCGGTGGTCCCCTGGCCGTCCAGCTCATTTCTTTCATTGCAGTCCCAGGGATCCTGGCCGTCTTGTTTCTTTTGTGGCCTCCTTGTTGCCCTCGCGTGTGGCGTCGTGGCCTCTTGCAGTCCCTGGCGATGTGCCCGAACCCATTGCAACGCAAGCACCATGGTGGCAGCTTGCAGACAACGCGACGATGGTTCTGGAACAAGCAGTTGAGGCGTCTTCCGTCGAAGTCAGCCGAAAAGCGTCGGCTACGGGTCAACTGGGGCGCCTGGTGGAACTGTGCTGGCGACTACATACGCTTGCTATCCGGGACGATTTGATGATCACCATGGTAGAACGTGTTGGCAGCCATTGGCGTCAGGCGGTGTGACGTGTCGGCTGCCGTTGACGCGAGGCCCAGACGCTGGCGCACGTGATGCGCTGACTCGGCCTACAAAACAGAGACAACCTACCCACCCGGCATCGCTGGGGGAGCACGTGGATGAGCTGGGGACACGATCTGTCATGGCTGCGACGGTGCCGATGTCCACTTGTTCTAGCCTCAGCCGCCAGGGCTGGTGGAGGCCCGACGACGATGAACCGTGTAGACGTGGGCTACGCTACTGTTATCGATGCCGGACGGCGGGCTCAACGAAGGACGAGGAACAACGACCGTGGAGGCCTCGCAGACGACGTCGCTGTGTTGGGACAGGGTGTGGTCGAGGAGGTGGCCTTCGTGTCGGAGGTGGCGGCATTGTCTTCCTCGACCCAGCGACGCAACTTGGACTTGGACCTCCCTGCCTCAGATTCACCGGGGAAGCCTTAAGCGAGGTTCGCAGGAAGCAAACCACACATAAACTTCGAAGTCTCATCCGTCCATCTTCGAAGCTTCGATCTTCTAGCTGAGGCGCCGCCTGGGAGGAAGGGCTGGCTGTCGGGGGGAGTCGGGGAGACGGCCTTCTCTGTGGGCTGAGGGGGGTTGGGCAGGGTGATAAATAGCACATGTATACATATTTCTTGAATCAAGTTGTGGATTCTAGATCTTTTTTGTCAAAAAAAAAAATGTTGTGGATTCTAGATGACAAGCACTCTAGGTATGGCTGAAGTTGATAGTTTAATTTAGAAATGCAGTTCATAGTAATAAGCTAGAGAATAAAAACTTTCTTTCTAAATTTCTAGAGGACCCAGAATAAATTAATTTGCACGAGTAGCCTCTTAATGTAATTAGCAAGCAAACATGACATGGCAAAGCTTACAAAAATTGCAGACTGCATTAAAATTAATGAGCTAGAGTTTGACACCAAACCGTTAGACGAAGAACATGGCCCAGTTGATCTCAAAAGGCACAGCTGTCATGTAATTGAAGGACCGGATCCACCCTTCCACTTTGCTCGCCGACGACCCAGACTCGAGGTCGAGCACATACGCACATTCGGGGTCTGAAGGGTAGAGCGCGAGCGCGGTGCCATCTTCTCCTTTTGCTACTGTGCTGCGCTGCTGCCGTCTTTCCCATCCCGTCGCCGACGTGTCATCGGCACCGGGAGAGCCGGTCTCCGAAGCTTACGTCTTCTCGTGTCCCTGCACGGAGTAGGGGACGTATCAGGTTTCTGAAAGCGCCATCGTGACTGCTCGCTCGACGTCTTCCTCCTCTACGCGGGTCTCCGTCGATGGTATCGCTGGACGTCTTCCTCCTCTAGGTGGGTCTCTATCGATGGTCTCCAACGTCTACTCTCGGCAACCCCACTCTAAGAATATCTATTCTTTCTCTGATGTTCGTTCTTATGTTCCTACTTAGAGAGTTCGAATCTGCCTCAGATCGTAGGGCTAGTGATAAATCATTCACCTTTGATATATATTGTTGTTCTTTTCCTCATTATCGGAATTAATTTATGCTATTTCTAACACAGTCGAGGGCGTTCCAGTCACCCGAGGCCGAGGAGAACCTACAGAGTTGCAGGTGCTCTCCGTGGTGTCGTCATCGACGTGGAGGTGAGGAGGGCGTCGTGCGGGCCACCGGCGCCATAGTTGGCGGCCGTGAGGAGGGCGTACACCCGGATGGCGTCGTCATCGACGTGGAGCGCGGGCAGGAGGTCGCGTCCGCCGGTGAGCAGGTTGCACACGCACTGGCGCATCAGGACGCCGCCGCCGCTGTTCTTGTCCGTGGAGCGAGGCCGCCAGATGCGCACGATGGGGAGGTCGCCGGCGTCGCGGACGAAGGAGGTGAGGAACCGGCGCTGCGGCCCCAGGACCGAGCCCGGCGACGGGACGAACGCCGGCGCGCGGGTCGGGAACAGCTTGGAGGTCTTCCGCGGCCTCGAGTTGCCTCCGAGCGGCCGGTTGCGCTGGACGAAGATGCCGACGAGTGAGGCGGAGGACTGCGACTGCTGCCCGCCCTGCTTGGGCCAGATGCCGCGGCGGCGGAGGAAGGCCGGATCGGCCACGATGCTGTGCCACCCCTTGCAGACGAGGGAGCAGCGGAAGAGCGACACCAGATCCGGTACACTCTCCAGGATATTGGATATCACATCCGGCACGCACGCCACTGCCCCCACGGCGGCGGCGGCTTCCATTTCCGACATCGTCGTCTCACAGACCCTGCCGATGGGTGCCGGTGAAAGAATCGGAAGGTGGAACTATGATTAGATTGATGCGTGGAAGAGAGCCCATTCGCTGTGCGTGGCTTATATAGGCGTGTGCGCCGCTGGAGCTTGAACAACCTAGCCTAGATATCCGCCGGCGCGCTACCGGGACACAAAGATTGTGCATGGATTGGGAATCTGGGTTTGGGACGGCAGAGATTCTGCATGGACTCCGGAGGGCAACGTAGTCCAAGTCTCGTCACTCGGACGCCCCGTTGCCGTCTCATGCATGGAAGTATGCAACTAATTGAGCTACAACCTACAAGGAAACCTATCCGTCATGAAACTTCGAAACTTTGCATGCTCCAGATGATGCCATGCAAGTATGCAACTAATGAGATCGATCTCCCTAAAAAAATGGCGTGTCTACCACTGGACGTCCGGACAGCAACTGCTGGCCTGCTGCGCCTGCTCGCCCGCTGCTTGCCCTGCTCCTTGCCCACTGCTCGCCCGCCTACGCCGCTCTGTGGGGACCGCCTACGCCTGCTTCTCACGTCTCATGAAACACTTGAAACATGGAGTACTTGCTATAACATATGTCTAAAACAGATGAGACATTTGGAAAATACGCTTTCAACATATGTGTAGCCACCACAACATATGCAACATTTAGATAAAACACTTGCAACATACATCTGAAACAGTTGAAACATTTAAAACATACAGTTGCAACATGCTTCTGAAAAACAGAAGAAACATTTGGAACATACACTTGAACATACGTGTATAGCCATTGCAACATGTGCAACATCCCGATCCACTTTTGCAACATTTAGATGAAATATCTGAAACACTTGAAATATAAGCTTGCAACATGCGCTATCAGCGCAATGTCACCTTACTGCTTGGACGAATGGAGGCTGGTCATTGCGCAGCGTTGGCGTGAAGTCGGCGGTGGCGCATGGAGCTCGCTAGTGCCCCAGTGGAGTGGCGAGCACTGCGAGACCTTGCCTGGGGCGAGCACCACGAGTGTGCCCTATTCGGCGACCTGCTGGGCAAGCACCCTTGGCGAGCACCGATGGGTATAGAGTTTTTTTAGATGAGAAGGGGCGCAGGTGGGAGCGAGTGGGAAGCCGCGTTCTTCCGTTCGGACATCCTCACGAGAGTATTGTCGTAAAAAAAGAACTAACATGAAAGATTTAACCGGGGTACATAGTTGTTGATGGGTATTTTGGTCACATACCAACTAGGACTTGATTACCTAAGTAGAGCGAGGTCAACATAACAAAGCCGACTGTTGATACTCGTTCTTCACCCGAAAAGCCCACAAACACTTCCTAGGAAGAAGACCTATCATCGGGGAGGAGCATAGCAGGAGTGTTCTAGGATCGGTATAGCCATCTAAAATGCTGGCAAATCTCATCTAGAGAAGTGTTCGGCAACAAGGTGAGGGAAAAACTTAGGGTTAAAGAGTAGGGTACGTAAACCCTAAACCCTAGAGCAACAAGTGCCATATATAGGCACATAGATTTCTCAACTGACTGTGATCCTCTCATATATACATAGGGTGGTCTTGTCCATGTAGAAAACATATTTCAACATAATTTTCCATCACAGAGATCATTCTGTTCCTTCGTTGACTTGTTCAGTCGCCCAATCAACTTCTAGATCGAGACCTCACTGAGATCAAGGAGAGTCTCGATTGCCATTACAATCTGAGAGCACCTTGTGGGTTTGGCCTATAGGAACTTGTGCATGATGTCCAACTGATTGTAGCCATTGCCGAGAACACTAAGCCAGTTGGCAATTTCGTTGATGCGGATGCCGAACTCATCCAAGGTCTTGCCGTCCTTGAACCTGAGGGTGTCGAAGTCGTCCAAGGTCTTGTGTCCTTGAACATGAGGGTGATGGACTCGCGTCGTAGCGTGTTCGGCTTTGCCTAGCACACTCGGTCGACGCCGACATGCATCGTATTGATGGAGTCCTTGGCGATCTTGGTGGTGGCCATGGAGATGGTGCTCCCGTGCTTCTCCGGTGGAACACCCTTCGTGATGGCCGATAGCATGTCATTGGTGTTGGATCCTTGCCTACGGCATGACACGCATGATCGCCACCTCCTCCACTAGTGCCTCTGCCAGAACCTCCATGTACGTCTTGCCACAATCGATCAATGATGGTGATCCGTGCTACCTTGATCGTCGCATGATCTCGTGTCTGGCAACAGAAACGGGCTTCGATACCAACTGACGTCTTCTCCAACGGCGCCTGTTGCTGGAGTGATGTAGAGCACCCTGATGACACAAAGAACACACACAAACACAAGAGGAATTTTGGTGCTGCACAACCGCAATTTTTCTGGACTATATGCCTTGCCTTGCATTATATATAAAATTCTGATTTACATCGTCGTGGTCATGATCACCACATGAATTGGTCGCGCTATCCCACGACCCAAGGTATGCCATGCACCATGGCCACTACAACTCGATAAAAAGCGGAAAATAAAGGAGGCAAAGACGCTACCGATTTAGCTAAAATAGATGATAAGGAGCCAAACCGAACCAGGTTTACCTAACACTATATTTGCATGACATCTTGATTGAACACGGTAAATTTATTCTATGCTAGCGTGGCATATCTGTTCCCCCTACATCTTCCCCATGTTTAGCTGGTAATTAAATCAGTTTTACTCATGGATGATCAAATCCTTGCTGCACCACTGAGGACATCAAACATCCTTTTTATTCAGTGCACACCGGCATATACATTTACGGCAATCTAATCGGTTGTCGTTCTTTCAGCTCCGAGCGCGTAGCAGAAGGGCTGGCCGTGGATGGTCATCAGGTTGCACTCTGCTTCCGACACGAGGGTCGGGGCGAGTTCAAGCAGCCCGCTCCAAGAGCAGGTCGCCGTCATAGCGGCGCCGCCCGACATGCCGTCCATCATGGTCCTCAGCGCACCGCACCGGCAGTAAGGCACGATCTTCTCCAGCTCCGCGCAGCACCTCTCCTTCAGCACCGGCAAGGGGACGAAGGGGCCGCTGCTGACGCCGCAGGCCCGGCGAACCATGTACGTGCGGCAGCTCGTGAGCGGGTTGAGCGGGATGACCAGCCCTGGCTCACACCAGTTAGTCCTGGCAGCCGCGGCGGCGAGGACGGACAGCACAACTGCAGCCGAGAGGAGGATGTAGCTGGACCTAGACGCCATTCCTGCTCCTCCGTGCTTCAAGTTTTCAACTTCTTTGTGCAAAGATGCAGCAGCTTGGGAAATACATAATTTATATAAACTAAGAGAAATAAAGCTAGAAGCAAGCTGGCAAGTGACGTGCTAATTATGTTTGTACTTGCTTTTTTTATATTATAATTGGAGTCTTGTGGAACTGAAAATAGAACGACGCCATGCTTGTATTTCTCAATTAAACTTTGTTTGTTGAAACATAATTTGGGGGTGTTCCTGCAGCAATTAATGTTCTACACTCAAAGAAAACTTTTGGTCTGTCTTATGTGTCCTACACAACATGACAATTATTATTAGCCGCTTTAGTCTTGGGTTCTCTCAATATTTATGTCGCTGACGCACAAAGTTTAAGCGTCAATATTTAGTATACTCCCTCTGTTCCAAATTATTGTCATAGCATGTGTTTGGCAGTGAGGTTGGAGTTGGAGTGGGTCGGAACGAGTTGGGCCCGTTTTTGGAGTGTTTGGTTCATAGGTTACTGGGTTGGGGGTTATCCCACGGAGCGAATATTCTGCCCATATGCGGGTTCACCCTATCCCTCCAAATTGGGGAAACCGGGGCAACCCACTTCTGGTGGCCACGCGAAGGTGCATGGAGTAGCAGCGGCTGCGCGGAGGAGCAGCACCGGCAAGTGACATTACAATTGGAGTCTTGTGGAACTGACAATATAATGACACCATGCTTGTATGATGTTAAGCTTTTGTTTGTTGAAACAGAATTTAATTTGGGTGTTCCTGCAACAATTAGTGTTCTGTCTGCCATCATATTAAAAACCTTTACAACCACTATTGGACTTTAGTAACTTAACTTTCATCTATAGAATGTGTGTCCAATCACGCATGTAATCTAAACTCATAGGAAACTTTTAGTTCCTATTTGTGTTGTACACAACATGACAATTATTTCGGAGCTTTGCTCGTGGGTTCTCTCTGGAGATGGAGAAGCTTTTCTTGTTACAGACTGTTTACAAAGCTGACACAAGGTTAGAGAAGCAAGCTGGTATATATGTATGTACTTTTTGCTTAAAGCGTGGAATGTTGCTTGTGGAACTAAATTTGAATTACACCACACGTAAGATGAAATCGAGCTTTTGTTGAAACTAAATTCGAGCACGGTGTCTAGCAACTTGTATTTTCCTTGTTATATCATGGAAGACTTTACAGCAAACATATGTTAAAATCAATTCAGTATGGAATCAAAAGTATAAGCATTGGAGTCCATTGGCACCAATTCAATTCAGTATGGAATCCATATGTGAAGTTACTGTTCATTAATATTTACTAGATGAGGTGACCTCACACAGTCCTTTAGAGGTAATTGTAGGGAATCATGTGAGTAGTGTCACTGTCACACATGGTTCGCTAACGATTGATGCACGGTGCAGGAGAAGAACAGATAAATAGTGTGGTCGTCCAATGTAGTGCAGAGAATCTCGAGGAGTTGCTCAATGTTCTACAAGGACAGTTCGATCGGTTAATCATGATCTTGGTGCAGCAGCCGCAGCCTACATTCAGGGCTTGTTCCGTTAATCTCCAATCTGAGGGGGTTTGGAGGGGATTGAAAGGAATTGAGGGGGATTTTGACTAGAATCAAGAATAAGCAACATGATCAAGCTTTTATTTATTGTTCAGTGCATAATTCCCACGCAGAACATACATACAGATCATTCCATGATGCATCCGCATGCAACACTTATTCGGTATATATGAACTACAACTACTACCTACACCATCGTCCCCATGTCATGGACGACGACGACGCTTCATCAGTATGTGGAAACTGATTCCATGCCGGGCCTAGGGCTAGCGAGTGAGTGGCACATGCTGCCGTCGATCGTCGGCAGGTTGCACTCGGCCACCCTCGTCAACCTGCGAGCGAAGGTCCTCTGCATCTCCCTGGTGCATCCGCGGAAATCCTGCAGGATGCCGTACTCGCTGACTCGCTGTCCATCATGAAGCCCAGCGTGCACTACTGGATTCAGGCGGCAAAGGCTACTTTGCCCTCGGCAAAGCCTTTGCCGAGAGCAGCATTGGGCAAAGAGCTTCCGGTAAAAAATCCGTCGGCAAAGAATTCTTTGCTGAGCGCATTTTATCGGGCACTCGGTAAAGTCTTTGCCGAGTGCAATCTCGGCACTCGGCAAAGAAAAGTGACCGTAACGGCGCCGGTTGCGTTAGCACATGCTTTGCGATTTTTTAATTTTTTTTTCAAATTTTTTTTGCCGAGTGCCTTACCGGGAAGGCACTTGGCAAATATTTTTTTATTTTTTTTAATAATTTCTTTGCCGAGTGCCCTGCCAGGTCGGCGCTCGGCAAATATTTTTTAATTTTTTTTTCGTAATTTCTTTGCCGAGTGTCCTGGGTGGCACTCGGCAAATATTTTTTTAAAAAAAAATCTTTGTCGAGTGCCCTGGCCCTGGCACTCGACAAAGAGGCTAATTTTTTTTAGATTCTATATTCACAAACACAGCATATAAGAGATATATATAACATCTGTGACATCACAAACACAATATAGCACATATATATCACATCCATCTCATCACAAAGGCAATACCACATATATATCACATGTCGATCACACAATATCTCACATACACGACATCACAAGCATAATAGGTCCAATATCCATCGAAACAAGTCGATAGTTGATCACAGTGCATCACATGTCCATCAAGCGGTAAAAAAGAGATACAAACTACCGGTGGGGAGGAAACTGAGTGTTTG
Organism: Miscanthus lutarioriparius; assembly: GCA_904845875.1. Classification (NCBI taxonomy): domain Eukaryota; kingdom Viridiplantae; phylum Streptophyta; class Magnoliopsida; order Poales; family Poaceae; genus Miscanthus; species Miscanthus lutarioriparius. The sequence continues at coordinate 94,342,748 of CAJGYO010000003.1, read as the reverse complement.
GTGAAGGAAAAGTGCCGTCGTCTGCTTGCGTCTGAGATGGGTTATTTGAACCCGCCGACGGAGGCTGCATAAAGGACAAGAGATTGCATCTATTAGAGTGGTCATCTAATGAAAGTACTAGCCGAAGCAATTTGGTTTCATACTCACAGGACTAGCTATAACTGGCGGCGACGGTGGAGCGAACTGCGGCACAGCTACACCGTGCATTTGCCCAAAGTTCTGCAGGAACGTCGTAATCTCCGCCAGCTGCTTGACATGCCTTTCCCGCTCGGCCCGCTCGTCCTGTCTTTCCCGCTCGGCCTGCTCGGTCCTCTCCGCCAGGTCCCACAGCTCCTGAGCCATCCTCTCGTTCTCGGCCTGCAACATTTCAATCGAATGTTTCAGTAATGCAAAGGTAACTAAGTTATTTAAAGATCAATGTACGAAGAGTTAAACGGGACTAACCTAGAGTGCGTCGACCCGCTGCTGTGAAGGGGACGGCCGTTGGCGTATGGTCGGGCCTCCGCTCGGGGTCTGTGCTCGAATCTGGGAGAGGGAGGGAATCTCGCTGGGCTCGAGGGTGCCATCGCCAATCCAGTACCGCCCATGCTTCTTGCCTTGTCCGAGCCTCATGACCATCGTCCCATCGATGTCGTCGGTGCTCGGATCCCGGTCTGGCCCATGGACCGACCTTGCCTCCGACGCGTACGAACTGATGCGGGTGTGGACGCTCGGGTTGCTGTAGGACTCGGGCGGGTCATCCGGGGTGAAGGTGACAGCGGACGTCGCCTTACCCTTGCGGGCCAAACCATATGCCATGAAATTGGAGATGGACTACCCACCATGTGACGCCGACTGCGAGAAAGACAACAAGATGATTAGAAGAAACATGCAGAATGGAGCGTCAGAATACTAAAAATTCACGTACCCATGCTTGCTTGTACGCGCCGAGGCTGCGGCTGCCTTGATGGTGTGTGGGGCCTGTCGCTGCCATACGCCGCTCCCACCCCGCCTCGTGGTCCTGGATATAACCCTCCGTGAACCACCTATCCACGATCATCTCCCAGCAGTCCCGATACGACTCGCACCACCATGAAATTATCTACATGTCATAAAGAATTTGAGATGTAAGAAGACCAAATTAAAAATACTTAATCTCAAAACGAATCAGTATTATTCTTCTTCATTTACCTCAAGGTACTGTTCCCGGGTCAACGTCCTCTGTCTTGCCAGTGTCTTGGTGATCTTCTCACCAAGGTGCGTGGCGTAGTACTTGACGATGCAAGTGAGGCGCTCCTCGTAGTGCATGTCGGTGATTCATTTCCTGGCACTCTTCACCATCACCTTCTTCGCCCTGTCCTCCTGTCCCTCTTCACATCTAAAAAAAGTATGTAGACAGACACAATGTATCAATTCATTATGTCAAAAAAAGTCAAATGAATGCGATGTATTGATCAAAGTTGTGCGAGCGAGACTTACCCAGAACTCTCTCCTCACCCGCTCCTGCTTATCTCCACATGCGTCGAGGGCATCTTTGTAGTGGTCCCACGATTTGGCCGGCTCAGTGTTCCCCTTGTGCGTGACAATGCCGGGGTAAAAGTGCCTGCACACAAGACCCAGGATGTGGTTGGGGTTGCGTGAGTCACCAGGCGACACAACCAGCTAGTGCCTGCACAAGTCATTAACAAACATTATTAGTTTCTCTGACAATTTTCAACAGGTTATATGAAGTTGCTATGATAAAATCTAAAGTTACTTACCAGTCCCCCTGGGGGCGGATCACTGGGCGTAGGGGAAGAAGCGGAGGCCCAGGGAGTTTCGAGGGACCTCGCAAGTAGATCCTGGCCACAGCAGAGGAGTCCGAACCAGCTGTGCCTCCAGCCTCGCCGCCTTGCTGTGCCTCATCTCCCTCGTCGTCCGTCTGCCGAACCAGCTCCTCCTTGTCCGAGGAGTCTGGGGTACGGCGCTCCTCCTCCGGCACGTCACGCGGCTTGACTAGAGGAGGCCGGCCCCTCCTGTTGCCGCTACCGCTGCTCCTGGCCCTCTGCCTCCTCCCGTCCGACGACCCCTCTTCTATACCTGGATCTGCATCGCGTGCCCTCATGAACCTCGAGTTCACGTTCCTTGGCACACGACTGCCCGCCATCTTTGTTCAATCACCTGCAATTAAAAAGAAACAAACAAGACATATTAGTACATGTGTTAAAAATAGATGCTAAATAAATAAACAAAACACGATTACAAAATGACATAGTATTACAGGGGGTGATGCCGAAACACCATCTTGGACCAGAGCGGACCATGGAAACTAACCCATCTACGCATCCGCGGGCTGTCCAAAAAACGTGGACAATCCAAAACAGATACGGTCGTAGATATACAAAGATCTGCATACCTCCAACCATATCTCTTTCGGATGGGAGACACCTAACTAGGTTACGCGACCAAAGACCACATATGGATAGAGGGGTTATACCTAGGGTGCCGGTGAGGTCACGGTAGCGGGGCGGTGGAGATTCGGTGCAATGGCGAGTCGACGCAGTGGTGGGAAGACGCAGTGCCGAGCCAAGAAGAGGCGATCGGGTCGCCTGAGTCCCTCCCATGTGTCCTCCTGCAAAAAAGGGCAAAATGGTTAGTGTCGACTCAAAATTTCGGTTGCACACTCCCCTTGCACGGGAGGTTCCCAAACTCTACAAAAACATGGCACAAAGGCCAACAACCACATATATACCAAACATGGGCACGAAGGCCAACAACCACCAATATATCAAGAGGAACCATGTACTTTAGTTCTCTTTCCATGCAGATGAAAGTATTGAAGTAGTACAACAACAATTACTACTAACCCTACAACTACTACTAACACTACTACTAACAACTACTTAACTACTAACAGTACTAATACTAAGAACTACTTAACTATTAACAACTACTACTACTAACCACTACTAGTTACTAACTACTACTACTACTAACCCTACAACTAACACTACTAACTACTACTACTAACCACTACTACTTACTAACTACTACTATTTACTAACTACTACTACTACTACTAACCCTACAACTAACACTACTAACTACTACAACTAACACTACAACTAACACTACTAACTACTACTACTAACACTACAATTAACTACTACTAACACTACTAACTACTACTACTACTAACCCTACAACTACTACTAACACTACTACTAACAACTACTTAACTACTAACAGTACTAATACTAAGAACTACTTAACTATTAACAACTACTACTACTAACCACTACTACTTACTAACTACTACTATTTACTAACTACTACTACTACTAACCCTACAACTAACACTACTAACTACTACTAACAACCACTACTACTCACTAACTACTACTATTTACTAACTACTACTACTACTAACCCTACAACTAACACTACTAACTACTACAACTAACACTACAACTAACACTACTAACTACTACTACTAACACTACAACTAACTACTACTAACACTACTAACTACTACTACTACTAACAGTACAAGGGTAGGGCTTACCTTGGCGGCAAGAACGGCAAGAGCGAGGCCGGCGACGATGGCGGGGATGACCGCAACAGCGCGAGGATCAACGGGTGGTCGGAACAGCGCGAGGATCGACAGGCGGTCGGGTCGGCACCTTCCTCTTCTTCCTCCTCTCCCTTCTCTTTCTTCCACTTCTTCCTCCTCCCCCTTCTCTTTCTTCCTCTTCCTCCTCCCCCTTCTCTTTCTTCCTCTTGCTCCTCTCCTTCTCCCTCTGCTTTGTGGGGCCTTCAGGCACGTGGGCAGGTGGAGCTCGGGGGCAGGGGAGCTCACAGGCGGCGGCTCGGGCCGGCCGGGTTCTTGTCCCCGGGAGCTCGGAGCTCGGGCGCCAGCGAGCTGAAAGGCGGCGGGGACCAGTGCGGGTTGAAGCCATGGGTATTTTGGCGGGGCAAGCCGAGGCTGGTCGAGCGCCTAAGCGAGCCAGCCGAGACGGGCGGGGCGCCGGGATGAGGCAGGCGTTCGAGGCGGGCTGGCTGGCGGGACCTCATGGGAGGGGGACGATGGCGGGGGCGACGGTGGCGTGACAGGGAAACGCGGGGGCGGGTAGGAGAGGAGTGAGGAGGGGGCGGGGTTGGGCCGGCCCATTCTGGGCCTTTAGGTTAAAAGATTTGCCGAGTGCCGGGCCCAACGGCACTCAGCAAAGGGTTTTTTATTTTTTTTAAATTCTTTGCCGAGTGCCCTGTGACCTGGCACTCGACAAAGGCTTCTTTGCCGAGTACCAAGGTTGGCACTCGGCAAATTATTTTTTTTTGTTTTTTTCGCCCATTTTTTTCTGGGGCCTTGCTACAGTAATTAAAACTCCATTTCAAAATTTGGGACAATTTTGAGTTTTTTACTCTATTTCCTTAATTATTTTTGTTTCGTTGAATTTTTCCGACTATTTCAAATTTGAACTGCATGTACATGAAATAATGGAATTTGGTCATTCAAAAAATGGTATTCATGATGTTTGGCGTATGTTGAGGCCGTATCCAGGAACTCGCATGAAATTACGAGCATCTTGTTGTCGTAACATGACAATGTACTTGTGGGAAAAGTGTATTTAAATTATATAAAATCCAAACGAAGTCCGAAAATCACGAAACTTGTTGAGGTGTCTTATTATTGCATGTGGAGGCTGTGGTAAAAAATTGAGAAAGTTTGGAGCAAGTTGTGACGTCAGATGCCTAAAAGCTTTTTGCACTCGGGAAATCAGCCGTGTCCGGTAGTGGCGGCGCACCGGCACCATGACGGGACGGCGGAGAGCTACTCACTACGGGAAACATGGTCTTTGTCGAGTGCAATTTTCTTTGCCGAGGGCTAAAAATCGGGCACTTAGCAAAGAGCTATTTTGCCGAGTGCCGCACTCGGCAAAGATATACACTCGGCAAAGAAGGCTTAGCCGAGTGTTAGGCATTCGGCAAAGCCAGACACTCGGCAAAGGCCCTTTTTGTCGAGTGTCAGGCACTCGACAAACTTTGACGCTCGGCAAAAAGCGGCATCAGGTAACGGCCGCCACCTGTCGTCCAAGTTTGCCGAGTGCCAGCGGGTAGGCACTCGGCAAACCACTTCTTTGCTGAGTGCCAGACCCTAACACTCGGCAAAGGACTAGGGCTGCCGGTTTGCCGAGTGCCAGATCAGGGCACTCGACAAAGATTTTTTCCTTTTTTTTAAAACTAAACCCTAAACCGCACTCCATCGTGTTTTAAAAAAAACAAAATTACCACTTAGCCGAGTGCCGGGCGGAGAGGCACTCGGCAAACATTTTAAAAAAAAATTGGCACGCTCTTTCTTTTGTGTGTCCACTCACCAAACTTCGGCAAAGGGAACACTTTCTTTGAGTGCCTACCATCTACGCTTTCGGCAAAGAGAGCATATTGAGAGTGTCAAAGATGACACTCGACAAACCATTTTTTTTGTATTTTGACCTCCAAACTTTTTCTGTAGTCCTCTTACAGTACTTGGTACTCCATGTCGAAATTTGGTACATTTCCGGAACTATTTACTATATTTATTTAATTTATTTCATTTAATTGATTTTTTCGGAAAATGCAAATTTGAACTACACGTGCATCGAATAATGGAATTTAATGATTCAAAAAATGATATTCATGGTATTGAGTGTAGTGTGAGCATCAGACGTATCTAAGAGCGACCCGAAATTTGAACATCTTGTTCACGAAACATGATATCATGACTACGAACTTCATGGACGAATTGTTTTAAATTCTATAAAATGCAAAGCAAAGGAAATCATGAAACTTGTCGAGATGTCATGATATATGTTTATGTGGAGGATGTGATAAAAATTTGAGAAGGGATATCACATGTAGAGATGTCACGATTTGTAAGTCACACTACACTCGTGATAATCATTTTTGAATCATTAAATTTATTATTCGATGCATCGCATAATCAAATTTGCAAAACAAAAAAATCAATTAAATGAAATAAATTAAATAAATATAGTAAATAGTTCGGGAAATGTACCAAATTTCGACATGGAGTACCAAGTAGTGTAAGAGGACTACAGAAATAGTTTGGAGGTCAAAGTACAAAAAAAATTAGTTTGCCGAATATGCTCTTTGCCGAGTGCCAGATGGTAGGCACTCGACAAAGTGTTCCCTTTGCCGAGTGTTCGTGGGGACACTTGGCAAAGAGCGTGCCAATTTTTTTTAAAAAAAATGTTTGCCGAGTTCCTCTCCGCCCGACACTCGGCAAAGTGGTAATTTTGTTTTTTTAAATACGATGGAGTGCGGTTTAGGGTTTAGATTAAAAAAAGGAAAAAATCTTTGCCGAGTGCCCCAATCTGGCACTTGGCAAACCGGCCTCCTTTGCCGAGTGCCAGATCGGGGCACTCGCCAAAGAGCCCATCCATTAAACAAACCGGCAGCCAGCCAATTTGAAAAAAGGCCCCGCCCGTGCCTTGATGATTAGGGCGCCACGACTCATGGCCGCCGCCATAGCCCCTCCGTGCCGCCCCGCCCGACCACCTCCCCGCATGCCCCCCACCCACAGCCCCTCCCCTTGCCCCGCCGCCGCCGGCCGGCAGCGCCAACTATGAAGCCTATGCCGTCGCTCCCCTGCCCCGTGGTGGATCGCCTGCCCGCCAATGCCGGCTCTGCCCCCGGCCGCGCCCCGTGGACCGCGTGCCCCGACGCCACCCGTGCCCGACTCCGGCGACCCCGACGCCGCCTGTCAGGTATGCCTTTTCTCTTGTTGTCGTGGTAGTGATAGTTGTAGTAGTATTAGTTGTAGTAGTAGTGCTAGTGGTAGTAGTAGTATTAGTAGTGGTAGTAGTAGTAGAACTAGTGGTAGTAGTAGTAGAAGTAGTGGTAGTAGTAGTAGTAGAACTAGTGGTAATAGTAGTAGCAATAGTTGTAGTAGTAGTAGTAGAACTAGTGGTAGTAGTAGTAGCAATAGTGGAAGTAGTAGTAGAAGTAGTGGTACTACTTGGATATATTCTTCTGCATGGATTGATATCCAAACTACATGGCTTCTCTTGAGACATATGTGCTTGTCGGCCATCGCGCTGTTGTTTTTTTGTAGGTTTTGGAAACCTCACCATGCAGGGGAGGTTATGCCGATTTTTTTAAATGACAATATTTTGTTCCATTTTTGTAGAGAAGATCCCATCGGAGCCGAGTCAGAGTTCCCGTCGCCGTGCCGGTCTGCCTACACCACGTCGCCTCGCCACTGCACCGACCCACCATGGCCCCGCTAGCCTGACTCCGTCGCCACCCTAGGTATAACCCCTCTTTCCGTATCATGGTCATAGATCACGTAACCTAGTTAGGCGTCTCCCGTTCAAAAGAGATACGGTTGGAGGTATGCAGATCTTTACATATCTATGACCGTATCTGTTTCGGATTGTCCACGTTTTTTGGACAGCCCGCGAATGCGTAGATGGGTTAGTTTCCATGGTCTGCTCCGGTCCAAGATAGAGTTTCGGCATCACCTCCCTATTGTTCTCCGGATACGCACTCTTGTTTGGTAGGACATGTATCTAGAGAACAGCGGGGAGGTGCTGCCGAAATTCTATCTCGGATAGGAGTAGAGCATGGAAACTAACCTCATCTTCGCATCCGTGGGTCGGATTAGGACCTATCCTCACCTATTAGACAGTAGGAACACCATGTAGATGCAATTGATGGTTACATTACTCATTGATACATATGTTAGAGGATGGATGACCGTTAGTGGATGTACATGGGCTGGAGAAGTCAGAGTGATTACACCACAGAATGGATGAACAAGACCGATGCTTTCTTGAACAGTGCATTTGGCAAGGCTGCTGAAGGACATTGCCTAGTTTTGTGTCCCTACAGGAAATGTGGAAACAGGAGAAGGGTAAACAAGATGGAAATGGGTAAACATCTTGTGAAGAATGGATTTACGCCGGACTACACCCGGTGGGTCCACCATAGTGAAGCCCATCGTATGAGAGAGGAGGTGGTGAGACCACGGGTGGAGGCTTTTGATGCTGATGCGGGGGTAGTAGACATGTTAGATGACTTTCACCATGGCTAGTTCGATGATGGACGTGAGAAGGAGGAGATGGAGGCAGCCGCATAGGCATTCTACGACATGATGGACTCAGCACAGAAACCCGTTCACGATCGGCCAATGGTGTCTCAACTGGATGCCATTGGACACTTAATGGGGTTGAAGTCCGAGTTAAACTTGAGTCGAGAAGGCTTCGATAAGATGTTGGCCGTGATTGGCACCCTGCTTTCGGAGGGCCACATTCTGCCAAAGAGCATGTATGAGTCACAGAAACTCCTTCGTGCACTTAAGATGCCGTATGAGCAGATACATGCTTGTCCCAAAGGGTGCGTCCTATTTAGGAAAGAACACGAGCATGCAAAGTTCTGTCCAAAGTGTAAATCCTCCAGGTACCTGGAGGTAGACTCTGATGATGGCCAGAAGAGGCAACTTACGATCCCCGTGAAAATCCTATGGTACCTTCCGTTTCTACCGAGGATCCAACGGCTATACATGACCGAGGAATCCGCAAAATAGATGACATGGCACAAAAATGGCAAACGGTACAATCCTGATAAGATGGTACATCCATTCGATGGTGAAGCTTGGACCCGCTTTAATGACAAACATCGTGACAAAGCAGATGAGGCTCGTAATGTACGTGTTGCGCTGGCAATAGATGGGTTCAATCCTTATGGAATGATGGCTGCCCCATACACATGTTGGCCCATCTTCGTTATCCCCCTTAATCTCCCCCCCGGTGTCTCCTTTTAATGACATAACATATTCTTGTCGTTGATAATTCCTAGACACCCAAGGAAGTAATATGGGTGTGTTCATGGAGCCCGTGTTTGATGAATTGGTTCGTGCTTGGGATGAAGGGGTATGGACATACGACCAAGCTACAAAGACAACCTTCAAAATGCACGTTTGGTACCACTACTCCCTGCATGACTTCCTGGCGTATGGGATATTCTGCGCCTGGTGTGTTCACAGGAAGTTCCCATGCCCAATATGCAAGGAAGGTGTTAGGTTCATTTGGTTGCAGAAGGGTGGCAAGTATTCATCGTTCGACAGACATCGTCAATTCCTACCTCTTGACCATCCATTCAGACAAGACATCAAGAACTTTACGAAAGGTGTCGTAGTGTCAGACCCTGCACCATGGATGATGACTAGTGCCGAGGTTCATGCTCAGATAGATGCTCTCGTGGCCAATCAAGAAGGTGGTTTTGTGGGATATGGTGAGCAACATATGTGGACTTATAAGTCGGGCTTGACAAGGCTCCCCTATTTTGATGACCTTCTTCTGCCACATAACATTGATGTAATGCACACTAAAAAGAATGTCGCTGAGGCACTTTGGGCAACACTCATGGACACTGAAAAGTCTAAGGACAACCCTAAGGCTAGAGTGGACCTGGCAACGTTATGTGATAGACCAAATCAAGAGATGCAGCCTCCTAGAGGCGGCAAGAATTAGAGAAGGCCTCAGGTTAATTTTGTCTTGACCAGCAAACAAAGGAGGGAAGTACTTGAATGGATCCAGATGCTAATGTTTCCTGATGGGTATGCAGCGAATCTAAATAGGGGAGTGAACTTATCTAATTTGCGAGTCAATGGGATGAAGAGTCATGACTACCACATATGGATTGAGCGGCTTCTTTCGGTGATGGTTCGAGGCTATGTCCCTGCGCATGTCTGGCTAGTGATGGCAGAGTTTAGCTATTTCTTGCGCCAGCTTTGTGCCAAGGAGCTATCTCGGACCGTCATTGATGACGTGGAAAAAGGGGCACCTGCGTTGCTCTGTAAGTTGGAGAAAATCTTTCCACCCGGCTTCTTCTTGTCGATGTAGCATTTGATTGTGCACCTCCCGTATGAGGCACGAATGGGGGGCTCGTGCAGGCCCATTGGTGCTATCCAATCGAGAGATGTCTAAAGACTCTTCACAAAAAATGTAGAAATAAAGCCAAAATTGAGGCTTCCATTGCAGAGGCATACATTCTGGAGGAGGTGTCAAACTTCACAGAAAAATACTACACTGAGAACCTTCCTAGCGTGCATAATCTATCCCCTCGTTATATTGCTGGTGAAAATGAATCGAACCTCAGCCTTTTCCAAGGGCAACTCGGAAGCGCAAGTGCATCGACCACTAAGGACTTGAGTATTGAAGAGTGGCGCAGTATCATGCTATATGTGTTGACCAACCTTGTCGAGGTGCAGCCGTATGTGAGGTAAGTTCTCAATGAACTTGTTTTAGTATGCCGTCACTATTCTGCATCCAACTCCCTTGTTTCTCGTTGGTACAGGGCATTTCTTCGTGAATCTTGGCATCAATTAAGGGATCCTACCCCGTAGGAAAATGATACCCTTCTTTCACAGGGTGCGGGACTAAGGAGGCCCGGTTTCATTTCTTAGTTCAAAAATATGGTACCGTCCAATTTAGCTCATACTTAGTTCGACATTCCAAGTTGCTCGTATGTTCGAATAATATAACGATCTATCCTGCTTGAGCTTGCAGGCCCAAACTGATGCGTCTATAAGTGATGAGTTGAGACAGGTTGCAAACGGCTGTGCCTTAAGGGTCAGGTCATTTACCAGTTATGACGTTAATGGATATCGCTTTCACACAGCAAGCTACGAGCAGAGTCAGCCTAATAAAAAAACCACAAATAGTGGAGTTTTTACGCCCGGCACTGATGGCCTCGACTATTATGGAAGAATTGAAGAAATATAAGAACTTTCATTTTATGGTGCCAAACCTTTTAATCCTATCATATTCAAATGCCATTGGTTTGATACTCGAGTAACGAGACGGACCCCTAATCTTGGGCTAGTAGAAATTCGACAGGATTCCGTCTATCTAGGAGATGATGTCTATATTGTGGCTCAACAGGCCACGCAGGTTTATTATACGTCATTCGCGTGCCAAACCAAAGGGCATCTTAAGGGTTGGGATATCGTGCACAAGGTCTCTCCACACGATAAACTACCTGTCCCAAACGATGAAGATTACAACTTCAACCCACACACATATGATGGAGAGTTCTTTCAAGAAGAGGGGCAAGAAGGGAGGTTTGAGATAGACTTAACCGAAGCCATCAGAATGGAACTAGACAATGAAAGGGTTGATGACGAGGACGCTGGAGATGAGGTGCAAAATGTGAAGGACTTTGAAATGCTTGAGCGATTACGTTTAGGCAATGACAATGAAGACAACATTCCTCCTTCGGATAGTGTTGATTATTCAGGAGGAGGAGCAGCGGCCGCAGGAGGCAGCCGCCGCCGCCTCCTACCACACAGCTTGAGGAGGATGAGGAGGAGGCGAGGATCGAGGACAGACGATGAGTTGGTTCGGCAGACGGACGAGGAGGAGGGGGCGCACGAGGGGGAGGGGACGCATGAGGAGGATGGTACGGGTTCCGCTTCCTCTAGTTCATCCAACGTCTACTTGTGAGGTCCAGCGAGCCTCCCTCCGGTTCGCTTCCTCACCAACGCGTAATGATTCGCTCCGAGGGGCAAAAGTAAGTAACTTTAGATTTAATCACCACCACTTCATATGATATGTTGAAAATCGATAGAGAAACTAATAATTTTTCTTAATTACTTGTGCAGGAACTAGACGATTGTGTCGGGTGGTGGTCACGGACGCCTGGTCAATGGCGTCCTAGGTCTTCTGTGCAGGCAACACTATCCTGGCCTGGTTGACTACGCCAGCAGGAGGGAGCCGGCCTGGATGTTTGACCACTACACCGCTGCCCCCGATGTGGGTTACCCCAACAAGGCAGAGCGGGTGAAGGCGGAGTTTTGGGTAAGTCTCCCTCGCACTACACTGCTCAATACATCGCATTCATTGGACTTTTCTTGAAATAATGAATGGATACATCACGTCTGTATGCAGACTTATTTCAGATGCGAGGAGGGATCTGAGGCCAGGGCAGATTTGGTGGCTACCAAAGCCTATAAAAAACTTGTCACCGACATGCATCACGAGACGCGCATCCAGACCATCATAACCTACTATAGGTCAAAACTTGGAGAGAAGGTCAGCAAAGAAGAAGCAAGAAAGATGACGCTGACCCGGGACCAGTACCTTGAGGTAGATAAAGAACATTAATATTGATTCATTTTGAGATAAGTTGGTTTAATTTGATCTTTTATATGTCAAATACTTGATGATGTGTAGATGTGTCCCTGGTGGTGCTCCTCGTATCCCGAGTGCTGGGCGATGATTGTGGACAAGTGGTTCACGCCCGCGTGGGCCGAGACGCACAAAGCTGCCGGGAGCGGCGTTTGCAGATGCAAGGTCCAGCACACCATCAAGCCAACCACAACCTCACCGGATACAAACAATTATGGGTGCGCGAATTCATTTATCTATTCTGACGCTCAATTATGCCTGATTTCTAATCATCTTGCTGTCTTTCTCGTTGTCGGAGGCACATGGTGGTCAGCAATGCTCCGACTTCTAGGCATGGTGTATGTCCCACAAGGGCAAGGTGACGTCCGCCATCTCCTACAACTCGGAGGACCCGCCCGAGGCGTACACCAACCTGAGCGTCCACACCCGCATCAGTGAGTGTAACAACCCAAAAATCCACACACCAAAAATACCAACTGCAAATTTTTTCTCTAAAACCCCATGTGATGATGAGTGACATTGTAGGAGCCAACCCTAAGTATTGCATTAGAAGTAACCCAACTAGACAATTTCATGAGCATGGCATGTCATTTGTTATCATGTTTATTTACATACTGACAAATGAAACATAGCATACATTGTCAACTCAAATAGTGATTTGGATTTTCATTTGTTTTATGTAATGCCTAACAACACCTTTAAAGAAATACACCATAAAGTAATTATACTCAGACCAAAGAATAAAGGTTTAAAGAGAAAACTAATTCTATTTTTGTATAACAAAACCACACCTATTTTTGTTATACAAAATAGCTAAATAAATTCCTAATATTTATATAAGAACGATGTGGGCCTCATATCTAAAACTCCAATGAATTTGGTGCACCAATTTGGAATTCAAATTTCAAACTAAATTTGAATTCAAACAATGGAGAAGAAAAACAAAACAGAAAAAGAAAAGAAGAAAAAGCCTCACAACTTGACTTCACGCTTGGTCAGTCGGCCCAACCCATACGACCAAACTACCGCCCACCCTCCACTTCTCCCCTCCATTTGCCCACGCTGCGTGTCGCAAGCAGCAGGCCTGGCCTGACCATGCGTGGCCCACGTAGCCAGCAGCGCCAGATCGCCCATGCTCGCTGCTCCTCCGCTTCCTTGCTCGCCGCCGCCACTGGACCCCACCCGTCGGCCTTCTGTTCATCTTCTCCTCCTTGACGCCTCAATCGCCGCGTGACCGGAGGGCCGACATGTTGTTGGCGAGGAGAGCGGGCGAGGGGTCACGCCCGGGGCATGGCCCTATTCCCTTGGCACCACGCCCATGCAACCACACACGGGCCGTTGGATGCAGTGCACGCGCCTCCACCGCTCGATCACCGTCCGCTATGGGTGCCGTGGAGCTCGGCTATAAAAGCCCTAGCCCCAGGAGCCCCTGAGCTCTCTCATCGCCCCGCTGCCACTTTGTGGCCGTCCACAGCACACCCGAGCCAAGAGAGAAGAGGGGGAAGAGGAAGAAGAAGGGGGAGCGCCGAAGCCGCACGATGTCACCGGTGTCACCGGAGCGGAGGACGACGCCCCGATCAAGCACGTCAATGCTGCGCTACACTGCACTGCACTGCGCTGCTTCTAGAGCTACACAGCCACAACCCGCCACTGCGTCACTATCCTATCTTCCACGACACCAAAGGTGAGCTCCGGTTTTCCCCTGCTCGCCGCCGGACCTCGCTGTGTCGGCCATGGTGCTCCACACCGGGAGCGCATAGGACAAGGCCGTCTTCGGCCTCTGGGTACACATGCACTCACGCGCACATCCATGACCATGCCGAGATCGCCCCACCAGCGTCCCGTAGTGCTCCTGCATGCCTCACTTGTCGCGCCACCATGCCGCCGTGGACACCGTGGAGCCCCTACCGGCCACATGAGAACCCGAGCCCCGCCTTGAGCCCTAGGCGCCCTCGCCGTGCTCCCACGGACCCACTAAAGTTTTATCATGGGCCACCGGGGAGCCTACGCGCGACTTCATCCGGTGAGCACCCAGAGCCGACCACACCGTAGCACGCAGAAAGCCCGGCAGCCACCTAGATCCCACCAACGTGTTCGCCGTGGCCTGGGGAAGCTTTCCCCACCTTGATTGGGTGCCAGCGCCACCATAGGACCACACCGGCGAGCACATCACCGGTGGGAGCGCGCCGAGGGACGGAAGCAGAGTCCTTCCCTCACCGGCCGCATGCGCCTACACCCGGTACACGTAGACCACAGAGAGAAGAAAGGAAGGGTGGACACGGTTCACCGGAAGGAGACGCGGTCCACCATAGACCAGCGCTTGCGCCCACCGTGGACCATGCCTGTGCACCAAGGTTGTGACATGGCTGCGTCACAGCATGCCACGTGGCGGGCTGAGCCTGGCCCAAATCCAGCCCTGTTCTGGCCCAACCGACCCAGTTTGGACCCGGTCCGTGTTGACCATTGACCGGTCAACGTTGACTGTAGACCTGGCCCCACATGTCAGCGACACAGAGGCTTGGGACCCACATGTCAGTACGTGACGTCATGCTGACGTCATGATAACGTCACGTGGGTCCCACCTGTCAGTAGCAACACAGCCGAGGTGACGTCATGCTGACGTCACGGTGATGTCAGCTGCTGACGTCAGCAGCCCTGGCCCCACACGTTAGTGACCCTGGCCCGTTGACCGTTGACTCGCCCGTTGACTTGATGTTGACTTTGACCGGACCCACATGTCAGTGACCCAAGAGCCCCTGGACCCACCTGTCGGAACTGATGACGTTGATGACGTCATGCTGACGTCAGCTAGACCCCACCTGTTAGCTCGGAACCGAGATGATGACATCATGCTGACGTCAGCATGCCACGTGGACCAGTCACAGCGTGACACATGTCAGCCCAGGATTAATTCAGCCTTTTCCATTTTCCGAAATGATTTAAACTTCAGAAATTCATAACTAATTCATATGACCTCAGAAAATACGAAACCAGGACTAAAATTCATCTAAAATCAAGCTCTACGCAATGAACCCATGTTTGAGTGCATTTGGCTCTTTTGAATTTTTATTGCTTCTTTGTGCTATTCTATAGACGTCGCTAACGCGACTATAATGCGATCATTTGCAGACTCGGAGGAGAACCGGACGGACGAGGATCGTGAGTACCGTGAGGAGTACGGAGACGACTACACTGAAGGTGCCACATCCCACCCAACTTCGTAGCACCTATTACGCATGGCTAAAATAGAAATGCTAGTGCTTTACTTTGTTGTTATAATCACACTATGATAGGACTTGCATGGTAGTATGCTTTCTTGATGGCCTTTACCTTGACACAACCTTACCCCTGCTCACCTTGCTGTTAGGCTAGTCACACGCTTGCTACCATATTTCATTGCTATTTACTTCTACTACGCTTGCACTACATTGATGCGTGGTGGAAACTGGTGTTATCTAGACTATGGGGAGAGTGCTGCGTGTGTGACTTGGGTGCGTGGAGGGTGAGGGTTGTGTCGACCAAGTTGGAGTATACAACGAGCCTGGGGCAAGTCTTGCCTCGGGGTGCTACCTGGGCACCCCTGGAATGGATACCTGTGGTGGGTAAATGGTATATGAGGTGACCCTAGGTGTGATCCTGTGATGGGAGGAGCCCAGGGTGGAGGTGCTGTGGTGGCACGGTAAATGGAAACCCTGATGAAGACATTCTGGCTTGGTCATCCCTAAGGACTTACTAGTACTCAGATTCACCGGGAAGCCTTACGTACCACTCGCCCTATATGGTGCGGGACGGCCAGACTACTTGGTAGGATATTGCCACTACTGCTAGGTTGATAGCGGACAGTGCGAGGGAGGTACGGGATGCGGAGGAATTCCCTCACACCCTTCTGAGACTTCATGGAGACCTTGTGGACCCGGCTCATGACTCAGTTTCAGCCACCCCAGACTAGACTTGGGGTGTACCAGGGCTGAATGGTAGAGTGGCATTATCCTAGGCTAGCAAGCGACCGGAATTAGCCCAGTTGACGACAGTCAGCGAGGAAGGCAGATCTTGTGGTTATGTAAAACCTCTGCAGAGTGTATGGTTGATCGATCGATACATATGCCGACTTGTCGGCTATGGACCTTTCCTGGGTTTCGCTTAAACTAGATAGTGAGATGAGTCCTTCTATTCTCCCCCTGGGAGTGAGTGTTCGGACGTAGCTAGGGGCTACGGGCCTTGAGATAGTGCCGAGAGGGAGTTGGCCTGTCGATTGAGCAATGGTATGGTTGTGGTATGGTGATGGTGAGGAGATGATGGTATATCGATCCCAGGATCGAAACCTAGCTCTGGAATGGGAATGGGGTGGAATGGGTGTGGGAATGGTGTTAAAACTTGACCAACTGTTATTATATACTTGAAATGCTAATACATAGGAAACCCCAGCCTTATAGGTTCCTTTTTTATTATATCCAACTTGCATCCAATTTCCACAAAGCAATGCTCATAGGGTAGGAGTGGCCAGTACAAATCGTACTGATAAATTTTGGCACACAGGTTCTGCTGAGGAGTATAGCTCCGAGGAGTTTGACGGTTGAGGGGTTCGTTCCTATGCTCGAGTTTGGCGATCTTATATTCAAGCTGTTCTGAATGAATGCTACTTTTGATTCTGCCAATGCGGCGATGTAATAATTTATGTAATTCTGCACTATTTGTACTCTGATATTATCGTTGTATGGATGTGATATTCGACTGGAATTTAGGTAATATGATCTACAACGGTCTTATTACACTTCAACTCTGTGGATTTCCCTTCGCGGAAATCAGGTCACTTCAGTGAGTACACGTCGGCGGCAAGGTCGGTCCATGGGCCACAGTACGACCCGAGCACCCAGGACTTTGATGCAGAGATCGTCATGAGGGTGGGTGGAGGCAAGAAGCATGGGCGGTACTGGCTTGGTGATGGCGTCATCGACTCGACCTCTACTCCCTCTCTCTCCCAGATCCGAGCACGGAGCACGAGTGAAGGCCCGGCCATACGGCCGCGGCCAAGCGCTTCACAGCAACGGGTCGACGCACTCGAGGTTATTCCTGTTTTACTCGTCATAGATTGATCTTTACACACCTTAATTAGCTTTACATTACTGAAACATTGGAGTGAAATATTGCAGGCCCGGCTGGAAGAAGAAGCAAGGCAACGTCAGGACTTGGCGGCCCAGCTGCAGTCCGAGCGGGCCGCGTGAGAGGCCCAAGCGCAGAGGATGGCGGAAATGATGCAGTTCATGCAGACTCTTGGGCAACATACGGGTCTAGCTGTGCCACCTGGGCTGTTCACTCCACCTCCGACTCCTGTAGTTGCAGCTACTCCTGTAAGTTTTCGGTTGTGCTTTGCTTGTATGACCTAGATTAGCTATCCAAGTAATCTTGTCTAACACATGCAATGTCTTCTCCTTTGTGTAGCCTCAGTCGGAGGGTTTAAATAATCCAGCTCTTGCGCCTCCGACTGATCCAGCTTTTCCTTCACCAGGCACTCAGTTTCCACCTTTCTGATGAGTAGCATTAGTTGTATTTGCATTTGCATTTGTTGTTCACTTGGTGATGGATTTCTGATATACTTGTCATGCACTAGTGGTATATTTGGATAACTATGATATATGCGATAGATGTTTGGATTGATGTATGTGATATATGTGATGAATGTGATATAGCGATGGATGTGATAAATATGTGATGCATGTTTGGATGGATGTGAGATATATGTGATAATTTGTGTTTGTGGTGATGGAATGTAAAAAATGAAAAAAAAACATTGTTTTTGGTCAGTTTGCCGAGTGCAATAGTCACTGCACTCGGCAAAGCTAGAAAAAGTAGCAACCCGTTTCCCAGCTTTGCCGAGTGCCATGACCATAGCACTCGGCAAAGATTTTTTTTTAAAAAAAAATTAAAAACTTTGCCAAGTGCCACCCGTCCGGCGCTCGGCAAAGAAATTTTTAAACAAAAAATAAAAAATAAAAAACTTTGCCGAGTGCCATCCCGGGCGGCGCTCGGCAAAGAAATTTAAAAAAATAAAAACTTTGCCGAATGCTATCCCGGACGGCGCTCGGCAAAGAAAGAATTAAAAAAAAATAAAAAACTTTGCCGAGTGCCCGCCCAGGCGGCGCTCGACAAATAATTTAAAAAAATGAAAAACTTTGCCAAGTGCCGTCCGGGTTGGCACTCGGCAAAGCCGCCGTCACCGTTTCCTGGGCCGTGACCGCTCGTTTTCTTTGCCGAGGGCTGGCTCGGCACTCGGCAAAAGCTTTGCCGAGTGCTCGACAAATGGCTCTCGGCAAAGGCTGCTTTGCCGGCCATTTTTTTCCCGAGTGGCCTTTGCCGAGTGCGGCACTCGGCAAAGCCTTTGCTGAGTGTATTTGGGGCTTTGCGGCAAAGCGCTGAATCCAGCGGTGACTGGCAGCACCTCTCCTTTAGAACCTGGCGAGGGGTCGACGGGACCTTAGGGCCCGCCGAGTCCGCAGGTCCGGCTGACCGCGTAGATACGGCAGCTCGGCACTGGCGGCACCGGGATGGCCAGCCCTGGAACGCACGCCGTCACGTCGACGGTGACAGCGCAGGCGGTGAGAACGGAGAGCAGGACGACGGCGGAGAGGAGGAGATGGCCGGACGACACCATTCTTGCTACTCTTTCCTGACGCAGCACTTTTAGTGTACAAGCGTATTGTGTAGGTGGATACTCCTATATAGCTAGAGATATAGAGAACCAAAGCTGGCAATCGATGTATTTTGTGCTTTTCTGTTTGCTTTATCGAACCTTGCGGAACTAAAATCTGGATGTAAACCTTTGCATTGTGATGAATTGTAGTTTTGTTGTAAGCTGTGAGCCTCTGTAACAGAATTTGGATGTGTGTTCTATATAACTTGTGTTTTGCAATTAATTGCCATCATGGCAAGCTTCACACAGCCGCTGAAGTTCAACTTTTTCATTATTGTCATTTGTCGATCGTGTATGGGTCCTTTACCTGCATCCAAGGCTAAGCTACAGTTTTTGTCTTCTATCTTTTCTTTTTCTTCTTTCGATCTGGCTGGATAAAGTGAGCTTTATATTCTTCAAAAAAAAAAAAGTGAGCTTTATTGGAACAGAATTTGGAGATGACATCCTGCAACTTGTGTTTTTGCTTGGCTGCTATGCATTCTGCTAGAATTTACGCATGAATTTTACTTGTCCGATGGCAGATCCAACGTGGGTGCATGGGGTACTCGAGCTCACCCTACTCATACGAGCAAGCGGAGCCCTGCATAGGCCATAGCTTCTCCTCATTTTTTCTACGGTAATGATCCAACGTGGACGTCGCTTTCCGGGCCAGCACGCTACAGGCCCAATAGGCCTGCATTCTCTCTGCGTCTCCATATCACTCTCCAAAAAAAATCTCCCACTCCCGTGCTCGCCCGGCCATCACGTGCTGCTGCTCCGTGCGCTAGCTGTTGCCATCTTCCCCGCCGCGGATCACATCCCGTGCTTCACCCCATCCCACGCCGCGCTCCATCCCCTCCACATCCGCTCCAGCTCGCTGCGCGCCGTGCCTCGTCCCCCGCACGCGCCGAGGTCTCTTGCCGCCGCCATTCCCCACCAGAAGGTCATGGCCACCGCGATGCGAGACTTCGGCAAGGAGATGTTGCGATGAAAGCGCATGTTACAAGTGTATGCCTCAAGTGTTTCAAACTTTTTAGAGTATGTTGCAATTGTTTTATATGAATGTTGAAAGAGTAGAACGGGGGATGTTGCACATGTCACATATGTTGCAAGTGTTTCAGAGGCATGTTGCAAGTGTTTCAGAGGTTTGTTCAAAATGTTTCATCTGTTCCAGACGTATGTTGCAACCATTCTGATCTCGATGTTGCATATGTTTCACACATATGTTGCAACAATATGTTTCAAATGTTTGAGCTGTTTTAGTCTTATGATGCAGTAAGTTTTTCATGTTATAATTTGCAAGTGTTTTTATCTAAATGTTGTATATGTTTCACGCATATGTTACAAGTGTATGTTACAGATGTTTCGTCTATTTCACATGCATGTTGCATTCAAGTGTTTCATGTTGCACATGTTTCATGTAGTTCGAAGAGTCAGGGGCGCGGGGAGTGATGGTGGCACGGTACAGGCACCGGGGAATGAGGCACGACGAGATGGGGGCCGGCGGACGGGGCGTGACGGGGGTGGGGTATGTGTGCGGGGCGGGGCAAACGGCCTCGAATCGAGGCAGACAGGGTGGGGTCCATGTGCGTGTGCGAGGCGAGTCATCCGAACATGCGGGCGCTGAGACAAGGCGGGTTCGTGTGTGGGCGGGAAAAAAATCAGCGGACGGGGGCAAGCTGCGTCAGGCATCCGGACGTTCGGGCACTAGCACTATCGTTTTTGTTTTTCTACTACGGATTGAAGTTTGGGGTTGTCAGAGGTTGAAGAAAGAAGTTCTTGGTCTAGTTAGGTTCCTTAAAAACTACTGTGGATTGAAGCCACACCGCATTTCATGGGCTCATGGTGCCTTAGTAGGCCAACACGTAGCCTCAACGATTTTGAGTAAAGGCCCTCATTTTTTGCTTAAATCAATCATATCTCCAGTCCTTTTCTATTAACATGAATGATGCATATGTTCAACTACTTTATTGATAGCCATCAATAGAATATTATCGACATCCACCGAGGGGTATACCCACGATAGTAGATTGTACGGAGAGGTGCTTGTGATCAAGAACTAGATGGCAATAAAGACACAAGACACAAGATTTATACAGGTTTAGGCCATCAAGATGGCGTAAAACCCTACATCCTGTACTCTGTTGGTTTGTATTGATGAGAGAACCCTAGGCTAAGCCTAGTCACTACACCACAACATCAAGATTAGCGATGGACGGTCTGACGCTAAAAGTGGCTACAGCGACAGACAATCTGATGCTAAAAAATTATAGCGACAGACTTCTGCAGACGCTGTAAGTCCTGTCGCTAAAAATCTTTAGCGTCAGACAGTCCGTTGCCCTGAATTTTTTAGCAACAGATAGTCTGCTGCTACTCTTTAGCAACAGATAGTCTCCCAGCACTCTATAGCGACAGACAATTTGAAGGTACAAATGTTTTCAACGACTGATGGTTTGACGAGATCCTTTAAATGCATTTAAAAAAAATAAAAGGCCATTTGGTTGCAAATTAATACAAAAGTAACATCATTGTGCACGTTTCTCGTACAAATAGATTCATTCATGACCAAGTCCAAACACTCACAGAGGAACTAAAGAAGATACACTACAACAAAGTGACTTCTGATGAATGACTCATGGCCCGGACCAAGCCGTATGCTATCGCTAGGAAAAAAACATTTATCTACACTGGAAGAGAACTTGTTAGATCACTGTGGTCAGCCTTCAGACCAACTCGGACTGCTCAGCAAGTAACAAGGCCTCAAGTTCTTCTCTCCGTTTCTCCAGCTCCTGAAACACCATACAGATTGAGGAAAAGCGGAAAGATGAGCTGGCAGTGATGGTGTACACAACAAAAATTATGCATGTACCATAATCTTATAGTGTATCTACTTTTCTAAGGATAAAAGAGCAGTTTTTTTCTAACTAGCACTGAAAACATAAATCAAGAAGGTAGTATGCCTAACGGTTTCCAACAGAGATGATAATACAGTTGGACTAGATTTGTCTTTTTCCTTTGTTGATCAGTTATGATAATAAGAACTTCAACAAAAAAACCAAGCGGTAACAAGATTAAACTGTCAGCCATGAAATACCCCAAGTTCAACCAGTAATCTGCAATGCAATATCCTGCCTAACTTGGCTAGCAGTAGAAAAGTGCGATCAGCGAAGAAAACATATGTTAATAAAGAATTACATGCAGATTTCTTACTACTAGGAGTAAGACTCCCAAAACTTGGTTTAGCCAATTCCTCAGGTTTAGGATAATGAACTAAGGAGACTCGTCGTGAAATCTTCCCCACTGTATTCCATTTGTTTGTCAGTGTGAAAAATATTTGCATAAAAAAGAGCATACAACATGAATAACATGTTAGAAAAGCCAAAATAGTGCCTCTAACACAAGAAGGTGATGGGTATTTTCCTCTAGTATTGCCAAAACCATTATAAGCAGAGTATGTTTATCTTTAGCTCTGTTTTCTTTATGGGCTTCATTAGAAAAAATATTAAACATAATAATTATATTTACTACAGATGTCACACACCAACTTAAGAAAGAGGATATTGATTTAGACTAATTTCCATGTTTTACATGATCAAATGATAGCAGTGGCAGATCCAGAATTCAAAAACAGTGGGCCCAAGTTAGTTGATTTTAAGTCAATTAATGCAAGAATTACACAATTAACATATATATAAATTGCAGGTTTTATGAAGGAGGTTAAATATATTTTGGCAAAACATGTGGGGCCAGGTGGCCCCTACAGGTTATACATAGATCTGCCACTGCATAGCTTCCATGCTAGTTGTTTTCATGATCGGGTCGAACTATATGCCATGTGGAATAGCACTGATTCATCAAAATTACAACAATAAAGGCTGACATATTCTCATCAGTTGGCAGGCATATGATCCAACTTCCACACTTCGACTGTTATATTCAACAACATATCCCAAGATATTACTTTGTCTCAGTTGCTATCCTTCAATAAACAGAGAACTATAAGTGTGCCTTATCTCTAAGTAGACACTTTGAGATAATAATCTTTCAAAGATGGGAATCATGTCCTGCTTCTCCTCTTCGTATTTCAATATGTTCCTTAAAGATCAAAACCACCCAAACTAGTGCACTACCATGGTAACACAGCGGGAAAAAAATATTTCCAAAACTCAATATGACTTTACATATAATATTTTTTTATTGTAGCAGAAGGGCCATTATATTAACAATATACAAGAAATAGTAATTGATGCTTCATCCAATGGCAAGAAACAAACATCGAGAGCAAGCCATCAAATGCAATGCCCATATGGCCTGTAAAACTAACCCAAGAAACAAAAAATGAAGACATGCAACACTATTTTAATAACATTTTTATCTAATGGAAGAGGCAAAAGTATCTGTGAAAATATCACATAATTAAAGGAATTAGTTGGTATTTCATCATACCAGGTTTTGTTTCTGACCCTGAAGGCAGGAAGACAGTTGCATCTGGTTTCTGAGCTGCAAAGCTCACAAGCTCATAAGATTTCCCTGGCAAAATAAGTGCATTAGCAGCAGCTGATACTTCTCTGTGAAAAAAATTCAATAGTTATTTGACACAACAATTGGACAATGATGTTTTCCACATGAAAACTGACTGCAGTAACACTACTTACTAATGGGGTGCTATGAGACATAAGTCCATGATAAAACTTTTAAATTTCGATGATGAGCACTGCCTTATTTACATAAAAGACTATAAGTCGTACCCTCTTGATTTCAATTTAATAGTTCATCACGTAATGACATAAGGATTATACAAGGAAATTGGTAGAAGAATAGTTTAACTACAAACTAAAACTCTAGGTCCAACTGTTTAGGACTTTAGGTTTAGGTTATGAAACACTAATGAATATACAAAAAAGAGATTAAGACACAATCTTTGCCATGGAGATGCAATCAGTTGCATTGATGTCTCTAGTATAGGATATAGATGATGTTTGGGGAAACCAATCTTGCCAAAGTTGTAGTGAACGATACCCAGAACATATTATGAGTAATCAGAAAGCTGAAATGCAACTAAACCATAAGAAACTTCAAAACAGTCCATATCAGCAAAGAGCATCTCAACCATATTTCTATGTAGTGGCGCTGACAAATCATAGCTTAGAAATATAAAGTTACCGTGTGAGACTAAATTTACACATTACTTTAACTGCTGACACTACCATTAGGTCAATAAGTTCATACTAAGCCAATGTGAAGAATGATCATGAGTTCCACCACAATACCATCCTAGATGCCATTTACACTCTTTTAAAAGTCAGATTGATGGATCAGAGTTAATGGTTGAACAGGATCAAAGATAGGAATAACGAGTAGTGGCTTGTTTTATTACCCCTGATGCTACATACCCTCCTAGCTAAGGCTAAGCTGTCAGGACCGTCCCATCAGAGCACACACATGCATCATAGCAAATGAATATATAAATTGGTAAGCATAGATGGCCCAATATAAAAGATTTCTTTAGGGTGAACACAGTTTGATATCTTTGTATGATATCAAATTTCGGCATTCCATTTTCATAGATTCGTTATTGTTAGGCGTATCATGCAAATATCATGTTGGTATATACTTAATATTACTTGTCCAGAATATTGTGAAATCCAAAGCAAAGCAAAGTTGTGCCTAGAGTACATGGAGTATAGAAGCTAAAGTAAGGAACGACAAAGCAGATATGTCTTCTCGATTGGCATATGAGTGAATGAACAATCACTGCAAAGGATTAAATTGAAACCTTAGATCAACTATAACTAATGTAAACAATCACCTCCCTCCCTCCAGTTTCACATGAATCAAATCAATTTCATTTTCTAAGCCCCATTTCTTCAACAAAATCCCAAAATCCGAACCCTAAATCATAATTCCCCAAATCCCATACCAAATCCCCAACCCCAAGATTAAGAAATGGGCCTAGTCCTCACCTAAGACGACGTCGATGGGCTCATTCGAGAGCTCGCCGCCGGCGCATCAGGAACCGCCATCGCCGCCGTGAGGCTCCTCGCGTGCGCGTACGCGCGTCCAAAAAAGGCGCCATGGCGGTGCGCTCGACGACGATGCTGCGTGTGACTTTTTTGCTGCAGCGTCTTGCCGGGCGAGGGTGCCGTAGTGGCGTTACCATCTCCTACCGTCGCTTGCTCGGGCCATCGTCATGCTGGTCTCCTAGCTGTGCAGTGGCTGGCGTGAGCATGGAAGGGGAGAGAGAAGGGCACGCCGCGGATCCAGTCGGGGAGAGAGAAGGGCAGCCCCCACTATGTGGATCCAGCCGAGGAAGTTGAAGGGAGGCCGCCCTAGCATAGATCAGGCCACGGGAGTTGAAAGGAGGTCGCCCTGGCGTGGATCCGGCCTTAGGAGAGGAGGGCGGCATGCGTGGGGGGAAGAGAGGGAGGCGGCGTGTGGGGAAGAGAGGAGAGAGAGAGGAGGGCGGCATGCATGAGGGCGGCGTGTGTGGGGAAGAGAGGAAGAGAGGGAGAGGGCAGCGGCGTGCGTGGGGGAAGAGAGGGAGAGGGCGGCTGGCGGTGGATTTGGGAGCTAGGGTTTTCACTGTACATAGGGCTGGCTAAAATATGCCCACGAGGTCGATGTAAGCTGGGCACGGGAGCTCAATGTAAGTGGCGCGCTCGAGCTAGGTGAGGCCCACTTATTTTTTAGCAACAGACAGGGACAATATACATATGTTTAGCGATAGACGGTTCAACGCTAAATATGAATACCTATAGCGACAGACACTAAATCGCTAAATGAGGATTTAGCGTCAGATGGTCTCTGAGTTATCTTTAGCATCAGATCATCCATCACCAAATATAATTTTTAGCGTTAGATGTCTAACGGTGAAGCGGTGTTGTGGTGTAGTGAGTGTTGCGGGGTCGAAACCGCGACAAGCATATTGTTTGAGTTGGTGTCAGAGTACGTGGTCTCCAGTGGCTCTAGTGGACTCAGGAACACAAGAATTACGTAGAGAAGACGCAATGGTTTATCCTGGTTCGGGCCAATTCAGTCCCTACGTCTAGCAGCTGATGATCCTTATACTCAAGAGCACCCAAAATCTGGGAGGTTACAACAGAGTGTAAAGGAAGAAGATTTGGTAGGGGTTAGCTCGGTGCTAATCCTAAGGTTGCCTCACCGCCGGTGGAGTCTCCCCCTCATTGGAGAGTTAGGAGATGACGAGATGCGATCGAGGAGAGGCTCTTGGTGACCCTCTCTGGGTTGCCTTGCTCTCGGTGCGGAGCGAAGGTGGATGGAATGGAATGGAGTGTTTGGTGATCGAATCAGGATCCTCTCTCCTCCTAGGTCCAACCTTATCCCTTATATAACGAGATAGGTCGGGTACATGGCAGTTTGGGGGTTCTAGTATATGGTCTACATGCGCCGAAGTCCAGGAGGGTCTTGCAGCGGTGCGCTGTGGACGATCGAGGTGTCTTGGAGCCGAAGAAGCCTGGGCATCGTCCGGCTGCTCTGTTCTGACACTCTGCATGTCAAACAGTGTCTGCTTGGACTGGCCTCCCCACTACTAGAAATATCCACTTCTATGACGAAAATCTTAATGATGAATCCAAAACCGTCATAGAAGGGCACTTTTTATGACGAATATTTTTGTTTTGTCATAGATCTGTGATGATGATCCTGCAACCGTCCCTTTCTATGACAAAATCAGGCATCATCACAAAAACCATCATAGAAGAGCGTAGGGTTCCGTCATAGATCACTCACGCGTCTCATCTATGACGATCTCCTTTAAAATTGTGATGAACAGGGCTTCGTCATTGAACTAATTACACATCTATGATGAACAATATTTGATCTGTAACGATCCGCTTCATCATAGATCTCCACATGGTACTTTATCCATCCGACGTGTACCTGTGGGACCAACAGTTACGCATCCGTGACGCTTGTAATTAATCATAAAAGTCTCCGCTCGGTCCTTTCTCCATCCGACGTGTATCGGTGGGACAACCCTGTTACTCATCCGTGACACTTAGAATTCATCATAAAAGTCTCCGCTAGGTCCTTTCTCCATCCAACATGTACCTGCGGGACCCTTCTGCATCTGACCTATGGGACTAGACATCTAACGTGTACCTGTGGGACCTGCAGTTACTTATCCGTGACACTTGCAATTCATCATAAAAGTCTTCGCTCGGTCCTTCATCCATCCAACGAGTACATGTGGGACCCTTCTGCATCCAACCTGTGGGACCCGGTGGCTTACATGTCATGTCTATTTGTGGGACCTTTCTCCATCTCCATCTGACCTGTGGGACCCGACGGGTTATGTGCCGCCGGTGTTTAATAAAATCTAATTCAAGAAAAACACTAGGACCTAGGAGTCAAACCCCGGACCCAGAGTAAGGAATGGACCGTCTTCACCATTGCGCTAGATGTCAGGTTGTATTAACGTATCTTTGGAGTCCTTATTGTCACACCCAATTTTTAGGATAAAATGGGATGCATAATCTTATGTACGCCCAGAGATCAGTCACACATAAGCCGATAAATTATAAATAGTATCATCACAAGTGCTTATTACATCACAAATAATAAGATATAGTCTTCACATAAATGTAGCGAAAGTATAACGAAAAATCTCTCACGGAAGCTCCATATCACAGGGACATCAACTGGTTGACCACAAGTCTAGTAATCCTTACAAAAGTCATCATTACCATAGCCATCTGTTACCCATCCAGGATTTTTATCCAAATAATGAAAATAAACAAGCGTAAGTACATGTCATACTCAACAAGTGCAACATGGGGTTCATGAGGCTCAAAAGGCTTGACATAGGTTTAACAATGTTTAGCTTTTAGTTGTCACAATTTTAGCATAAGAGTAGCAACAAGATGTTTCAACCCCAAAGTAAACACATGATCAACGTAAACATGAATAATGAATAGCATAAATGGATAATTCTTAGTGATCATCTATTCCATAAGGGTTCCAACGCCGCTCGTGACCGTGAGCATGGCTGATATACCATTTTACACTCTACAGAGGTTGTATACTTTCACTATGAGTCATGATTCTCATATGCCAGGGTTAATTACTCCCAAAACACTTCCAAGGTGAGCAGGCAGGGGTCACTATGAAGCCTTTCAAAGGTTCGTCTAACAAGTTAGGGCCGCTAGGTTTCTGTGCCCTGCTAATGTAGGGCCCCCTTCCGATAGGCATAATGACGCGTAGCCTATACACTGATGGACAGAGGCTGCTCTATATCCAACCCGAAACACACCCCTCTTGCGCCATAAAGGTAACCTCTAACAAGCTAGAAAAGGTCATTGTACTGAGCTAAAGCCAGAGCCATGTAGCTCTCATAGCTATACTGTAAGTCCCGGATGACCACTTACAGATAAGTCCTTAGGGAGAGGAATCTAGAGCATTTAGAAAGTAGCTAAACACTCCAGCCCCCTGTTTCCATGTTGCTAAAAATTCATGTTTTAATGTTTATTGCATTTACCATTAGTCAAGTTACAAGATCATGGCTTAGTTGAGCACTAGCAAAGCTACCCAATGCATATCTCATAGGAGACAAGGTATAAGTTCAATTCTAGGTAATCCCTATCAAGGTGACACATGCAACATGAATTAAATGTATTGAAGTTGATAGCAAACAAGGATAATCCCATGCCATACTTACCTTGAACAAAGTGCTCCTACTGATCCTGCTCATCAAAGTAGTACTCTTGATCACCCACGAATTGCTCATCGTCTATACTCAATAATCACAGGAACATACAAGTATCTAGAAGCAATCATGCATAGCAAACAAAAGCTATAGATTAGAACAGTACACCAACAACATAAAATCAAGTTGAAAAGTTTGTAAAACGAATCTACGTCAAGCTACGAACACACAGACACGAAGATCACAAAAATCGGAGCTAAAACGAAGAAGTTATAAATTAAACAAGATTTCCCTCAATAAAATAATAGATTAAATCTAACCTCACATTTTAAAAGTTCAAAACATATTTAACATTAGTATGAACATGTAGATTATGGAATTATGAACCTAACGCAAGTTGAACGGATCAAATCGGAGTTAAAACGAAGATTTTATGGCCTGCAGATGGTAGTGGCAATTTTATAAATAGATGAAACATAATTTTTTAATTTAAATAAATAAAATCAGATTTTTAAACCGAGCCAGGGTCTGCGGCCATGAAAATGAAGAAACACAGGGGCTCTTTAACAAAGTTTGCAGGACGGCGGGTTAAGATCCAAATAATTATAAGGACCTTCTTGCAAAACGACAGGCGAAGGGGTATGTTCTAATCTCGGCCCTTGATTTTGGATCGGACGGTTGGAAATAAACCGGAGAGAGAGAGACCGGACGATGAGGCCGGCAGCGAGCCCCGGTGGCGGCTCCATGGCCGGAGATGGGCGGCGCTCATGGAACACGGTCTACGGACCACGAAACAACAAACCAATGGCAATGGAAGAAAGAGGAGATGACGACGAGCTGGCTTGGTAACTTACCAAAGCATGGAGCGGATGGAAGCGGCACGCGGCTTTAGCGGATTGAGCCTGGTGGTGGTGGTTAGGGCTAGCGGCGACCCTACGAGCTTGGGACAAGGCGAGATGGCTTCAAAGCTTGGAAGGGGAGTGGCACGATGTGGGCATCCGATATTTATGTCTGAGAGTGGTTTGGGGCGCAAGGCAAGGAGGGAGTCACGAGCGGCGCGGACTCCCGGTGGCGGTCGTGTTCGGTGTGGAAACGATCGCGAGGTGGAAGACAACGTGGCTGACATGTGGGGCCGGGCTATCAGCATCACAAAGCGTGGAAGAAGGGAACAGCGTGGGCGCAGCTCGACTGGGCCGGCCTGCTATGACGCGGCCTGCTGAAATGGGCAGCAGGAGGGAAGAAACAGAGCTGGCCTACGGAATGGCTGAAGCCAAGCTGGGCCAGCGACAAAAGAAGGCCGAGCGGAATGGGCTGCTCGGGCCGAAATCAAGAGAGGGGAGAAGAAAAATAATAAGACTCCTTTTCTATTTTCTCAACACATTTTCAAATCCAATTTAAACTCAAATTCAAATTCCTTTGCAAATTCCAATCAAACCAAAGCATTACAAAATAAAGATGCAGTAGCATGGATGCACATACATGTATGTAGACCTATATTTGATTTTATTTTTAACAAAGTTATTATTTTCCTAAATTTAAATGCTCACAAAATGCATAATTAAATCATTTTCTCCTATTTTAAAACCATGCAAATTTTAGGGTGTTACAATTCTAACCCCCTTAAAATGAATCTTGTCCTCGAGATTCGGATGATGCTTACTCAAAAAGATACGGGTATGTTTTCCTTAGATTCTCTTCTCTTTCCCAAGTAGCCTCATCTTCTGTATACCGATTCCATTGAACCTTACACATCTTTATAACCCGGCTCCTTATAACCCTTTCTGCCGTCTCCAAAATCTTTACCGGAAACTCCTCATAGGTAAGATCTTTCTTAACTATAAGCTCTTCTAAGCGGTATCTGCTCCTCAGGTACATGTAGACACTTCTTTAATTGAGACATATGGAACACATCATGTACACCAAACAAACTCTCAGGCAATTCCAACTGATAAGCTACTTCACCACGTCTCTCTAAAATCTTGAAAGGTCCAATATACCTTGGTGCTAAGTTTCATTTCATGTTAAACCTTCTCACACTTCTCATAGGTGACACATTCAGGTAAACATAGTCCCCTATTTCGAAAACCAATTCTCTTCTCCTAGTATCGGCATAACTCTTATGTCGAGACCGTGCCACTCTCAAGTTATCCCTAATCATCCTTACTTGCTCTTCTGTGTCTCTTAAAACATCGGGTCCAAACACTTGAGTTTCTCCCATTTGATTCCAAAACAACGGGGTTCTACACTTTCATCCATACAAAGCTTCGAAAGGTGCCATCTTGAGACTCTTCTGATAACTATTGTTGTACGAGAACTCTACATAAGGCAAACTCTTGTTCCAACTTGTACCATACTGCAACGCACATGCTCTCAACATGTCCTCTAATATCTGATTAATCCTCTCAGTTTATCCATCTGTCTGAGGATGATACGCTGTACTGAAATTCAACTTTGTTCCCAATGAGCTATGTACTTGCTGCCAAAAATAAGATGTAAATTGAGTACCCCGACCAGACACTATTTTCTTGGGAACTCCATGTAGACACACTATCTTCTCCATATATAATTGGGCCAACCTTGGTCCATTATAAGTAGTCTTGACCGGTATAAAATGAACAACTTTAGTTAACCGATCCACTATCACCCATATTGAATCATAACCTCCCTGAGTGCGTGATAACCCAACAATAAAATCCATACCAACTTCTTTCCACTTCCACTCAGGTATCTTCATGGGTTGTAATAATCCTGTAGATCTTTGATGTTCAGCTTTGACTCTCTAACATGTATCACATAAAGCAACATATTCAGCCACATTCCTCTTAAGTCCATACCACCAATACTTCTCTTTTAGATCCAAATACATCTTAGTACTCCTAGGGTGAATAGAGTAAGCGGACTCATGTGCCTCACGAAGACACATGTGGGGCCAGGCCGTCAACATCACAGAGTGTGGAAGAAGGGAATGGCACGGGCGCGGCTCAACTGGGCCGGCCTGCTACGATGCGGCCAGCTGGAAATGGGCTGCAGGAGGGAAGAAACGGAGCTGGCCTATGAAATGGGTGAAGCTAAGCTAGGCCAGCGGGAAAAGAAGGCCGAGCGAAATGGGCTGCTCGGGCCAAAATCAAGGGAGGGGAGAAGAAAAATAATAAAACTCCTTTTCTATTTTCACAACACATTTTCAAATCCAATTTAAACTCAAAATCAAATTCCTTTACAAATTCCAATCAAACCAAAGCATTACAAAATAAAGATACAGCAGCATGGATGCACATATATGTATGTGGACCTATATTTGATTTTATTTTTAACAAAGTTATTATTTTCTAAATTTGAATGCTCACAAAATGCATAATTAAGTCATTTTCTTCTATTTTAAAACCATGCAAATTTTTGGGTGTTACACTTATAGTAGTATATTCTCTGTGTGGATGCCCTACATGCTGACCTATATATTGGATAACCACTGTAAGTGGATACAAATCTATGCCCGTTGGACTTGCGATGGCAGCGGAGGATCCCTAGTGTGTTGTGCCGGCTTAGGCATCCTTTTGGAGGCTAGGCGGCGGGGCTTCCCAGTGGAGCACGGCGGCATTGGCGTCCATGTCCATTGTGTGCCATGGCAGAGGTGATAGATCTGATCTACAGGTCCCCTTTCTCGCCTTTTCCTGTTCTCTTCACTATTTTGGTCCTTGCTTGAACATGAGCTATACAACAAATATTCTAGCATTTGAGATCTGGTTAGGCCAATGATGATGAAAACAACTAGTAGGTGGCACTGGTTGGTTTTCTGCTAATGTCTTGGTTTTCTTCATATGTTTAGTGTTCTTACTATAAATGCCTATGTGCAACTAGGTCTGTTAATTGTCAAGTGCTTGCTTGATTATACCTATCTATCTAGGCAAACAAACAGGCCCATTGCTTCTGCCTTCAAAATAGTTGTAATTGTCGTCCTCTTAATCTTTGTCTGTCTCCTATGGAAAAGAAGCTCTGAGGTCATGTACTGATTGTAAGTGTGATGGTTAGACTTGATTTAGCTAGAATTGTAATGGTTACAGCTCCATTAACTGCTACTCTAGTACCATGAAAATTTTTAATGGTTGTTAAAGTTGCACTTTGGTATGAGTTGTGAACTTTACTGTTGCATCTTTATTGGATTATTTTTCCTCTTCAGTGATCTCATTACTGACGAAATGGAGGAGGCCCCCAACAAGAGGAACGCACTGGCCAGCCTCACGGACGATGTCATTGTCAAGATCCTCCGCTACCTCCTCACCCGCACCTTGTTCTGCTGCAAATGTGTCTGTCACTCCTGGAATTGCCTCATCAAGGACTACAACAACCATAAGGTGCTGCCCCAGAATGTGGCAAACTTCTTCTACGACACCGACCAAGGCTATTGATGCTACACCAAATTCACCTGTGAACACCCCTCCTTGTCCTTCTTGCTCTTCACCTTGGCCAATCTTAGATATCTGCAATGGCCTCATCCTATGCTAGTGCCGAGGGGCTGATGGATCATACTGCTATGTCGTTTGTAATCTGGCAACCAAGGAGTTCAAGGAACTATTGCCTAGCATCCATTCTGTTGGTGAGGCTCGATTGGGGTTCGATCCGAAAGCCTCCTCGCACTTCCATGTGATTGAATATATAGAAGAGGAGCATGGTGATGAGTGCATGGGTGTGGACATCTACTCATCTAAAACTGCAACATGGATCTGTAAGGAATCTAAATGGGGCAGGAATACTTGTGTGACAATTGAGAGATCAGAAAGAAACTGTGTATCTTAACAGTTGTCTGCACATTATAGGGTACTCGGGGTTTTACCCTCACATACTTGCTGTGGATATGGAGGGAGAGACATGGAGGAAAATTCCTTGCCCATATCGTTCTGAAGGTTCCATCCATCAAGCTCAGGGTCACTTATGTGTATGTACTATTTGTGGTCACGATATGCCTAAGCTTAACATCTAGATCCTTGAAGACTATGGTACTAATAAATGGACAATGAAGCATACTGTCAGCACTCTAGACGTGTTTGCGGAGACAAACATTGAATTTGGTTACTAGGATGTTGATCAGTACTACTCAATGGTTCACCTAGAATGGAATTTGATTCTCTTTGTTGGGGTTGGGGAGGAAAATGACATTGTCGCATATAACATGGACATCAAAAAGTTCATGTCATCCCTACGTTACACTGCATTTTTAGACGGGATGTCCTACCACAAAAGATCTACAAACCTTACTATCTTTCCTATGTTCCATAATGTATCTCTCTATCATAACATGTTTAAATGGATCAATGTTGTTTGATTGTCTATGTACATGTTAATTTTCTCTTGGATGGATGTTGTCATTATTTTGTAGCAACTTTAATTTGTTCATAATGTAAGCTATGGTCTATGCAGTGTGTCAGACATGTTCAAACCTACAGAGGTCGGACTTTCTTGCGTGTGTAGTAACATTTCAACACCAATGGCTCCTCTTTGTTCCCAAAAAATAAAAAACACCAATGGCTCCTCTGTAGTAGTTATATATTAACCGCTGCGATCTCTTCCGCAACTCCACTTGTTTTCCTTCCTTCCTCGAGCCCTCCGATTCCCACAGCATATCTAAAATTGCCAGGAACGTGCGGTTGCCTTCTCCAAACCTACTTCACTCTTAGCCACCGCCATGGTGAAGGGCGAGCCTTCTATGAAGCCCACACGGGAGGGGGATGACGTCATGCCCGTGGTGAAAGAGGATGACGCTGTGCCTGTGGTGAAGGAGGATAACACCATGACCGTGGTGAATCAAGATTAAGCTCTATGGTGGGTCCCTTTGGTGATAGAGATGATTGGGCAGTTGGCATCATGAGTAAGGCTTTCTTGAACATTAGGCATGTGCTACAAAACATCGGTCTTGGCACCCTCAACCCGCCTCAGGAGGAAAAGGTGAGCAGTTATGTCTTCATTTTTTACCAACTCGCCGATGTCCTAGAAGAATTGCCAGCCTACCTGAACAAGAATCACGCGGACAACACGGAGTACATCCTTGCCTACTACTAGAGCCGGATAGATGGCTTCAACACTAGCATCATGACATAGGGAATTAGCACCACCCACAACACCGAGAAGCACTGGCGCGACCTAGTTCAAGCCGATGTTGAGTAGGTGGCCAATTGCATCACCGCTGACGAGGACGACGATGATGTTGATACCAATGAGGAGGATGAGGATGAGGACAGTGATACCGATGACGAGTAGAGGAGTAAATAAAGTTCCATTTGATGTATCTCATGTTGCATTTGATGTATCTACCTTATGTTGGGAGTACGGAGGGAGTACATGTTGTTACTCTTTCCTTATTTTGTCACTCTTCCATATGTATCTTCCCTTACATTTTATGTTGGAGGTGTTCAAATGTACAGAGGTTTTGATTTGTGAAGTCTTATTTGCATGTCTGTGTTTACTATATTGTTGAACTTTGTATTAATTAGGTGGGTTATACTCTGTTGAGCATGGTGTAGATCAGGTCCTTTGGTCATTTGGTAGCCAATTTCTAGCCGCTGTTGGTTGGTTTTGCCTGTAGGTTTCTTTGTGGTTCTCTTTCTGATCTGTAGTTATGGTAAACATGCATAACACAATTCATCCTATCAAGTCTCGCATCGATGTAATGCCTAACGGAGGAGCCACATAGCTATTCAAATTTTATAGTGCATGCAAGAAAGTCTGAGCATCGTAAATCTGATCGGGCCAGACACATCACATGTTATACAAGGGAACATGGCTGGACTGGCCTCGTCTAATACAACATGGCTGGACTGTGCTTTGGTGGCATAAAAGATTAGGCACCTATTCCTAGGTTCATTTTGTAGAGCTAGGCATGGCTTCATGCATAATGAGAGGAGAGCAGTGCTACTAGAAAGATAACATAACATCAAACTAGACTACATATATATATGTGGGGTACAACAACGATACGAGTTCAGACTACATAACCATGCCTTCATCGACCATAATAAGAGAAGAAACGTGCCACAGTAGTCATGCAACTACTACATAAACATACCAGTTCTAACTATAGATGATTAACATGACTTCGTAGTAGTAATGAGCACCAGGCAGCATACTCGTCCTTACTACAAATGTTTACATGACTTGATACTACTAATTAATTCAATGAGCGGTGCCATCCCACAGCTCTAAGCAAGTCATGCAACAAGGGTACTAATAGGCACGATCAAAATCTAACACCTACAAGGTAAACCTTCCTGGGTTAAAACGAGCAAACCTCTCCGTCATGTCGAACTGGAGGATCACTTCACCTGCTCCCGTCGTGGGGTGCTGGGAGCCGATCCGGTGAAGGCAAGCTGGACCACGATGGGGCCACCTCTATAGAGCCCTCGAACATGTCCTCCGCGGACGATGGCAAGTGGGACCACGACGTTGCAGGAGACCCGCTCCCACCTTGGGGCACCTAGGAGTGGATCCGATGATGGCAAGCTCGACCACGACAGTGCCACCGACAATGGCGAGGTGGACCGCACCGGGAGCGGTGGTGGCTAGCGAACCACCGGTGCCGGTGGCATCAACGTCGTTGTTGTGGGCAACGGGGAGACCAATGCCAACCTAGGGGATGGCGTGCGAGACTGCAACGGTGCCTACAACGAGATGGTGAGGTGGACCGCACTAGGAGCGGCGGTGGCGAGCGAAGCACCGGTGCCAGTGACATCATCGTCGTGTGCGACTGGGAGACATGATAGCCTAGGAGATGGTATGTGGGAGCACGATGGGTACCAGCAGTCAAGAAGGGTACAAATAGGCATCGAAGCGGGGTGCACCAATGCATTGGAGGAAGAATGGACCGGAGCCTGGCCACGGTTCCTAGAGGAGGACCTGGAGCGCTTCATGGGGACGGCCTTCATGGGAACCGATGGAGAGGCGGAGCTGGGGACTTTGCAAGGCAGTGCGAGGCCAGGGCTTTTGGCAATGCAAGGGGGGAGTGAGGCTAGGCTTTGTACACACAAGGACGCCAAGGCTAGAATAGGCTTCTGACGTGACCGCATGACGTTCATCATTACTAGTACTATCCGAGTAGTGAATATTTTATGTGGTCGGACCTTTTGTCATCCGGTGAAGTATACAGTGCAGTCCATTCCAAGCTGTCACAGGCTCGCGGTAGCCGAGGGGTAGCAGCTAGCTAGAGATGGCTACATGGATTCATAGGTACTGATCGTCTGCACACCCTCGGCTGTGTTTGAAGTTGCCGCTTCAGGAATCCAATACCGTACTGTTTGTAGCATAGCCCATCAGGCAAAAGTTCTACTCATAGCTAAGTACAAGTGTTACATGTCCGGCCCGTTTAAATTTACGCTACTCGGACTATTAGGCAAACATACGGTTTACAAGAAACAGGTAAACGTCATTTTGTCTAATATCATAGAGGGACATGGTCAGGGGAAAGTTGTGAGCAAGAAGGTTGGGAAAATGCAAACGGGTGAGGAAGGGGGGAGCCAGAAGGTAGGCGATTGATGCAATGCTATCGGATGAGGGAAGGGGATGAGAGTGAAGCGAATGCGACAGGAAAGCTAGACACAAGAAGTGAATCGAGAGAAATAGCTTTTGACCACCATGACACACCTAACACCTGAATGCCTGGTGCGGTTGTGATTGGTCTTTACTATACTTGTTTCACTCCAATCCAAGCAGTCACAACAGTCGAGGGGCAGACTGATTGCTACTCCGTATGATAATTTATTTTGTCCTACGAGATCAAATACTCAGTGGGCGGACTTTCTTGCATTCGTAGTAAACGTCAATAGATATGGCTCATCCATTCTGCATTAGATCAAGGTGAGACTTGTTTAGATGAACTCCTAGCTCCATGGTTGTTTCAAGGTTAACAAATTTTATCGAAGACACGAGTTGGCCTCAACAGAGATTAAAGGCTCTCATGAATGTTTAGCATATTATAGATCAGATCAAAGACAACTAGAAAGAAATTTATAGCGAAAAGCAATCAACAGGAGCTACAAACTAGCTACAAAATGACCAAAGTACCTGAGCTACATCACGCTCAATAGAGTTTAACCCACCTAATACAAAGTTCAACAAAAGTTAACACCAACACGCAAATAAGAGTTCATATATTTGCAAGGGTGTCCCACAGATCAAACCTATTCATGACTACTAATACTACTGATACGGCCCACAGATAGGGTCGAGGCTGGCATGCAGGATCAGCTCCACGTTCACCTTCGCTAAGACGGCATTGGCGGCCAGCTCAAACTCTCGACTAGATCGGCGATGTCATCGTCCTTTAATCCCGGTAGAAAACCCTGCTCTGCCACCCAGACATTCACCGCTGCACCAATCTAAAGCTAGGCACCCCTGACAAACGGCTTCGGTCACCATGGCTCGAAGGTGGACTGGCAGAATGCAGAGGCACTCCTCTGTGGTGACCAGATTGTGAACTATTTCCATGGGGAACGCCGCGTCACAGGCGGCTTGCGCGCATAGCTGCAGGGTCTGGACCTACGTCCTCAGTTCCATAAGAAGGTTCATCATGTTATGGGAGTGCTCCTTGACCATCGCCTAGTTGGCTCACGCCTGGGAGGCTTCGTTCTCAGAAACTTGAAGTGCATCACGCGCGGCGTCTAGCTCACCATGTAGCATCTCGGCATTCAACCTGGACGATGACAACAACGCTTGGACCTTGCAGTAATCCTTCAATAATTAATGGTAGTATGCGTGGTCTGAGTATTCACGCTCTTCGGACAATTCACCCACTTCAAAACCAGAGGGCTATGTGGGGACACACGGTATAAGCGGCGACGAGCGGCGATGGGATGACTCTCCGGCAACATTAGGGGGAAGCCACACGACCGGGGATGGCGCCGTCATGGAGAAAGCGCTACACAATGCAAGCCAAGTTCAAGCCCATATAGGATAAGGGGGAGAGCGATCGGATTAAGAATGCAAACAACTTATACCGAACTGACCGGCACAGCATGGTACAGAATCACGGGTGGCTGCCCCCATCGGTAGATGCCTCGTGGGGATGCTTTCTGAGCATGATTGCGGACGTAGAACCAGACTCCAGGGCCAATGAGGCTCGGGACGCCGTCATGCCAACGTTCACCGGTTGAGAAAGTAGGCACATTCCAAATACTAGTTAAATTAAACAGCATGAACACATACTAGCTAGTGTGAGCATTGCTTGCATATTCTAGTTAAATGAAGATAAACAACAAGAACAATGGTATGGTGATGATCCACCTTTGAAGGGGGAACTAGTGGTGGGTCAGAGACCACACCGATGAGAGGTCAATTTGTCGGAGGAGGATTGCCGGCATGGAAGGCATCTGGGGCTTCCCCATCACCACGATCCTGCGTGGACACACCAATAGCTGTCATCATCAGATCGTCTACCTCCTTCAAGCGGATGGGGATGCTCGACTTGATTGTAGGGTCCGTCACGCTCTAGAACTCCCGCTGGGGGTGGCCCCTCATCTTCAAGGGGAGGACCCGACGGCTGAAGAAGATACGGATCACCCTTGGCACTATCAGTCCCTGGTCCTTTAGATCCTCGATCGCATCCCGTAATAAGCGCAAATGTTGTGGTTCCGACAGGGTTAGCGGCCTCGACCATAATTCCGATGTGTTAGGACGCAGCCGGTCATGAGAAAAAGTCGGTAGCGACGGCCGCTCATTGTTGGGAACATAGAGCCACCTATGCTCCCAATCTAGGTCTGTGGCATAGTGGTGGTCAAGGCTCAGGTAGCTCTCCTCCAATCTAGGATGAACTTCAATCGAGGCCCCCCCATTGGACAATGACGGTGCTAATAGGACGCTAATGGAACCACCTAGAAAAGAAACCACCATAGATCATAATGGGCAAGTATTCCTAGGAAGCCCCCGCACAGCATGATGAAGACTGAGAGGTGGAGGAACCCCTCTGGGGTTAAGTCATGGAGGCATAGCCTGTAGTAGTAGAGCAACCACCTCAGTAAGGGGTGCGCCGGTAGCCTGAACCCAAGAAGGTGGAAAGGGATGAAAGATACGACCTCATTTTCCTTTGGCCTCGACTCTACTTCGCTTCTTGCAGGGACTCTCCACCCGAGCTCCTCGGTGGCCTCCAGGATCACCCCCCCCCTCTCGCAACTAGTCAAACTCAGCCTGGTCGATAGATGACCTCGTCCACTCCTCCATGGTCCTAGCAGGAGGCGTTGGCAGTGCAATAGGGTGGAAGGCAAAAGCTTTGGGATGGAATTAGGAGCTCTGGAGAGAGAAGGCAGTAGGGATACCCTTCCCTCTCACTCCCTTGTCTCTGCTGCTATAGTTTGGGGGCCGTCGACCACCCCATGACCAAGACATTTGCGTGCGTGGGCGGCGGGGCTTCACCCATCCCATCAATGCGATGGGCCAAGAGGCGACGTCCCCTACTATAACAAGCTGCTGACGCCACCCACGCACGCACGCCTGTGCGGGAATACATGAGTACGTTGTCCAGGTAGTCAAGATTTTAGACGACCGGACCTTGTGTGATCCTGTGAAGTATAGACGATGCGGTCTAATCCAAGCAGTCATGACAGTCGAGGGGTAGACTGAGGACTTGCTTCAATTTCTCTTGGTTTGCAGAGGCACGCATCAGATTATAAAAATCGAATTCTAAATAAAATTATCTTTGATGCATGGTTCTTGCAAGTTCAACAAATCTTATCAAATACACAAAAATAAGACGAGTTGGGTTCCACACATATCAAAGCCACTCATGACTACAACTACTACTGATACAAATGTTGTGACCGAGTGCACTCCATTGGTAATAGTTTTACCCATAGCTCTGTACTATATAGTGTTTGATGAGATCAAATGTGTTGCATCTAGACTTTCTTGCGAGTGCAGTAAAATATGAATAGCTATCTAGCTGCTCCATTTTGGTGGCTTGTTTCTCAATGCATATTTCTCAGAAGGCATGCTCCTCAGAGATCGTGGAGATGTGGCCTCATCTTACCTCCTGCTCTCACCCAGTATCTGCTGGAATTTGGGTCCATCGGCCATGCGCGTCCCTTGCTATAAAAATAGAGGAAAACATGGGAGTCAATACAGTTGCCTTGTAACCTTGCGAACTCACCTTTCCTGCTTGCCGCCTCCTCCCTAGGACCTCATTCTTCAAGCTTGAACCATGTCAGTGGAGAAGCATCCAAGGGAGGAGATGATGGTGCGGGACCTGGACGTGACCTAGAAGGCTCTCCACATAGAGAACCAGGAGGCGGAGTGGCTGTGGTCGTGCCTCTCAACTGTGGAGACGGTACTCGTCGCAGCCGATTGGGAGACGGCCGCGACTGAAGCCACAGCGGGTTAAACGCAGGCGCAGCTTGCTGGTAAGGCATTGTCATTACCATATCTTCTTGTTTTGTGTGGCATTGCACCTTATTAATTGGTACAGCTTTCTTGTTCTTGCTCTTTCATCCATCATGGAGGAGCTGAACGCCATGTCCGTGCTGCCGGCGGGGCTGAACTTCCTTGAGCGCGTCCATGCTCTATCGGCGCGGATCCGGGAGGTAGTGATGCATGGCCTTCGCCATGGGGCTACGTCAACCCTAGCCGCCACCCACCTCTATTTAGACTTGGAGTTTCATGCGGAGGAGCCGGGGTTCCCGCTAGAGTTGCCGGTCCAAAGGGCTTCATAGGATTTTTTTTTTCCTATAGGATTTGGATCCTTCAAAATTCTTGTTTCTCCTCCATTCCAAATGAGCCATAAGTTTTTGAGTTTCTTTTGTCCATTTCTCGGGATTCCATTTTGCAGTGTTGGTGGGCCCCGAACAGATGGGGAGATCTACCTGTACGAATATTTGATTTTCGGTGAAAATTTCGCACCGCACCAAGTAGTGTCGTCAACATGCACCCAAAATTAGATGTCTCTCTTTTGCCATCCACACGGAAATTAGGTTTTCCATGCCATAGATTTCAAAGAAGGGCATTTGTGGTACTGTGATGGCCACATAAAGGCACAAGGAGTACCCGTCTCCGCCTCCGCCTCCGTCTCCATCTCCATCCTCCAGCCGCCACCGTCTCTTCTTGAACTCCATCCCATTGTCACTTCTAACTCTCTTGATCTTGACATCAAACTCATTTTGGGCTCTTCTTGCAAACTTCTTGAAAATGCCTTGGACTTCACTCTTGTCACGCAAAAAGAATACCCAAGTGAAATAAGAATAATCATCAACAATTACGAAACCATATTTGTTACCACCAATGCTTATATAAGCGATGGGTCCAAATTTGTCCATGTGAAGCAATTCCAATGGCCTTTCGGTTGTCACAACATTCTTGATGGGATGTTTAGCTCCAACTTGCTTTCCCGCTTGACATGCACTGCAAATTCTATCTTTCTCAAAAGAAACATTTGTTAGTCCAATGATGTGTTGACCTTTTTGATGTTTGGCCAAGTTCCTCATCCCAACATAAGAAAGATGGTGATGCCATAGCCAACCCATGCATAGATTTTATCATTAAACAAGTCTTAGGATTTACTCTATTTGATGTGAAATCAACTAGATAGAGTTTCCCTTTTAAATGACCCATAAATACAATAGAGGAATCCTCCCTTCTATAGACTTTCACACCCTTATCCGTAAAGAGACAATTGTAACCCATCTCACAAAGTTGTGAAACGGACAACAAAATGTATCTCAACGAATTCACAAGTAAAACATTGGAAATGGAATTATCGTTTGAGATAGCAATTTTACCCAAACCAAGAACTTCTCCTTTCCCATTGTCACCAAACACAATGTTTCCACTTTGGTCATGACTAGGTTGGAATGATGTGAACATGTCCTTCTCTCCGGTCACATGATTGGTACATCCACTATCCAACACCCAACTTGTTTCACCGAAGGAGTATTCATACAAAGACAAATCAAGCTTTTGTTTTAGGTACCCAAAAAGATTTGGATCCTAGGAGGTTAGTCACATAAAACTTGAGCACCCAAACACTCCTCATAATCTCCTTCCTCTTATGGGCACCAACATACTTCACCACGATCTTGCCATCCTTGCCCCAATAACACATGTAGTCACTAGCATAGCATCATGGGAGTGGTGCTTATGGCTTGGGGGGCCTCCGCTTGCTTCGTCTTGTTGGTCTTGTCATTTGTAGGTGGAATCTTAGGAATGTAGACATTGTTGTTTGCCTTGCATATGAGCTCAACAAGAGCAATACCCTTGTTGAACTTCACATAAGGCACACCATTGATCATATTCCTTCCATTGGCCTT
Source organism: Miscanthus lutarioriparius (assembly GCA_904845875.1). Lineage (NCBI taxonomy): Eukaryota > Viridiplantae > Streptophyta > Magnoliopsida > Poales > Poaceae > Miscanthus > Miscanthus lutarioriparius. The sequence goes on along the minus strand of CAJGYO010000003.1, from coordinate 94,299,998 downwards.
CCCATCATGCCTATTGTAGCCAATGCCTTCCTTAATTGATGGGTGCCTTGATGACTTGTATATCATCTTGTTGGATTGCTCTTGACACTTGCACCCATTCTTCAAGATCATCTTCAACCTATGTATCTCCTTGCCTTTCTTCCCTAGCTCAACAAGGTTAGTTGTATATGCATTTACATCAATTTTATAGCATCTTTTACAACCATTACTAGTGGAGACATTAGAGTCTTTGGTTGCCTTGGGAGAAGTTGAAGTGCTAGCCCAAAGAGTGCTATAGTTTAACTCAAGATTTTGGGATTTTTCTTCCAAGCTTGTGAGGCTTTCTTGAGATATACTTTTCTCATTCTTGAGGCTAGCTATTGTGTCATTAATCGAAGAATGTTCTTTAGTCAATTTTCCAATAGTGTCTTTGGCTAAAGACAATTCAATGGTTAACTTCTCAACCTTCATCTTTTTCTTGGCGATAAATGCTTCAAGTGCAAGGTTTTTGTCTCTCTCTTAAGTGATTATTTCTCCTTGCAACTCCAAGCATCTATCCCTCTTCTCTAATTTCTTCATTAGTGCTTTAATTTTAGTGTAGGCCTTTTTACCAAATTTTCTTATCATGCTTTCTTCAATTGCTTCTATGTCCTCATCATAACTATCATACTCATCACTAGAAGGAGTGGGTGAGTCATGTACCTTCTCCCCCTTAGCCATGAGGCAAGTTAGAGTGTAGTAGTCATTGTCGATGAGGTTGAAGAAGAGCCTTAGTGATGAATCTAGGTTGGGGAAGAGGTTTGGTGGTGAAGCTGAATCGGGGAAGATCATGGTAGGTGATGAAGAGTGGTGGATGGCGATGTTCGTGGCTCCCTTCTTCTTGTTCTTCTTCATCGTCACTTGAGTCACTATCATCATTTGATTCCCATTCTTCACCAAGATGAGCTTCACCTCTCTTCTTGCTTTTGTTCTTCTTGTCATCATCCTTGTACTTGTTCTTCTTCTTCTCTTTAGGACAATCAGCTATGAAGTGACCGGTATCACCACACCCATAGCAAAATCTCTTCTTGTACCTCTTCTTTCCATCACCACAGGTCTTGTGGTTGCTCTTCTTCTTCATGAATTTTCTCAAGTTTCTAATGATGAGAGTGGCTTTTTCATTGGACTCTTCTTCTTCACTTGATGAATCATCCTTCACTTTCTTCTTCTTCTCTTGACTTAAACTTTTGCCTTCATGAGCTTGAGTTGCCTTTAGAGCTGCATTCTTATTGTATCCCATTGCACTAGGATTTTGATTGTGAGCGTTGATTGCATCTTCATCTAGACACTCATGATGCTTGAGCTTTGAAACAAGTTCTTGGGGTGTCATCTCATCATAACTGGGCCTTTCCATGATCATGGATTCAAGCATGTTGTTCTTAGCCCTATAGGTTCTCAACATCTTTCTAGCGACCCTGTTATCATCCCATTCGGTGCTTCCAAGAGCTCTTATGTGGTTAACCAATGCCATAAGCCTATCAAACATAGCTTGTGTTATTTTACCATGCAAGAACAAAAATCTTTTCAATTCACCATGAAGTAGCTCAATGTTGCCTTTCCTCACACTCTTATCTCCTTCAAACGATACCCTCAAGGTATTCCAAACTTGCTTTTCACTTTCCATTCCATTTACTTTGGCAAACTCATCTGGACCCAAACTTGTAACAAGCAAGGATACGGCTTGTGTATTTTGGTGAAGGATGAAGGCTTTTTTCGGAGTTATCTCTCTATCTTCATCGGTAGGAATGATCACACCAACTTCTACAACTTCCCAAAGTCTCACGGCAATGAGGTGCATCTTCATCGTGTAGGCCCAATCGGTGTATCTTGTTCCATCAAAGTGAGGTGGCTTGCCATGATTGATAGTAGGGAAATGCATGGGCAGACCTTTGATGAGTTGCTGAGTCAAAACCGGTGTTGGAGTAGGTTCCTCTACTATGACTATTTTCTTTATCACCTCCAATGTCACTTGCGTTGTCTTTGGTTGTATCATTCTTGCCACTTATAACATCTTCAACCATCTTGCTCAACTCTTCCTTTATCTTGCTCATCTTATCTTGCATCTTCTTCATTTCATCTTGGAAAAGCTTTGCTTGCTCAGCCATCAACTCTCTTGCAATTTGCTTGGCCATCTCGTTGGCATTGGCTTGCAACTTTTGTTGTTCGACATTGTTTCTTCTCATGCGGTAAAGCACTAAAAGAATACCTTGCTCCAATACCAATTGAAAGGATCTAAACAATGCCTAGAGGGGCGAATAGGCGTATCTAACAAATTCTACACAAACTCAAAATCAAATGTCAGCAACTATCGAAAGTCCCGACAGTTTGAGCCAGAACTTCCGGCAGCCAGAAGTTCTGATGCAAACAGCTGGGAATTTCGACTCCTGCATGGATTTTACTACAAGTGCTAAAATGAACTTTGAGTGCGAGATTTCTTACAACACCACTTCCAAGTGGTTAGGTAGACACGTAGAGTCACTCCCTTGATGCCAAAATGCTTCCACTCTGTAGATCGAGTCCAAACCCTAAGAGGTACTTTGGGGAGAAGAGAAACAACCAAAAACAAATATGATAGCACAAATCACAACAACAACAAGCACGCGGGACACAAAGATTTATCCTGAGGTTCGGCAACCCCACAAAGGAGCTCCTACGTACTCATTGTTGAGGTGACCACAAAGGTCGAAGTCTCTTCCACCTCCTTGCCTCATTCAAGGAAACCACAAAGGTCACTTGAGCTTTTCACTAAGAAATCAAGGATAATACAAACTTCCCAAGGCCCTTCCACAAGATGGAAGCTTTTGGGCGACACATAGCTGGCTAGGGGCAAAGCCCCAAAAGTAATAGACACAAATCCAACAGGTTTGACGAAGAAATCAAGTGCTCAAGCTTGCCAAAGTGATTCTCTCACTCAATCCACTCTCTTTTCACTCAAATCCTTTGGAGAATAGAAGTTAGGAGCAAATGGGAGAGGAGAGGGGAGCCTTGAATGCTTGGGAGGAGTTTTGGACAGAGTTGGGTCATAATGAATAAGTGCATAATGGTTAGAAGAGAGGAGAGAGCTATTTATACTCATAGGTAAATCTAACTGTTCAAATCTGCGTCGGAAGTTCGACACAGATCACCGGAACTTTCGGCTCTAAGTAAAAACACTATTCACTAGCGTAGACAACTGGGCTAGCTTGGCCAAAGATGAAACTCCCGGTAGCTGCTGGGACTTTCGACAATCGGGACTTCGATAGTCAACCGACCCTGGCGACTAAGTCCAAGAGCGCCGAGACTTCCACGGGAGTCGGGACTTCCAACTGCCGGAACTTCTGGCTCACGCCGGGACTTCCGACTATCAAAAGTCCACAACTTGAATCTAGGTGTTCATGAGGTGATTTAGTGTTACTCTTTTGATTTTGTTTTTATGGTTGAGCACTCTATCTTCCTCAGACCACCTAAACTTGCATCCCTCTTTATAGTACGATGAAACCTAAACTCAAAGCAAAAGATAAAAACTTTGGAGAGCGCTTGAGTTTGTCCGCTTTTCCAACTTCAAGAATTGAGGGATACCATTTTATCTTAGATCAACTCTTTAAAACTTTCATGGGACTAAAGCTGCAATATATCTCATTAAGATCACATTAGTCCCTAATTTGTATGTCGTCAATACACCAAAACCCAAATAGGGGGCAAATGCACTTTTAGGGGCGTCAAGGCTACCGTGATGTGGGACCCCAGTGCGAGGCTCCACGGTAGCTCCACCACGAGATCTATGGCGGGGCAATTTGGTGATAGTCGTGGAAGGGCGTGGAGGTGGCGTCGAGGCGATGGGGGCAGGTCAAGGACAAAGGAGAGGCGTGCGGTTCGTGTGTCGTGACTACGGTGATTGCAAGTGATTGAAGTGATTGCGTGTGCGGTGCGGGAGGAGGCCCACCTGCTAGCGCACAATCTCGTGGTATCCCACGGGGGAGAGGTAGAGCGATGACCCAAAAATTGTCGCACCATTCGGTTGTATTTGTTTTGTTCTTTTTAGTTGTAGGAGACTTCAGCCATAGCTTACTATGAATTGAGATGCATTTCTACATAAAAAAATAGGCTGTAACGAAGGACGACACCTTTGGGGTGTCGTTCCTTTCCTTGGAAGTGTTGTCAAGGAATCTATGCTTATCCTATGATTTCTTATGTCGGTGCAGAAAGTGGCCAACTAGTGAATATTTATAGTTTTGCTGTACGTTGTGATCGGAGGTGGCCTAGCACTCAATGACACAGGGTTTATACTAGTTCAGGCAACATGCCCTACATTAGTTTGGGTCGGTTAGTGACTTTATTCCTGAGCCCAGGTGCTCAAAGTTTGCATTGGGGTTACAAACAAGGAGAAAGATGGGGTGTACAAGAGGTCCGGTCGGCTCCGGTCGGAAGGGCCGAGAGCGACAGGAGCTACGCTATGAGCTAAGTGTTCAAGCGTGTGCTTGAGGTCCGAACCCGGCGGTTTTATGGTTGTGAGCTAGCGAACTTGGTCGATCTAATGAATCTAGAAAAGGCTCTCCTTTGTTGAAGGGAGCGCATCCCCTTTTTATAGATAAAGGGGATGGCTTTACAAGTGAGAGGGTGAGGGTTCGTATGCTACTAAGCTTTGTTGCCCATGCCGGCGGGTACAGGATAATGGTAGGTGCCCACAACACTGTTGATGTCACTTTAGAATGTCAGATGCATGTGGGAGGTTGTGTTGCCTTCTTCGGGAATGGTAGATGTCGGTACCTATGAATATTGTTTGATGCCTACAGGCATGTGAGAAGTTTCACCACGTTCACCGGTACGGTAAATCCCGGCACCCACAACACTATCGATGCCCAGAGGCATGTGGGGGGCCTTACAATATGGGAGTTTAACGGCACCCACAATATTGTGGAGGGAAATGTCGGCACCTACAATACTGTATATGTCAGGGTGGTTGCAGAGTACTGTTCCTGCAGGCGTTCAGGGTATGGTCCCTGGTATCATGGAGTTGACTTGTGCGCCCTGGCTTGCTTTCTCCGTTCACCCCCTGGTCCTTTTAGAGCGGGTGTCCCCGATCGGATGGCCCCAGTCGGCTCTGGTCGCGCCAGTCGAAGAAGAGCGGCGAGCAGGGTTCCTACGAACCCCCACTCGGAGATGGGGGTTAGAGTCGGAAGTAGTGCTTGGGCCAGGTCTTCCGATCGGAGAAGCCATCCGGAGGCGGCTGGAGTCAAAGTGAGCATTCCGGTCGGAGAGGTGGGCCGAAGTAGTCGACGAGCGGGCGCTTGTTCCACTCTTTGGCCATACCTTCCGGTCGGTGACTGGACCGCCCTTCTAGCCTGTTGTTTTTAGACTCATGGGCCGGCCCATGAGTTACGTGTTGTCTGCTTGGGCCGAACCTTGGTGTGGAGGCCGGTACCCGAGGGACCCTGGGTTTATGAACTCGACAGGAGCCCCCGAGCCCCCAGGCAATTTGGGTAGAATCGTCCGGGGGATTTTTGTCTTCCCGGTGGGTGCGCACGAGCGCACCCGCGGGTGTAGCCCCCGAGCCCCCGGGCGGTTCGGTCAGAACTGTCTGGGGGGGTTTCTGTGTTTGTCGGCGGGAGAGGTTTTCCATTTTGTCGGTGGGTGCGCGTGGGTGTAGCCCCCAAGCCCCCAGGCGGTTCGGGCAGAACCATCTGGGGATGTTCACTTAGCGGGCGTGTGTGTGTGTTTTTAGTTTGAGATAGAGTTTTGTCAAGCAAGGCATCATTGTGCAGCCAAGGTGGTTAGGCGTGGGGATTGGATTTGAGATAGAACTTTACTGATCCTAGCGTCGATGCGCGCCGTGGGATCGGGCGAGGAAGTTAGTTTGGATGCGACAGAGCTCACTGATCCTGACGTCGATGCACGTCGTGGGATCGGGTGAGTCAGAGTCGTGGGGTGAGATCAGAGTCGCGGACCCAGGTGCTTTAGAGCGCAGTCAGAAGTGTAGCCAGATGGGGTGAGATCGGGGTCGCAGACCCAAGTGTTTTGGAGCGTAGTCGGAAGCATAGCCGGATGGGGCGAGATAGGGGTCGCAAACCTGGGTGTTTTGGAGCGCAGTCAGAAGCGTAGCCAGATGGGGCGAGATCGGGGTCGTAGACCCAGGCTTTTTGTGTCTTGAGCCCCCGAGCCCTGTTGGGCCTTAGAAGGGGTCGGTGTGAGTTGTGTGCGTTACCCCATCCTTAGTTCCTCACAACATGAGGGGCTAAGTTTTGTCGCTTGCCCCGATTGCTCGGGCTCAAGTGACATGCTCGGGCTAATGGGTATGATCGAGCAGAATCCGGGTCCGTCGTTTGTGATGGGGTCGGCATAGCCCTCTAGTGACATTCCACTGCTCCTTTACCTGCAACCCGGCAGATGCTTGGGTCATTCCGGAGACTGACCCGGGTGGACTAATGGCCTCCCCTCGATGGAGATTCTATGGGCTTGGCGAGAGGTTTAGGATCGAATGAGAAGGTTGAGATGACCTAGTCTGCCAGACCGGGTGAGGGCTGCATGGGGCTCATCTATGTTTTTCTCCCCTGGTTCTGTTGGTTGCTCATGTCTAATGAGGCAACCGCCGCTTCGTGACGCAACATGGAGCGTTCTGATGCATTTCGCTGCACGTGCGATGCTTAGTTCCCGAGCCCCCGGGTGGTTCAAGGCCCGAATCGTCCGGGAGGCACGGGCGTATGGAATGAATGCACGTATGGAGTATGAAATGATTTTAAAGAAATAGAGGGGGTTGGTAGTTTTTTACCTTGACGACTCGAGTGACGGGGTTTGGAGAGCTCCAGTCGGAAACGTCCGACCGGGACCCGTGCTCGTCGTTCATGACAGAGTCGGCATGGCCTACGTGGGGCATCCCTTTGCTCCTTACCTATCTCTCGGTGTCTATCCTGAGTGATTCGATCGACTCAGGGGGCCCGATGGACTCTCCCGGCGGAGATTTCGTTTTGTGTTTTTCCAGGTCTGGCCTGGGGAAGCGGGGAGCCACCCACGTGCGGTGGCGCTTTGGTTTTTGTGCCCAACGTGCGGTAGTGGTTGGTCGTGCGGTAGTGGTGGGCCATGCCCAAGCCACGTCCCCATCGATCAGGAGCCGTTCCATCGGGCAGGGCACGTCTCATCGATCAGGGCGCGTCTTATCGACATTAAATGGGAAAGAGAGAGAGTTTCTCACTCCACCATTTTGCCTTCTCAATCGGCGCGCCCTTCCCTAACTGTTGTTCCCTTTTCCTTAAGTAGGAGAAGGGAGAGGGTTTTCGCCCGTTCTTTTGCATGTTCCTCATCTGCCGCCTCTTTTACCCTTTCTTCTTGCCGTGAGCGTTCCTGAGAGCCGTGGTGGTTTCTAGGAAAGAAAGGGGAGAGAGCGAGAAGAGAAAAGAAGAACTCACAAATCCTTTTGCGATCCCGGAGCGAAATGTTGGACTAGAGGTCGTCCACCGTGAGGGAGTCGGTGTTGAAGGCCTTCGTTGGGAAGGGGCTCCTACCACCGAAGGAGGTGGCGCACTGGAGGGTTCTCGGGAGGGAGGAGTTCCCGCAACCTCGGCCCGATAAGGTGGTTTCCTTTCTCACCTTCCACGAGCGTGGATTAGGATACCCCGCGCACTGGTTCCTGCATGGGCTCCTCAACGAGTGGGGTCTGGAGCTGCAGCACCTCAATCCGACGGGGGTGCTACACATCGTTGGTTTCATCACCGTCTGTGACGCGTTCCTCGGGATGGAGCTGCACGCGGATTTCTTCCGGCAACTCTTCTCCGAGAGAGCCTTGATGGTGGGGAACCTGGCCGAGATCACGCCGGTGGGGGGTTTCGCCCTGCAGAGGAAACCGAGCGTGAGAGGCTCATATCCCGCGTACCTTCCCTGCGACTCCAACCGGGGGTGGCACGGGGAGTGGTTTTACATTTGGAATCCGGTGGCGGTGCCGTTCCCGGCGTTCACCGGTGGGAGGCCTGAGAAGCGGGATAGTTGGTCGTGGGGTTGCGCCCATAAGGAGAAGCATAAGGTGGGGGTCATCGAGGAGGAGCTCTGAAAGCTCATAAAGTGTGGTCTTGATAGGGTGTGGGTGCTCCACACCCTCTACCATCGCTGGGTCGCACCATTGGCAGAGAGGACCTGGCCGATGTGGTTGTACGGCAGCCCGTCGGACCCGGACCGCGCATCGCCGGAGGATCTGCTAGACGCCGAGGTCTGGAGTCACCTTGGTCGAGTGTTGCAGCGGAAGCCCAAAGAGAGGGTCGAAGGGAAGCCCATGCCTTTCAACTCCTCGATCGTGTCCAGACTGGTATACTCCCTTCTCTTTAGTCCGCACTTCTTCTTCTGCTTTCCCTATTTTTGATTGGGAGCCACACATTCCGCAGGGACTTGGAAATTACAAGTCCTGGCCGCACCTTCCCAAGGGTCTGGAGGGCGTGGCCTGGTAGGCCGCTCAGAAGGAGGCGACAGACGCTAGGAAGAAGAAGAAAGCCGAGGTGGCCCACCGAAAGTACAAGAAGGAGAAGGAGGTTGCCCGGTGTGTGAAGGCCGGGGAGAGAAAGAGCGACGTTGAGTCCAAGCTCGAGTCGGAGGATCCCACGGATGTGGACGACATGGTTTTCTCTTAGGAGGAGGATAGTCGGGAGGTCGTTGTGACCTCGATAGAGCGTCGTGACCATACAGCGACGTCCGCTGGTGATGAGCAGGAGACCGCGCGGCGCATGGTGGCTTCCGCACCGAGGAAGCGCGTGGCGAGCATGAACGTCGTCGGCGAACAGGCGGCAAAGCGAAGGCGGTCACCGCGCCCTTTGGCGGTGTCGTCGGTCCCATCGTCGCCTGCGGCGGACGTGGCCGAGCAAGCCAGGCGGTTCAAGGAGCGGACTGGTACTTGTGCGTCGCCGGGACCGGTGCCAACGCGTGATTCGCAGCCGGGGGAGGCCCCTCCTACCACAGACGCGGTCGAGCAAGCCGGTTGGTCTGAGGAGCAGACTAGCGCCCGCGCGTCGTGCGACTCGTAGCCGGAGGGTGTCCCACCCCCTGCTCCAGTCAGGGAGTCCCGAGACGAGGATCGTGGTGACCCGCTGGTCGGGCAGGAGCCGGTTGGGACGACCCCGCCCTCGGCCAAAGTGAGGGGGCACGGGTTGCAGCCCGGGAGAGGCCCGTGCCCTACAGGCCCGTCGACGCCGGGTCTTGCCTTTAGAGTCATACCACTCACCACCTGATATGTTTTTCTTTGTTTCTTTTCAATCTTTTGTTGTTGAGTCTTTTTGGAATGTGACTTACCTGCACCCTCTGTTAGTGACTGGGTGATGACGGGGTTGAGCGTCGCCCCAACTCCCATGCAGAAGGCATGGAGGCCCACCCTGCAGCGTGTCGCGGCGAGCAGCAGGGGGGACAGGGTGGTGGCGGTGAGCCCTTCCCTTCCAGGGGCGGTTGATGCTACAATGATAGCGGCAGCATTGGCGGTGATTCCGGTGTTGATGGCGGAGGTTGCATCGGAAGTGACCCTCGTGGCCCTTCCTCCACCGGCCGCGGCAGAAGAGGAGAGGGAGACCGAGCTCCCTGCCTCGCCGGGCGGAGGGCTGCACGGCTCACCCCCGCGGTCGGAGCCGAAGGTGCCGGGGGAAAGCGTGGCCGGGACAGAGTCAGAATGCCCGGCGGCGGTCCACACAATCGAGGTGGTGGACATCCCATCTGATGACGAGGCGGGTGATATGGCAGAGCCGCTAGTGTCGTCGCGGGAGCTGGCGGTGGTCCAGTCGGTGGCTGGGCCCTCCGGCGAGCTGCCAGAGGGTGACCTGGAGTGGCCCTGCCTTGAGGACCCGGCGAAGGTGCAGTTCGTCCTTCGGGATTCCCAGGAGTGTCAGCTCTGGGACATCCTTGGGGGGCAAGGGCACGCCGCGGTGTCTGAACTTGCCAACCTATCCACGAAGCTCGAAGACGCCCAGGAGCGGGTTAAGTCCGCTCAGCAGTTAGTTGAGGTTGACCTGCAGCTCGCCGCGGAGGTGAGTTTCACATACTTATCCTTGACCTCTGAATCTTTTGTTGGTTGCCTTAGCATGCTTGTTTTTCATAGAGTCTGAAGGGGATGCCATCCCGTAAGTCCCGCTTTCTTCGAATGGAGCACGCCCAGATGGCTGAGCTTCAGCGTCAGCTAGCGTCCACTCGTCGTGAGTCCTAGGACCGGATGGCTGAGGTGATCACGGCGTGGGTGGAGGGGCAGCGTGCAGCTGAGCGGGCGACTGCCGCCGAGCAAGGGCTCGAGGCAGGCTTGTAGACGTCCCTGGTGGAGACCGAGGTGGCGCTCCAGAAATCCCTGGAGACCCTTGAGTCAGAGCGGAGCGTCTTGGCATCGGAGCGAACCGCCCTGGAGTCGGCACAGAAGGCCCTAGAGGCGGAGCAGAGGGCCTAGGAGGTGGAGCGGAAGGCCCGGTCGGAGGCGGACCAGGAGGTGCTCGCGTTCCGGGGTCGGGTGATGGGGACAGAGGACGCGAGCGCCCGGCTGTGCGAGTAGGTGGCCCGGCAGGCAGAGGATCTCTCCACCCTTGAGAACTTTCATGTTGGTACGTACCTTTTCTGTTCCTTGTTGTGTTGGTTTTTCCTTCAGCCTGTTTCTAAGCTTGTCGCTCTTCTTTTAGAGCTGGGTGGAAAGGTGAAGACGCTAGAGCAGGACCTAGAGACGATCAAGGCGACATTCAACCAGAATGCGGAGGAGCTGGCCAAGTCCCGTGAAGAGCAACGTGCTCTCGAGGGGGATCTTGACTAGATCCGCAACGTTGCCCAGCTTGTTGTCTCGGAAGTCTTTGAGTCGGCACCAAGCACTAGCGCACCTGCCGTCCAGCTGTCAGAGGTCCTGGATGCGGTTCGGGACCTTATCAGGAGCGGGCTGTTCTACGGAGCATCGGGGGTACTGACTTCGGTGGCGATGCACCACCCGAACCTGGACTTCACTGCTATCTATAGTGGGTATGCCGAAGGCTTGAGCATGGAGGACATCCAATCGATCGGGGAGAGCTTGCTGCCGCATGCAAGGTCGGTGGCAGAGCAAGTCTCTTCCCAGTGGGTGATGGTCGTCCGCCATGAAGACATGGCCAGAAGCATGCATGGGGAGGACACTGCCCAGCCTGCAGACAGCGTGGAGCCTAGGCCAGAGGTGAATGTCGCCCTGGCTTCGATCGAGCCGAATGTCGTGCCGCCGGGGAGTGAGCAGCCCACTCCCTCGTCGGTCGCACCGACAGCAGATGCTGCCGGGCCGGTCAAATAGCTTGTAAAATATAAGTAGTTTAGTGAATGTAAAACGTTTTAAGTTCATGGGGGAGCCCGCGTGTAAACGTTCCTATGTGCTTAATGACTATGGTATGTTTCGTTTTCTATAATGGAGTCACTCCGTTCGGGGAAGCTTGTTACCCCTTTGTTCCTTAGTTTTATTTCCTTAGCATAATTTTGTTTTTTGTTCTTTCTTTCTCGTACCTGCCTGTTTGTCCCGTAGGCTGCGACCTTGGGAGCCTGGGGCGTGGCCCGCGAGGCTCGGCTGCTCGTAACCGTAGGGAAAGGCGGGGTGCGACCGGTCGAAATGTTTTTAAAGCAAAGCTATGTAAGGCAAATTAAAGGAACAAAACTATCCTTTTGGTTGGGTAGGAAGGAATTTCACCATATGATAGTAAACAAAACAGAGCGGTGGTAGTGTACCCTAGTGGAGCCCCCAAGCGCCTCGGGCCGAAAAGGTGTTCGGGTCGGGGTGCTCTTATAGGAGCATAGGCTAAGTAAACAATGGTAAGACTGAAACTTAGGGGGAAAATGACATAGCTGTTCCAAGCATTCGGAGAGAAGGCTGTTGTTGTTATCCTTCGGTCAGTAGGCGTCCGGTCGGATCACTTTGTCCTTCAGTCGTCCGGATCCTTGCTCGCTACGCCCCCTTTCTCGATCACTGCTTCTTTGCCTTTTTCTTCCTTTGGCCTGCCAACCTGCCATAGAAGGCGCTTGAGGAGCTGGTAGTCCTTGTAGAGGTGTTTTACAGGGTAGTCATGGTTGGTGCACGGGCTCTCCATGAGCTCGTGGAAGTGGCCCAGAGGGTCCTACTAGGGTTGCGTGCCCGCATGATCAGTCATGGCGACCAATGCGGGGTTGGCCAATCGGCGGTGATTCTTTCTATTCTTTTTCCCCCTCTACGTGGAAGGGCCCTTGTCTTGATCCTAGCACTTGGCCTTGCCCTTGCCTCGGCCTCCGTCAGAGCGCGGCGGGAGCGGCGCTTGCTGGAGGTTTTGGACAGAGGTCCGCGGTCTCGGGCCACCAGGGCTGGGACTCCGGTCGCAGCCATGTGTCTTGGTTCGGCCCGAGCCACGCGTAGACAGGCGGTCGGTACAGAGCAGTCGTTAGGTCGAGGTGAGGTGCCAATGCGGCCTCCTGTGCCACGCTCGGCGATTGTAGCGGCGATCGGGTCGAGCGACCCATCCGCTGCGTCCCCGTTCCCCTAATGGGGTGTGAGGCCACGAGTCGGTGTCGCGATACGGAGCACTCTGCTTGTTGAATGGCGGCGGTCTCCACTAGTGCCCGGAGGTTCTTGTGGATCGCCTGTTCATGGGGGTCGTTCGACTCGGATAGACCGCGCGGGAGAATTGCCGTGATGGCGATGTTCTGACCTGCCCGAGCGAACTACAGGGGATCGGTCCCTCTATCTATGGTGTTGCGCTCGACCTGACGGGCGTGACCCCAGGCGCCGCTCGCCGGTCTACGCGCACGGGGCGCAGTGTGGTGCGCCGAGCGTGCTGGCACAGTTGGTGGTTGGTGCAGCCACTGTTGTCGTAGTGCCTCGCCGTGCTCCCGTGTGAGCTCGGGGGTCTCCGCACAAGAGTTCGGTGAGGTGTGAGTCTGTGAGGACTTCGCTTCCGCCGGTGGGTGTCCCAGAGCATCCACCATGGCGCACTCCCGGGACAAACGGTGGCTAGGCGCCATGTCGCCGATGCTGGAGCCATCACTCTCGCCATCGTCATCCATGAGGTCGAGGAAATAGGAGGGAGCATAGCTCGCCATTCCCATGAATTCGGATGCGAGAGGGGGCGGCACTGGCGTCCTTCGGAGCCCCCGGGCGTATGTGTCCACGGAGGACGCAAGGCCGTAGGGGATCCGGTTGTACGGCGGTCGTGTCGGGGACAACAGGGTTCCTCTGGTAATCGGTGGAAGATAGAGAATAGTAAGTAAATAATAGTGTGTACATTACTCACAGTGGGGTTTGAGCAGAGAGATTGCTCGGAATGAAGCGCAGATGCCGCGTCGTCGAAGTCATGCGTCCCGGAGTTGATGGAGGGCGCCCCTCCGACGGGTGCCGGGATGTGAGCCTCCTCGCGGAGGCGTAGTACGCCGAGCCGGTCGGCGACGAAGTCCAGGCTTCCGAAGATGAAGGCCTAGGATGGCTCGAAGGCGGGTGGAACCCGCATCCCAGCCGGTGGGAGTGTGGGAAATTCTAGCGAGCCGAAGCGAATCATATCGCCCGAGCCCGCCACGGCGAGGGTGGCGGAAAAGTGGGCCATCCGATGACCAAAAAGTGTTGAACGTACAGCGTCTTCCCCACGGACGGCGCCAACTGTCGGTGCAGAAAGTGATCAACTAGTGAATATTTGTAGTTTTGCTGTACATTGTGATCGGAGATGGCCAAGCACTCAATGAACAGGGTTTATACTGGTTCAGGCAACGTACCCTACATCCAGTTTGGGTCGGTTAGTGACTTTATTCCTGCGCCTAGGTGCTCGAAGTTTGCAGTGGTGTTACAAACGAGAAGGAGAAAGATGGGGTGTACAAGAGGTCTGGTCGGCTTCGGTCGGAAGGGCCGAGAGCGACAGGAGCTACGCTACAAGCTAAGTGTTCAAGCGTGTGCTTGAGGTCCGAACCCAGCGGTTCTCTGGTTGTGAGCTAGCGAACTTGGTCGATCTAATGAATCTAGAAAAGGCTCTCCTTTGTTCGAGGAAGTGCATCCCCTTTTTATAGATAAAGGGGATGGCTTTACAAGTGAGAGGGTGAGGGTTCGTATGCTACTGAGTTTTGTTGACCATGCCGGCGGGTACAAGATAATGGTAGGCGCCCACAACACTGTTGATGTCATTGTAGAATGTCAGATGCATGTGGGAGGTTGTGTTGCCTTCTTCAGGAATGGTAGTTGTCGGTACCTGTGAATACTATTTGATGCCTAGAGGCATGTGAGGAGTTTCACCACGTTCACCCGGTACGGTAAATCCCGGCGCCCACAACACTATCGATGCCCAGAGGCACGTGGGGGGCCTTACAATATGGGAGTTTAACGGCGCCCACAATATTGTGGAGGGAAATGTCAGCGCCTACAATACTGTTTGTGTCAGGGTGGTTGCAGAGTACTGTTCCTGTAGGCGTTTAGGGTATGGTCCCTGGTATCGTGGTTTGACTTGTGCGCCCTGGCTTGCTTTCTCCGTTCGCCCCCTGGTCCTTTCCGAGCGGGCGTCCCCGGTCGGATGGCCCCAGTCGGCTCTGGTCGCGCCAGTCGGAGAAGAGCGGCGAGCAGGGTTCCTACGAACCCCCGGTCGGAGATGGGGGTCGGAGTCGGAAGTAGTGCTTGGGCCAGGTCTTCCGATCGGAGAAGCCGTCCGGAGGCGGCTGGAGTCCGAAGTGAGCGTTCCGGTCGGAGAGGTGGGCCGAAGTAGTCGACGAGCGGACGCTTATTCCTCTTCGGCCAGACCTTCTGGTCGGTGACTGGACCGCCCTTCCGGCCTGTTGTTTTTAGACTCATGGGCCGGCCCATGAGTTACATGCTATCTGCTTGGGCCGAGCCTTGGCGTGGAGGCCGGTACCCGAGGGTCCCCGTGTTTATGAACCCGACACCTTGTGAGGAAGCTCCTCCTAGGGTCCCTAGGCAGGTGACGACAGTGGTCAACGTCGCGTCGTATCCTTCCTGAAGGCGTCACCTAGAAGATCATGTGCTGCTGTGAATGTTTTTGTCTGCGTGAGAAGTTTATTGCTTTTTTGTAAGCCTCAGGTTTCGACGAGGCTGGGCTCTTTCGGGTTCGCTACTTGCTTGGGGCACGTCTTTTGATGTCCTAGGGGGATTAGTGGCGAATTAGTAACTGCTTTCATTGTGGGGTACAACAAAGCTTGGCAACGATAACACGTTGTGTTCACTTTCTTTGGAAGCCGAGGCTTGTTTTGAGTAGGTGGCGGCGTGTTAGGGCTTCGGCTGATGCTCGTTGTGGGAACTCAGAGCTGCTTATCGCTTTCGTGTGATAAGCTCGGCAATGATGATGTGCAGTGGGCTTCATTGGTTGTTTGTTTGTAGGTGGGTTGCTCAGGTGTAGTCGTCCGTCGTGTTTAGGTTTTTGGCCAGTTTTCCTTTAATAACTGTATGATGTAAGGTTTTTAGGCATGGTTTTATTTATAAACTAGGTCAATTCTATTACTTCTTAATTGAGAGCCGGATCGGAGCTCATGTCGTTGCATTAAAAAAAAGTAACAAAGGACAACGGTGCGCCCAAGAAAAGCAGGGAACAAGAAATATCATATCGACATCTAGAACCAAGAAAAGCAGGAACCAAAATTTGGGAAAATTGGGGGTGGTGCTCGCTGCCAACGGACCTGCACGGGCTCTTCCACGCCATCAGCATGGGACCTCTGATGCCGACCGCGTCCTCTTCCACAACGTCAACGTGGCTCCTGCACCAACCACTTGTCGGTCGCTTCGCGCCTCACTGGTGCCGGATCTGCACGGCAGCGCACCACCAACAATCATCGCAGAGATCACAAGGTGCGCTAGAACCAAGCCGAGGCATGAGGGGTGGCAGGATGCGCTCAAATCTATTCCTAACGACAAGTGGCCTAGGCCGAGGCGGTCGGCGCAACAAGCGTGACGTCAAGAAGCGCCCCGGGCGCTTGGAGGCGGGCAGCATGGGTCAGGGACGCGCGACGGACGGAGTGGGTGTGAGCGGTCTGGTGGTTGTCTTGGTGGATGCTGGCGAGGTGTGGCAAAGAGATGGGGAGGTGGTGGCCTATGGCAGCACGTGGACGGAAAAGGAGGCGGCGGGGCAAAACCACCTGCGGTAGACGGAGACACTTCTTACGGACGAAGCAGACAACGTCGGAAGGTGATGGTGTTTTTGGTTCTTCATTCATATTCATAGTAGTAAAGATTTGTTCTTGGTTTTTTTTAGGTCCACTATTTGGGCCATGTTCGTTTCTCTTATAATCCGTCTTTCTCAACTTGTTTTTTCAGCCGGAACAGTATTTTTTCTCTCACAACAAAACAGCCGAAACAGTGTTTCGGCTTGTTTTTTCAGCGAAGCGAACGGGGCCTTGGTCTTCTATCTTGAAGTATGATGTGGATTGTTTTGTTAGTGCTAGATGCTTATTAAATTTGCATACTGTCAAATTAATGTGGAATAATATTATCCTAATGCAGATTGTTGTCTAACGTAAAGCCATCAACCAGCAAATGTCCAACCATCCGGTCAACGCAATGACTGCTCTAACGTTTATTGTTTTTTATTATTCTTTGCTTCAACTAGCTAGTACCACAAGGGCTTGTGGGCTTGCCTTTCCCCATCATGGATGACATGAGAAGGCGACAGGGGCATGCGAGTGACGAGACTTAGGACTACGGCCTCGTTAGATTGGGGCTAGGAATTAGTATCTGGTACTGTAGCATTTTCATTTGTATTTGATAATTATTATTTAATTATGGTCTAACTAGGCTTAAAAGATTTGTCTCGTAATTTACAATCAAACCATGTAATTAATTATTTTTTTTATCTATATTTAATACTCTATGTATGTGTTTAAAGATTTAATGTAATAGAGAGAGAGTGAAAAAACTTACAATCTAAACAAGGCCTACGTTAGTATGTTACCCTCGACACCACAAACCATCGACAATCATGTCTGTCCCAATCCCAGATTCCATAATCCATGCACAATCTCTCCCTCCCAGTAGGGCAGTAGCGCGCCGTGCTCCACGCCTCCACCACCAGTGCGCGCGATTCTCTCCAGGTTGTGCCACACTGCTATCCGAGCCGTTGGTACAGCTTACGCATGCGCTGTAGGTCCTCCTCCTCGCACGCTGGATGTCTCTCCCATCCTCCTCATCGGTCCTGCCTGCCTCCCAAACCTCCTTTGTAAGCCCGACAGAGATGAAGAGAGGAGCAGAAGAGAAGCGTATTCGAGGGAGAGCATGCATCAAGATTTGTGTTGCAGTGGAGAGGAATGGCTCAGGTAGCTCGTGTGGCCATGGCTAGCGGGCGTGCCTTTCCCCTCACGGTGGAGAATTTTTATTTTTTAATACTTTTTTATTCAATATTTTAATAATAATCGCGGCACATGCATCGGCAACATATGCCACGTTAGACATCGTTTCCGGCGTGGAAAACGCTGTCACGTTGGCATGACAGTATTGGTCTGTCGCGCAACCGGAAGTGGTGTGACAAGATTGAACATTTGAAAAATTATAACTCTTTAATACGAAGTCGGATGAAGATGAAGTTTATATGAAAATTATAGCTCTCGATGAGATCTACAACTTTTTAGTTTTCATGTTTTTCATTTGACGACGTTAAAATACTCAAAAAAAATTTGGAACGATTATTATTAAAATATTAAATAAAAAAAGATTAATAATCAAAAAAACCCTCACGGCGTGTATATATATATATATATATATATATAGGACGGGGCCCTCTCTTCCTTGCATCAATCAATCTAATCATAGTTCCACGTTCCGATTCTTTCGACGGCGCCCCAGCAGCAGGCTCAGGTCAGGCTCGTGATAGATCGATCTTGATCTGGTGGTGAGACGACGATGTCGGGAACGGAGGCCGCCGCCGTGGTGGCCGTGACGTGCGTGCCGGATATGATATCCAATATCCTGGAGCGGGTGCCGGATCTGGTGTCGCTCTTCCGCTGCTCCCTCGTCTGCAAGGAGTGGCGCGGCCTGGTGTCCGACCCGGCCTTCCTGTGCCGCCGCGGCATCTGGCCCCAGGGTGGGCAGCAGTCGCAGTCCTCCGCCTCGCTCCTCGGCATCTTCGTCCAGCGCGACCGGCCGCGGAAGATCTCCAAGCTCTTCCCGACCAGCGCGCCGGCCTTGGTCCCGGCGCCGGGGTCGGTCCTCGGACCACAGCTCCGGTTCCTCACGTCCTTCGTCCGCGACGACGGCATCCTCGACGACGCCCACCCGCTGGCGGCGCGCGACGGCCTCCTCCTCGTGCGCGTCTGGAGGCCTCGCTCCACGGACAAGAACAGCGGCGGCAGCGGCGTCCTGATGCACCTGTGCGTGTGCAACCTGCTCACCGGCAGCCGCGACCTCCTGCCGGCGCTCGACGTCCACGAGGCCTTCGACGACGAGGGCGTCCAGGGGTACGCCCTCCTCACTGCTGCCGACCATGGCGCCTCTGGCCCGCACGACGCCCTCCCCGCTTATGGCTTCAGCACCTTGTTCCAGGTGCTCCTCGTCGGCCGCGGCAACTCCGAGCAACTGCAACTCCGCAGATTCTCCTCGGCCTCGGGTGACTGGGACGCCCTCAATTGCAGTCAACAAAACCTAGGGGTTCGGCTCCATCAACTTTGGGGGGCCGACGGATGTCGCGTCGCTGCTGTTGCTCGTGGGACGGCGCACTGGCTTTTCCGTGGCTACGGCGTCTACACGGGCTACACCCTTGACGTGAGCGCCAGCACGGGTCAGGTCTCCATGACCGCGCTCCCCGTCGACGCGGTAGACGCAATGAACCGGGCGGCGCGCTGGTACAAGCCTTGGTGGCTGTGCAGGAGCGCCGAGGGAAGACTCGCTCTGCTCTGTGTGGAGAGCAACAACCGGCTGGTGATGATGAAACAGCGAGACGACGACGGGGATCACTGGGACTCCGGTCATGTAGCCGAGGTTCACGTCGACGTGGAGCTAGGGTTTGGACGCGAGTCGCTCTCCCCGTGTGCATTGGAGACAGGAGCGGCACCGCGCTGGCGCGCTCCCGTTCAGACCCTGAGCGGCGTGCGTACGTGCTCGACCTCGACCTTCAGTCGTCTGCAGGGTCGGCGACCAATACAAAGTGGAAGGGTGGATTCGGACCTTCAATTACACGACAGCTGCGCCTTTTGAGATCAACTGGGCCATGTTCTTTGTTTCACGGCTTGGTGTCAAGCTCTCTAGCTCCTAGCTTTTTTCATGCAGTTTGCAATTTCTGTAACGACCATTGCAAGTTCACAACTATCTTGTCATGCCATTTTTGCTTGCTAACTACATTCATTAATTGGTTCACATGTGGCTGTGTGGCACTTGGTCGACCTTCGTTCAGAAACTTATTGGAAACACAGTTCATTCTCTAGCTTACTATGAACTGCATTTCCAAATTAAACTATCAACTTCAGCCATAGCTAGAGTTCCATACTCTATGGTTCTTTCACTATAGAAGACATCTCTGTTCTCGTTCTTCTAGCCGGGCTGCTGCTGGATGCATGGGCCAAATCTAGATATTGCCTCCATCCTAAAAACATTATTATTCTAGTAGTATTTTATTTCTAGGTTAAACTATTATAAGTTTGTCGAGATTTATTAAAAAAATGATAGTTTTAGTACCAAATAAATATTATTAGATACATCATCAAATATACATTTCATATAGTATATCTATTCGAAGAAACAAAACACCCCAATCGCTCAAGCGGATGTCGTCCCCTTAAATTTATTTGTTCTGTGCCTAGTTTCCAAGTACATGCAAGTCACTCCATGATGCACCCGCATACAACCGTTATTTCGATATGAACTACCTCGTGGTTCGCCCCCGACCCCCGAGCTCTCCCCAACAGGCAACTCTAGGGATCCACGCCAGCGCCGCAAGACTTCAACCATCCCCGCCTCTACTTCGGCCACCGCCGCCGTCACTCTCCTGCGAGCGGCGACGCTCATAAAGGGCCTCCCACCGTAGCCCCGCCCCACTCCCCTCTCCACCCCTCTTCTCTTCTCAACCTCCTCAGGCGACTGGCATTGTCATCGGGGTGGATCCAGGTCCCCAATGGCTGGATCCCGCGTCTTCGGCTCTAGATCGGGTCCATGTCGCTGTGGCAGCGGCCTTGCCAGGGGTGGGCGCATCGGTCCTTCCTCGCGGTCGCCTCGCACCGTGGTGTCGTCAACGGTGGCCAACGGCTGCCTGGTGCTGGCGGCTAGCGGCCGAATCTGGCAAGGCCGTGCCTGGATCTACTGTCTGCAGGTGCCTGGCGGCCGGGGTTGTGGCTGTCCTCCCCTAGCCAATTGGCGATGGCCAGATCTGGCGGCTGGGGTGCCGCGGCTAGATGGGAGATTTTTTTATATTTTAATCTTTTTCATTCAATATTTTAATAATAACCGCGTCTAAAAAATTTGCAGAACTAACCTTTTGGTCGCGCCAGTACCGTTGGCGTGACCAAATAACGTTGCTACGCCACATGTGTTAGCGCAACAACAGTGGCGAAGGCAGGAATATTTTCTAGGTGTGGCAGGTTTATAAAGGTCGAACATGTATAATATAACTATTAATTATGGAAGGATGCACTAGAACATTATCTAAATATGTATATTACTATGTGATCACAGAATCCAAAAGTAAAGTATTGGCACATAAAATACCTCACTAAATAAATCTTGTTGTTGGAAATACATACCCATAATAAAGCTTTATTTGGGTGCAGACCTTGGCAATGGCATTCTTTTTTTTTCTTTTGAAAATCTTTCTTAATTTCAGCAAGATCAGGTCCCTTGAATAAGCCTGGCTCAATGTAGCACACCATCAGGTCATTAAGCCAAGCATCAGCCATGTTATTGCGTAACTCGGTCTTTCATACTGAGAATGCCCTCTCAACCGATGTTGTCGCCACTGGCAGTAGCAACCCCAACTCAATAATATGATAAACTCGAGGGAAGATAATATTTCTTTCAAGTTCGAACATCTTTTTAGCTAGGCTTGCAAGATCATAACAAACTCAACAATACGATAAACTAGAGGTCAGTTTTTATACAGTTACGATCATCCTGGGAGAAATCTGCATCATAGATATCCGTAAGCTTAGCAAATTCTGTCCACATCTATACAAAAAGTCACAAGACAAAAAAAGGCAAACAGTGTTATCAAATTAAATAGTACTCAAAGATAGAGTGCTTAGAATTCTAATTTCTGAATTAAAAATACCTTTCATCACATATCTGCTCTTCTTTGGTGCCATCGTGCAGTTGAAGCAGTTGCAGACTTGCCGTTGCCGGCGCTAGGCGGAGCGGAGGCGCGGAGCGGTAGCCGCTGTCACCGGCTTGGCGGACTGGCCGCGTCGAACTTGCGCCGCCGTCCGCCGGCCACAGCGTTGAGTAATCGGCTTCTCGCGCCTGCGGCACCGTCCGCCGTCCACCGTCCCCGAACCACCGAATTGATCGATCAGATCAGAATACGAAGAGGAAGAGTCGAAGAGACGCGAGCAGACGAGGCCTAGGCTAGCTTCCATTTCCCTCCGTGCCTTCTGCTAATCGACGCCACGAGGCCCATCAAGCTAGCGGAGGCGGAGCCCATCTGGCCTAGCTTCCCTCCGTATGAGTGTATGACCATGTCAGGTACGTATGTGTATGTATTTCAAATATAGTACATATATTCAGTATTTTTTTATTTTTTTTAGGTATGGCGGCCGCCAAGGCTCGCCAGATACCTGCCTCCGCCGCTGCGCGGCAAGATATGCCACGTTAGACAGCGTTTTCGATATGAAAAACCTTTCCCCGCACTTCCGTTGGCGTGACAGCGTTGGGAGTGACGCGAGAGGACTCAAATTTAGAAAATTCATAACTCTTGGATATAACATTGGATGAACATGATTTTTATAAGAAAATTGTAGAGCTCGAAGTGATATACAACTTTCTTGTTTTGATTTTTTCATCTGAGGACGTTAAGATGCTAAAAAATAATATAAAATTTCAGCAGCATAATAATCATGTACCGGCGCTTGTCGCATTAGAAAAATAATATATTTTTTGTATGGTGTCAAATGAAGATATTTTTTATATTAAAGTTGTAGCTCACAATGAGATCTATAACTTTATAGTTTTGAGTTTTTACATTTGAGGTTGTTAAGATACTAAAAAAAAATAATATAAAATTTCAACAACATGTTAGTCGTGCACGGCTTATCGCCTCCCAAAAATTATATATTTCTTAAAAGGTGTCAAATGAAGATAGTTTTGATGTCAAAGTTGTAGCTATTGATGAGATTTACAATTTTTAGTTTTAAAGTTCTTCATTTGAGATTGTTAAACAAATATATCTGGCATGAATGCCGAATCTCCTCCGTCCCAAACCCAGATTCCCAATCCATGCACAATCTTTGGGTGTGCTTGGATGCATGCATCCGACCAGCCTGCACCACGCCAGCCGTATAAACTATTGGAGAACCATGTTTGGTAGGCTGGTTTAACTGTTGTGCGCTGCATCCGCTCATGCAAAAATACGCCGGCATCCAGGCTCCGCTCATGTGGCCATTTTGGCCTTCGCTCCCCGGCCAGGCCCTGCGCATGCAGGACAACATGTTAGTTTTCTTGCATCCGCTCATGCAATCTCACCAAACACTCTCTTTTCTATGATACGGTTTCATCACCTAACCTACATCCACCCATGCAGGATATACGATGCAAGTATGCAACCTCCGTCTTGCAATCAAACACACCCTTTGCGTGTCCCAGTAGCGTGCCGGCGGATATCTAGGCTAGGTTGTTCAAGCTCCACCGGCTCGCGCGGGTCGATCTCTCCAGCTTCAGGTTGCACGCCTATATATAAGCCGCCGCCACGCGAACTCTTTACTTGCATCAATGAAATCATATCGATCTGGATCTGGTGGTGAGAGACGATGTCCGGAACGGAGGCCGACGACGACGTGGTGACCGTGGCGTGCGTCCGGCCCGGATGTCACTACAACAAATGTGCCATCTACGAAGAAAGGGATCACCGACAGCTAGTATTGATCTCTGATGATGTACCTGTTACAACAGATGGCCAGAGTCCGATCCTATCTGCGCTATGCGCGATACGCGCGGGCGTGCGCACTGGGGCGTGGGCAGGCGCACACTGCGGAGTCGTGGGCGCCGTGGAGTCGCGTAGAGAGCGCGCGTCCTGCGCTGGGCGTGGACTGGGCGATGCACGGAAGACTCGGTCCTAACCGGTGGAGGAGTTCCGCTGACAATGACATCTACAGGCTTAATGACATGAAAACTAGAGTCCATTGCAATAAAATAAAACCAGCAACCGCTAAGAAAACACAAAAAAAAAACAGTGTTAAGCCACTTATTGAGATTTGACAGAGAGGTTGTCATTTATATTTCATCAAGTATATCTGGCTTTCTTCTTTGGAAATGTGGCTTCAGGATTTGGTTCTACCTTAGATCTTGAAGCTACATTTTTCAAAGAAAAATAAGCCATAGATACTTAATCTATAAATGGCACAACCTCTCTCTCAAATCTCTATATATAAGTCACAACTCTACTTTTCATGTGTTTCCTCAACTTTGGTCAACGGGTTGCTGGTTTTATTTTATTGCAATGGCCTTGGAACTTAATCTCTGTTCATGGGCCAAATCTAGATAATATATCCATCCTAAAAACATTGTTATTCTAGTTTTATTTTATTTCTAGACGATAAAACAGAGTTAATGACATGTGCAGGCTTAATGACAACAGAACTAGAGGCCACTGCAATATAATAAAACCAGCAACCTATTGACTAGAGCCGAGGAAACACACGAAATGCATAGTTACGCCACTTATTGAAATTTGAGAGAGTTGTGATTTATGTTTCATCAAGGGTCTGGCTTGTTCTTCTTTGGAAATATGGCTTCAAGATCGGAGGTAGACCACCATTTGGCTGGCCTGGTACGTCAGATCTTGAAGCTACATTTTCAAAGAAAAACAAGCTAGAGATAGTTAATCAAATATAAATGGCACAACCTCTCTCTCAAATCTCAATAAGTCGCTTACCTCTACTTTTCGTGTGTTTTCTCAGCTTTGGTCAATGGGTTACTGGTTTTATTTTATTACAATGGCCTCAAAACTTAATCTTTGTTGCCGTTCTTCTATCCGTTGGTCAATGGGTGGATGCATTGTCACCGTGGGTTTATTTTCTGTGCAGGCAACCATTGTGTCGATGTCCTTATTTTTCTCTGGCTCAGTCTACTTGTTGGGTGTCATGGTTGAGGGTCCCTCCCCCTACTTTTTCTCGTTCTATGTGTCTAGTGGTAATCCTTGAATTACCGTTGGTTTAATTTGTACTGAAACTTGTAGTTCTTAATGTAATACGTGTCCAAGGACGCGGTCACGAAAGGTGGAAAGGCAAGCTGGCAAGTGATGTATACATCCTTTGTTTTTGAGCTTATATTACTGGTAGCTCTGGGCAAATTTTACCGAGAACCGAGAACCGAATCAAACTAACCGAGAACCAAAATTTCGGTTACCTGTTCGGTTCTCAGTTCTTAGGAACCGAACTTTGTTCGGTTAAATCGGTTCCTCCCCTCGGTTAACCAAAATAACCGAAGAACCAAACTTTTTCAGATGCCTCAGCTTGAGGAGGACATTGACCAAGAGATCAGTAATTGGGTTGTGAACTTGTGATTTGCGAATGTGCTGATGTGTTGGTTGTGGTTATTTGGTTGTGACTTATTGATTTGCATATGTTGCCATGTCATTTATGTCTTGAAAACAGCCAAAATGCTGCACTGAAAACGCAATAGCCGTTTGCACTTTAACCTTCTATAATAATTATCTACTCCCTCAGTTACAAATTGAAACAGACTTTTAGAGTTGTTACGAGTTAAATTATTACGGGCCTATTTGGGATTTGCTCGCTGCCAATTTTTTAGCTCTGCTCCACTAACTCCACCATAGAGTAGCTCCACTGTGGAGTTTCTGGAACAAGTGTGACTGTTTGGCATGCTGCTCTACTCCAACTTTGGTTAGGAAGGTTTTGGTGGGGATGTCCTTCTATGCCCTTGGGGAAGAGCACCAAGGGGAAGTGGAGGTCTGTGGCCCGGCCATGGGCGTGAGCTCGGAGGGAAGAGAGGTGGGCAGCGGCTGGCCATGGGCGCAGCTCGGAAGGGAGGTGGAGGCGTAGCCCGCCATGGTGTGAGCTTAGAGGGGATGAGGCGTTGCCCGGCCATGGGGCAAGCTCGGAGGGGAAGAGGAGGGGCGTGGCCTAGCCATGGGCGCCAGCTCGGAGGGGAAGAGGAGGTGCAGCCCGGCCATGGGCATGAGCTCGTGGGGAATAGGCGCAGACCCGGCCATAGAAAGCGAGCTCGAGGGGCAGGGCTGAGCTGGCAGGCGAATCGCGATGGGGAAGAGAAGCGCAATTTGGGATGGGAAGAGGAGGAGCGCACTGCCATGGCCATGGCCTTGAGCTCGGAGGGGAGGAGGGCGTGCCTGGCCATGGGCGTGAGCTCGAGGGGAAGTGGGGCACGGCCCGGCCATGGGGGGCGTGCTCGCGAGGAGAAGAAAAGGCGCGGGCAAGTCACGACGAGGAAGACGGAGAGAAAGAAAGAAAAAGCAAACGTTTTTTGTGTAATGAGTGGCATTGGTAATTTTCCCACGACTCCTAGAGGAGTTTCAAAACTTGGGCCAGGAAAAACATGAAGTTGTCATTGAACTCCATCTTTTCCTTGAAGCAGAGTTTAGCCGGAGGTATTTGGCAGGACAAAGTTGGAGCGGAACTGCAAAACCTAGAGCGGAGCAGTCCCAAACAGACCATAAATTAACTTATAGGATTTACGCAGGCAATTTTCACCAATCTCACGAACAATAAGAATGCTATGTTTTCTGGTTTTCTTACGGCAGATTGGAAGCACATGCATATGGCTTCTCTCGCGTGGACCCTTTTTTTTTAGAATCTCGCCTGGACTTTTAGGTAACCCAGAGAAGAAATTCCTTTAAATTCAACAAAAGAAAAAACAACAAAACTGGGCCACACAGCGACAGAGCCCACAACTACGCACAGCCCAAACCACCGGTAGATCAATTCAGCCCACAGACATGAAACCTCCTTTACAGAACGGGTAGCGGCGGTTGAGGGGGCTTGGGCTGTTTTACGACCTCAGTCTGGCCCAGTTGCCGGCCGGTTTCCGGTTGAGGAACCGACTTAGGGCAGTCCAATGGATAGTTTTTTTTGACATAGTTTCTAGGAGAGAAAGAGAGTAATTAATGTTCAGGAGAAACTATCCTTCTCAACCTATGATTTCTACAGCAGTTTCTATATAAATAAAAAATTAATAATTTCATGCATCCTACATAAAGAGAGGCTGATCTGTTGTGGCAAATATTTGTGTAGCTACTGGCTAGCGTTCTGAAACGGATGAGGCACCAAGATTCATCGCAAGCCACCACGCAGCAGTAAAAGGAGCACTAGCTCGCACCAAGCACAGGCGGCTGCAGCATCAACGGCAAGGAAAGATAGAGCACCATTCATTCACCTGGCGAGCTTCTTGATTGTTTGTGTGTTCCTCCGTGCCGGAAGATTGCAGCGGCGGGCCGGAGGAGGCCTCATCCGCATGGAAGTGCGCCCTTGACTCTGGAGTGGAAGATGCAGCGACTGGGCGACAAGAGCAACTGCTGTAGCAGCATGGCCGGCAGCGCGTGCGGAGAAGCAGAGCGCGGGAGGCGTGCGGGGGCTTGGTGCGGCGGTGGAGGCGTACAGGATCCGGACGGAGGATACAAACCACTCGAGTCCACCCAACGCGAATCGCCTGATTTCTTCCGTCCTTGTTCCCAAGTGAAGACTCGGTTTCGCCTGGAAGAAACGGTTTCATGATTTTGCAATCTCCCTCTATGTTAACTCTCGTTGCAATCTCTCTCGATGTTAACTCTCTCGCTAACTCAACAAAATGCTTAGTTGGCTTGGTAATTAAGATACATAGAAACTATAACTAATACCCCATTGGGAGTGCCCTTACAGGGCTTGATCTTGACGTGCTAGAAGGCAGCAAGTCGGCACTCCCAAGAATGACGATGATACACATAAAATGCCTACTAGAGAGGAATCCTGTGGCATCATTCATTACAGTAATAGTAATACATTGAGAAGGATCAACTGTTACGAAATTCCGAGTACAAAATATTGGAAATGTCAGCATAATAAGCTGTAACAAACGGCAATCCACCACACTGGTGTTCAAATCCTGATGACGAAATTCACTGTCACACGATAGAGCTCCAAAAGTTCACTGCAGCTCTGCCTCTAAACTAGTCCTTGACGCCTCAAAACTGTGGACTCTGCTATCCTCACCGAGTTGCCTGCTGAGCTGCTTGAGCTGGCTCCACGATGTTCTTTCGCAAGCATGTAGGTCCGCATGTTAAGGCCCTTCAAGCTCTCGATAATCTGCTCATGGCTGCATAAAGATGTACTAACCCGTAAATATGTGGTCCAAATAAAGAAGATAATTCTATTCCCACTACATCAAATGGTTATTATTCAACTAAATTGCATTGCCCTAGTAGTAATAACAAGTGTAAAGAAAAAATGTTATGAATCAACCGATGTCGATAAAGGAACTTACACATTGACGTGATTGGTTGTCATGATAAGAGTTCCTGACACTGAATCAATCCTGGCATCCAGTTTTGAGCTCCTAACCAAGTTCATTATCCACAGCTCGGCCTCATCGTAGCTCATGTTCAGCTTCTGGGAAAGCATGCTGTCCATCGCAGTAACATCAGAGCAACACATTAGATATGCTAACAACCAAGTTCCCATATGGTCCATAAAATACTGGGTACAAACCAACATGTGCTATTAAAATAGAAATATTAGTGGAGAACTTCAACCCTGAGAATGCTACATTCGAGCAGAATTAACAGGTTTAGTAAACAAAATGAATGCTAGTTCCTAAATTGCGCAGACAAAACACAATATCAATTACTATATCCCATAGGACATTACATTATTGTGCTTAACAAGATAGCTGTATATACTAAAGTAGAAGACAGAATAGGTAAGAGTGACAAATAGTTTGTAACTGGAAAGCAAATTAGAGATCTGAAAAGAATGTCGATACTTATCAATCATCCTCCTCCCACTCAATCATTGCTGAAAGAGAAATCTTGCCACCTATTACAATAAGTAGCCCACCTGATATCAATGCACCGATGTATACGGCAGTATGTCTCGAAAATAAACAGACGAGCATTTTCAAGGAACTCGTCTCTCAAAGGAACAGTAACAAAATTTCCCTCTTCAATGCGCTTGCCCAGGAAAGGATCATTCAGTATAACCTAGAAAAGTAGACATCAGAACATCTCGTACATTAACAAATTTTATATAGGATACACAATTATCATTGCTGATTGTTGGGATGGTAATCTTTTATCACAGCAAAGCAGAATGTGCAATTACATTCAAGCATGCGTAATGACCAAATATATTATTATGCAGATTCCACAAGATGACATCCCTGATGCATACGAAATGGGTAAACTTCGGATCATCAAGAATAAACCATTTTACTGGGGCAACATTTAAAAGAATTGACGAGCGAGGATCATTTCACAAAGGATGTTTTGCCAAGAGAGAGAGAGAGAGAGAGAGAGAGAGATTCATTGTCTTTCAAGCTTTTCCATATTTCAAGAAGCACACACATGTGAACAACAAATTTCAGGCCTTGAAGATTGCAGAAAAACAGCCTCAAAGTTACCTGCTCACACTCCATCAGTTTCTGTTGAGCACCATCAAAATCATAGTTGACATATAAGCATTCCAGAAATTCAGTTATGGGATCCTTGTAGCTATGCTGCTCCTGCTGAATGACCTTAATCAACTCTTTAAGCATATTCCTTCTCCTTTTGTTCACAACAACTGCAGCAGCTAGGTATCTCAGAAGATGGTGTGCATTTGTCTGTATAGCATTCAAGTACCTGCAAGGGGAACAAACGAGTGCAAATTTACTAGTATATTCTGAGCATATATAACCTTAAAGACAAAAAATAGTAGTGACATCAAACTGGATTACACAGTTACTCCCTCCGTTCCAAATTATAAGTCACTTTGACTTTTTTGGTTCATCCATTTTCCCATGTATCTAGACATATTATTATATCTAGATACATAGCAAAATGGATGTACCAAAAAAGTAAAAGCAACTTATAATTTGGAACGGAGGGAGTAGAAAAGAACTGAATTTGAATCAAGTTCAAATTTCTCCAAAAAAACAATTATACGAAACCTACTAGTGAAAAACAGTGTAGTTCTAAACTTCCACATATATCACCTGATACATTTATTTAAGAGTAAGAAACTAAGAACTCTGTCAATAGAAAAAGCAGCATTCACTAATTATAAATCAAAATATCTATGTGCGCCTAAACAGAAATGTGGAAATGTGGAAGAATGTTTTAATACATCAATAACTGTTGATAATAAGATG
Source organism: Miscanthus lutarioriparius (assembly GCA_904845875.1). NCBI lineage: Eukaryota > Viridiplantae > Streptophyta > Magnoliopsida > Poales > Poaceae > Miscanthus > Miscanthus lutarioriparius. Next base: position 94,270,627 of record CAJGYO010000003.1, on the reverse strand, counting down.
CTGCTTCTGAAACTACTATTGCCAGAATGTTCATGTCAGCATATGAAGATTATAGAGATTCTAACAGGCGAACCTGTCCTGGAAGAACAGATCGATGATCCCATTTCTACCATTTTCATGGTTAAAGAAGATGAACAGAGCCCAATGCATCAGCCATATCCTGTTCTGGAGCTGATTCAGAGGTGATGAGAAGTTCTGCCAAAAGATCAGGAAGGAACAAGGTTAGTAATACAATGTACACAGAGAACAAAGAACACGGTACAAAACATCGAGAGTAGAACCTTTGAATCAATTATTTCCTTCAAGCGGTTGAGTTCCTCCAAAGCCACGTCCCAGTTCTGCATTAGGATTTCTGCTGCCAGCTTTCCCCAGAGGGCACTCACACTCCGCTCACTGTTTGTGCACAAAGCACGATACTGGTACAGGTAATCAGCAGCCCCTGAGTAGTTACCACACTCAAACTGAAATTTGGCATACTGATACAGAGCTTCAATCTGGTCAGGACCAATCTGCATTTTGTTAAACAAGGATTGGTCAGTTTATTTGCATTTAAAAGGGCACAGCTTCAACATCTCATCTGAATTTTGAACTTAGATATTATGCATTGTGCTTTCTCTACAGTGCTCCAGAAGAGAGAACTCGACTCTGAATTGTCCATTACTACAGAGTTGAAAGAACATAGACCTGAATTAGCCTCAAATTGCAGGCAGTTTTTGGACTAAAAGATACAAGGGAACCAACTATTTTACTACATATGTCTAGATTTTAGGACACCTACACTAGAATACCTATAACATACTGAATTACGCATACTATCAAATAAAACACATCTGGCAATCTACTTATCTGATCCATAATGTGCGAGCAAAATTCAGTATTCCAACAATTCAAGATTCCTCACAGCTAGAACCAAATCATATGCTAATTATATATGTAGCAACAGTAAATCACCTAGCCTGGAAGATCGATTCACTGTATGACCAAATCAATTTCAGGCCTTTTTTTTTTTTGGGGGATCAGTTTCAGCTTTCTAATGGCACACAAACTCATAGCTTCATAACACAACATCTGACGACGTTCCAAAACACGGAATTCCACCAACCCAACTAAAGCACGCATCATGCATGTCTCCAAAACGGGACTGAGCAGAGGGGTGAAGGGGAAACCCGGACCTGGTATCGCTCCTGGAGCATGTGGATGTTGTACTGTTTGTCGGGCCTGAGCTCCTGCACGAGCTGCGGGTTCTGGAGGAAGGCGACGAGCGGGGCGGCGGCCTCCTCGAGCGACCTGAGCCTGGAGACGACCTCGGAGCGGCGCTTGACCATGTCCTCGGGGACGTCGTCGGTGCCGTGGAGGGACTTGTGGATGTCCATGGCGTAGTCGACCATGTTGGTGCCGCTGAGGAGGCGGATCTTGGCCTCCAGGATCTCCGGCTCCGAGTAGAGCTGCTGCTCCTGGAGGAACTCCAGCAGCGGGAACACCAGGTGCCGGTCAAGCTGCGCCGCCATCAGCGCCGTGAGGTCGTGCTCCGCCATGGCTGCTGGTGCTTCGAGCTCTCTCCTAGCTGCCTCCCGGAGGCGGCTAGGGTTAGGGTTCCTTTCGGGTTCGAGGGGGCGGCGGCGCGGGGAGGAAGGAAGAGGGAGGGGGAAGCGGAGAAGGGTTGGGGTTGGGTTTTTGTGGTTTTGTGACTCGGCAGCCGATCGATGTCGTCCTCCGTATAAACGGACGGCCAGATGAGACCTCTTCTTTTGGACCATTGTTATTTTTATTTTTATTTTATTTTTGGTAATAAAAATTGGAGCTGGCTTTGTGGCTCGTTCAAAAAAAAAGTCCGATTCAACTCATTTTTCTTTTTTAAAAATAAAAATAAAAAAGCTCGAAAAAAATATATTTGGCTCAGCTTGTTAAATTCGATTTGAAGTTAAACTCGATTATGTCAATTTCGAAGAAAGCTCGAAAAAAAATATATTTGGCTCGTTATCCATCTCAAAATAATGCTAATTTGAGCCTGATTTTGAGTTAGTTCTTGGTGGCCTCCATTTGATAAGGTAGTTTTGGATCCTCTGCATAAACTAATAACAACTACTTTCCTCCGTTCCAAGTTATAAGTTGGTTTGCCTTTTTATGGATATATTGTTTTTGTTATACGCCTAGTTATAGGTTATGTCTAGATACATAACAAAAACCATTATATCAAAAAAAAAAGCTAAAATGACTTATAATTTGGAACACAGGAAGTATGAAAAGAGCTTAAATTTGTATTTGGTGAAATTGCAATTTTAAATCATAATAAAATCAAGTTAGTTATTATATTTGACAACACATATTGTCGCTTTTGGGTTTTCTTAGGCAATTTTGAACTCCGCTTATGGTTTTCTTAGGCAGGTGACTATGGCGATCGACGTCTTATCCTTTCTGAAGGCATCATATAGAAGATCATGCACCATATTGTCAGATGTCCACGTGGGATGTTTATTGCTCATCTACAAGCCTTGGGTTTCGACGAGGCCGGGTTCTCTTTAGTACGCTACTCTCTTGCGGCACGTCTCTGGTTCGCCTAGAGTGGATCTGCATTGAGAAGTCGGAGCTATTTGATTGTAGGGTGCAACAAAGCTTGGCAACAATGACACACTGCATTCTTGTTTCTACATATGGAGGTTGTGGCTTGTTGCGAATGAGTGGCAGCATGTTAGGGGTTTGGCTGATGTTTGTTATGGGAAGTTGGAGCTGATTATCATTTTGTGAAAAGCTTGACAACGATGACGGCGGTGGGCTCCGTCGGTTGTGTGTCACCTTTGTGTGTAATTGGGTTGCTCAAGTTTAGCCATCTGGCCTGTCATGTTTAGGTTTTTGCCAGCTTTCCTTTAATAAATAAACTAGGTTTCCGGACCTAGTTCCCCTCAAAACTGTAGAAGAGCATGTAGATTCTTATAGAAATGTTTCAGATCCAGATTCTCTTTAGAAACGTTTCCCAGTTGAAATATAATCACTTGGCAAGAATCGGTGAAACCACTTGGCTATTGATCCAGATTCTCCTTAAAATAAAGTAGAATCACTATGAAACACCTATTTAGGTGATTCTCATTTCTAGTTCGAAATCGAGAAACGTTTTTTGGGTGTTTCAGGGAGAATCGCTTCATTTGAGTTCAAAGAAAGCTTATCTCGATGCCTCGCCCGTTCCTTCGGGATCTCATTTTCCGCCAAGATAGTCAGATTTTTTTTCCCAGAAACTCCAAGATAGTTAGATAGACCATATTTGTCCCTATATTTGTGCAAATTAGAGCAACTCCAAGAGAGATGCTACTTTAAATTTCGAGCCCATTTTAGACAATTTGTGATATAAAATAGTCCCCAACAGATATGCTATCCAGGTTTCCAAAATACCCAGTAGGCTATTCCATCTTTTCCGCTAGCTAGAAAAAGCAAGCCTGGGGCGCTTTCCATCGGCTCTCTCGCCTGATTTCACGGGACTCCAGCGAACATCTAGATGACGAGATTGGTGGAACCAAAACAAATAGTAGATGACGTAGTAAGTTTTGACTATGAAAACAGGAAATTTACGATGGCTGTCGGAGAATCCATGTTTCTTTTAGGATATTTTATTTCAGAAGATGGCTAAATCATAGATATTGAAATCTATTTTTGGCTAACCTCTCCGAGTTGCTCTAATGTGGAAAAAAACATAATAATAGCACTGAAACAGGCCCGTGAGTCCGGGACTCCGTCAGACAGCCTGCGGCTTGGCCGGCACAACAATATCTCGAGCTCTCGCCCCCGCTGTCCGGCCGCACACGCCGCTGAATGCCTGAGTTTATGGCTGACTAGTGACTAGCTAGTCCGAGTACATACATTCCTTAAATCAGAAATATTTTAGTAGTCAGCAAAAAAACTATAGACAATTCTTCGCGGTTTTGTCTATCCTTTCAAACAAGATTTGCTTCCATTGCACAATTTGTTTGGAAGTTCATAGCGATTATCTGGAATGTTTTCTCGAGCAGTCGAGCTAAAAGCAATTGGTCATATGGAGGCAGTGTTCAATTGGAAGAAGCCGGGTATATTGATGCATAATAAAGTAATCAACTGGACAACGACGGAATCCTCTCTATATATAGCCTCACCACTTTCAAAGAGCTATTAAAAAAAAGTGCGCCAAAGAATCTATGAACGTCGTAATGCTGGATCTCCCTCAAGGTCCTCTCATGGGAGCTCCCCTGAGTGCCGAACCTCTTACCCGACGCGCGTGTGCTGTTGTAGGTAGGCACGGGGCTACGGGTGCACAGTCTTCTTCTTCCTCACTTGCCCAAGCCCCAGCCCCTAGCCCCGCCTCTGCTAGCCCACCCGCCACGCAGGTCATTGACAACCTTACTGCCCGCCGCTCCTAATCACACTTCCCTAATCCCAATCGGCTTTCTCTTCAACTGTCCTGTCGCTGTCGTCTCAAACGCCACCCTGGCCGCTAGGGATCTCGCCGGTCACCTCACGCCACCGCCGCCACACGCCGCCGCCGCCACCACCACTGCCCCTGCCCTTTCCCTAACCTTGCACTTGTCGCCCCTGCCGTCTGTCAAAACGCCTCCGCCGATGGGCCGGCCGTGCCTCTGGTTATGGATTCCTTCACTAACATCGTAACAGTCGCTAGTGCGTGTGTGATGACTTTGCTGTGACCGTTGTGTGACGCGCTCAATAGTGATTGGGCCCGAGCGCCCCCTCTTGTCGTCGACTCTGCTCGCGAAGTGGGTTTATGTGGTTTCTTCAATTTGGAGGAATAGAATGAACCCACGTCTGGAGAGAATATTTTATTTGTGGGATGAATCCAACCCACGGTTAAACACTTAAAAATAGACCGCAAGTTTACTACTTGCACTTCATGGCAGAGTAAAAAACAGACCGATCAGTTTTCTCGCTACGCTTGATGCACCTTCCGTGTCCTCCAATTCCGGCTGAAGCACGTACACTTTTTATTTGTCCATGCATGCTTGCTGTAGTAGTTAATAAGTTAATTAATCGGCCAAATAGTATTAACACTGTTATATAGTAGCCGAAATTAACCAAACTAATGCATGTATACCCAAGTTGTTTTAACATTCAAATTTGGCTATCGGTTGTTTAAATAAATTGTACCCCAAAGCCAAATTTGAATGTCAACCGATTCTCCACAAGATTAACACATCAGTTCACATCATCGTTACTTAATATTATAGAGGTTCCAGTTGATTTACTGATTTCTTGGGTGGCAAGTGGCATGGCGTCGATGTTTTGTTCACTCCGGCCGGCCGGGTCCATATACAGGTTGCACCTTTTCACTGTATTTATCCTACCATTAATTGAATTGAATAGCAATAAGCAGAGACACCTACAAGGACGTGATGGTGATCCGGGAGATATTTGTATTATTGATATAAGGAGGCCGGGTACATATATGGGAAGGATCATCATGCCAACGTACGTACGTTGTACCTGCAGCCTCGATCAGTCCACAGATGACTCGGCTACTATTTTTGCAGGCTAACGGTTTCTGCGGCTGATAAATCCGCTGAAACTGATTTATTGTAAGAGATAAATTCACGAACAGGACGTGCCGAAAGAAAGATACATCACTCTTTTTTGTCTCGTTTTCGTTTCATGTGCAAAAAAATCCACTCCTGTCACTCAGCTGTTCGGTTGCCTTTCTCCTCCACAGTTGTGTTGCTTTGTTTGGTTTGTCATATATATGTCCATCTTCTCGTTACTGTAGCCCGATCCCGCGCGTGTTTCGTACCTGAATTGGTTTGTTTGTTTACTTTTTGGGCAGACAAGCAGAATGGTCAAGAAACAGACCGACGGCGAAGCAATTTGCCGAAGCAAATTTTGGGCTTGAAACGAGACTACGACTGCCGTATGTGGAAGTTGTATGAGTATCAATGGGCCCGAGATCTTTTCCAAGAGTATGTATGTATTCGTACGCTAAGCTTTGTCCAATCCATATGTGAGGGCTGGAGTCGTTGAAAAGTCTTTTGAGAGTTACAATCAATTCTGATAGGACCTTAAGTGTCTTGATATATATGAACCTCCGCATTATCCGGAAGGATTATATTTGAAGCTACGAAATTTGAGAGTATAAAATAGACCTACCAACAGAGGAATTGGTTGGTGTGCTAGGGACTGAGGAGATCAAGCTCGTTGTTGTGGCTCTGCCGAAGGTTGAGATGCATGAAAAAGGAAGGATGAAGCTGGTGATCCTACTAAAGCTTCACTTAAGTAGGTTGGGATTTCGATCCGGCCCCTCAAAAAAGGTTGCAAACAAGAAGAAGAAAAAAAAACTGCCTAGAAGGTCCTTAATACAGTGTAGCTACATTGCACAGAGGAGTCAGAGTCAGAACCGGAGCCGGCCCAACCTCCACCAAATAGCTAGGCCCCTGGTCTTTAATATACTTGAGAGCCGCACACTCACCTTAAGTACCTACGCAATGCTATATATGTATCACTGATCGATATACTTATCGAGAATAGTGACATACCCGGATCCAACACTTCTTGATACCGGAAAGTATCGGAAAAATATAACTAAAAATAAAAAGAGATTTAAATCCCGATACTCTACAAATACTTCCTGATACTCCATCCCGATACTTCAAGTTGCCGATATCACATTGAATGAGCTTGACTTTGAAGGTATGATATGTGAAGATATAGAAACTTTGTAAGCATAGAGATTGAAAAGATAGTTTGGATGAAACAAACCCATATTTAGCTTATGTTGAGACCAGATCATAGTTAGTCTCGTGATACTGTTGAAACTTGAATTAATATGTGTTACTCTTGTGGCTTATTGATTTATTGGATTTGAAATATTTTCTATGTTTCATGACATCCTATATTTACAATATCTTGCCTTTTTCTATGACATATTAAGTTATTTATATGTCATGATTTAGTATAATAATTGTTGTATCGTTGTACCGGTATATGTACCGGCGTATCACATATTGTTCATAATAGCAAATGTGCCCTTACGTTGCAAAGAAACCCAATATGTATAGAAATCAGATTTTGTATCATCGCTAGATGTGAGTTGTTCTAACTTATATGAGCGCAGGTCACATCTGAGATTAAGGATGGCAACATAGCCCCCTGATACCCGATACCTGATACCTGACAGGTCTTTGATCCATTAGGGGACGGTGATAGATCATGTCTCTCCCCACGGGGATCTAAATGGGTGAAAATCCATCCGTGACGGGTATAGCGGGTACGGGGATGACGTTCCCTATTTACCCGTCCCCATTACCCGTTGGGGAACCCAACTATTTGAGCAACCATGTGAATATTAGGCTCAAAAGAAATCCAATATAGTTATTTTGGCCCAAGTCTAAGCAATTATATAAATAGTACGTGTGTTCACTGATCGATATACTTATCGAGAATAGTGACATACCCGGATCCAACACTTCTTGATACCGGAAAGTATCGGAAAAATATAACTAAAAAATAAAAAGAGATTTAAATCCCGATACTCTACAAATACTTCCTGATACTCCATCCCGATACTTCAAGTTGCCGATATCACATTGAATGAGCTTGACTTTGAAGGTATGATATGTGAAGATATAGAAACTTTGTAAGCATAGAGATTGAAAAGATAGTTTGGATGAAACAAACCCATATTTAGCTTATGTTGAGACCAGATCATAGTTAGTCTCGTGATACTGTTGAAACTTGAATTAATATGTGTTACTCTTGTGGCTTATTGATTTATTGGATTTGAAATATTTTCTATGTTTCATGACATCCTATATTTACAATATCTTGCCTTTTTCTATGACATATTAAGTTATTTATATGTCATGATTTAGTATAATAATTGTTGTATTGTTGTACCGGTATATGTACCGGCGTATCACATATTGTTCATAATAGCAAACGTGCCCTTACATTGCAATGGAACCCAATATGTATAGAAATCAGATTTTGTATCATCGCTAGATGTGAGTTGTTCTAACTTATATGAGCGCAGATCACATATGAGATTAAGGATGGCAACAGAGCCCCCCGATACCCGATACCTGATAGGTCTTTGATCCATTAGGGGATGGGGATAGAACATGTCTCTCCCCACGGGGATCCAAATGGGTGAAAATCCATCCGTGACGGGTATAGCGGGTATGGGTATGACGTTCCCTATTTACCCGTCCCCATTACCCGGTGGGGAACCCAACTATTTGAGCAACCATGTGAATATTAGGCTCAAAGAAACCCAACATAGTTATTTTGGCCCAAGTCTAAGCAATCATATAAATAGTACGTGTGTTCATGGAACCCTAGTTCAATTTCTCCTCCTCACCTCAGCCGTCGGCAGCACAAGCACGCTGCACGCCAGCTCTCTAGACTTTGGTCCCCGTCCGACGTGGGTCGAGGAGGCCAATGTCGTGCCCCTTGCTTCCTTAGTTCCTGGCTTCCGGCCTATCCGCCACCCATGCTCCTCACTGCCTTGCTCTCCCGAGCCTCTCCTCGTCCTATGCGACGCCGTGCCCCATGCCCCTTGCTCCTTCTCCTCGACGTACGCAGATGGCCAACATGGCTGGTTGCTTCCTCAGTTCCCTCGTCGGTCTCCGGCGCGGCTCGAGGTAAGCAAGGAAGCTCCGATTCCACCTCCACCCATGAAGATGAAGAAAGGTCTCTGATCGAAGAAAGCTGCGACCCCAAGCATCCCTGATTATCGGGTATGCAATACCCGTCGGGTACCTGTTACCCGATCAGGGATGGGGATAGGCAAGAATCTATACCCGAGATAGGTAACGGGGATGGGGACGGGATGTATTCTCCGTAGCGGGGATGGGAATGTTCTGGCCATACCAGGCGGGGATGTACCCGTTGCCATCCTTATCCGAGATAGGAAGGGCGTGATCCAATACGTATTGGAATTGGACCTTGTACCCATCGTTGCTTGATGAGTTGTTCTAACTTGTATGAGTATGAGTCATAAGTCCAGGTCAAGTAAAAAAAGTGAGATGTAAGAAACTATCCACTGTCTGCGTAGTTAGGAGGAGGTGGATGAAAAAATAGGATGAAATTTTAGCGTTCGATATACGGAGGGTGTGATCCAATATGTATTGGAATGGGGCCCTATATCCATTACGCTTGATGAGTTATTCTAACATACCTTCTAAAATACGAAACATGCGTTTTACAACGTAGGAGACCAGGCCGATAGATTCTAGCCAGTGGCAAGCACCAGCGCACGAACACCACCAGCTCCAGCGGCGTCGCGCGAACACCACCACCAGTGCCACCAGCACCAGCCTTGGCTCGTCCGGGCGGGTGACGCGGCCGGGGCGCGTAAGGGGCTGGAGCGAGGAGCGAGCGGCGTGGGTGGAGCGCGTGATAGGTGGGAGCGAGGAGTAAGCGAGTGAGCAGCGCAGGATGGGGCACGCAGCAGGGGAAGACGGCAGCAGCGAGCGTGGACTGGCTGCTTACGGTGGAAGCATTATCGATAATTCGATATAAATACCCGACCCAGGATATGCTCAGGTCATCGCAAACCAACCTACACAATCACTCAAGCTTTGTAGGGGCAAAGAGCATGGCACAAAGCAAATCTATGCCGGTGCCGCCCATGACGACCACCGGTGCTGAGCACTCGCAGGCCGAGGCAGAGCTTTGGTGCCACAGTTTCGGCTACCTCAAATCCATGGCACTGCAGTGCGCAATCAAGCTTGGGATCCCCAACGCCATCCACCGCCGCGGCGGCGCAGCCTCACTGTCGGAGCTGCATGCGTGCATCCCCGTCACTGCAAGCAAACGCCCATGCCTGTCTCGCATCCTGACGTTCTTGGCGGCGACGGGTATCTCCAGGGAGGAGGAGGAGATCCCAGAAGACGCCCTGGCGGCGGCCGGCCCGCGCTACCACCTCACCGCGGCGTCTCGCCTCCTCGTCGACGACGACGACGCTAAAGGCGGCGGCCGCGGATGCGTCGCTCAGCTCTTCATCCTGTGCAGTTCGCCGTCCTACTTCACGGCGTCCCAGCACTTGGACGAGTGGCTCCAGCAGGAGGACGGGGACGGCGGAGCTCCGGCCGCGGTGCGGATGCCGTTCACGATGGCGCATGGGGCGGGCTTCTACGACGTCGTCCGCCGCGACGCGGCGTTCGGCGTGTGCTTCGACGAGGCCATGGGCTCAGACAGCCGCTTCGTGGCGGACATCGTCGTCCGCGAGTGCGGCGAGGTGTTCGCCGGGCTGACGTCCCTGGTGGACGTCGGAGGCAACAACGGGACGACGGCTTGGGCCATTGCCAAGGCCTTCCCGCACGTGCGGTGCTCCGTGCTGGAGCTGCCCCGTGTGGTGGACGCCATGCCGGCTGATGGCACCGTCGAGTTCGTTGCCGGCGACATGATGAAGTTCATCCCTCCGGCCGACGCTGTGTTTTAGGTGAACAAGACAAGAAACTTTCCAATGATCGAAGATTAGCAGATCTCTCATTTCGTCATTTGGTTCTACAGTATTGTTTATTTCAGTTTGTTTGCGAACTTATATCCTACTCCTTCGGTTTCAAATTATAGGTCGTTTAACTTTTTGATCTCAAAATTTTAGGTGAACAAGATAAGAAACTTTCCAATGATTGAAGATTAGCAGATCTCTCATTTCGTCATTTGGTTCTACAATATTGTTTATTTCAGTTTGTTTGCGAACTTATATGCTACTCCATCCGTTCCAAATTATAGATCGTTTATTTTTTTTAACTTTAAGTTTGACCACTCGTCTTTTATTTAAAAAGTTTATGCAAACATAGTCAAATTTAAGTTATTTTTGAAGAACTTTTGTTAATAAAGCAAGCCACAGCAAAAGAAGTGATATTTTTCATAATTTTTTAAATAAAACGAGTGGTCAAACTTAGAGTAAAAAAAAGTCAAACGAACTATAATTTAGAACGGATTTAGTACATGCTAGCTAGTATGGTGTTTTAATCATATAGGTTGTTAAATACTTATCTCTACTACAATGGACCAATCAAAATTATACTAGGTCCCCCAAGAAAAAGTCTCCCTCTGAGAGTCTCCAACCATTATGCACACAGGAAAATGCACACAATAATTCATTTATATTAAAATCAAGGGCTAATAAGACACCTAAACTAAATCCGATGACCACGATTAGATGTGGGATGCCAGTCTTCTCACCCCCGCGCCCTCCTCCCACACCGCACGCCGCGACCCGCCACGACTGCGATTTAACGCTCAAAGCCAATCACCACCGAATAAAAAAAACGCGTTCAAAACCTTCCGGGCTGTAAAGTCCTACCTCCTCGAGGCCAGACCCGCTTACATCTGATAGCTTTCCTAGGACATAGACTGCCCTCACAGACCAACACCTGTCTTTTCTGCGCACTTTGTCCTCACTCGTGCGCACCCGGGAAGAACTTCCCGGTCGGTCACCCATCGCTCCAGGCCAAGAACGCTTAACCTTGAAGTTCTTAAGAGATGTGCTTTTCGAGAAAAAGAAGTTGCAACTTGTTGAGACGAGTATCCTATTAATCCTATTAATTAAGCCTCGAGTCGGTGTTACATCCTCACCCCTTAAGAGATCGGCGTCCTCGCCGATCAATCCCAAGCCGCCGAGCGTCCCTCTTAGCCACGTTCGTGTGTTCGGTTGCCGGCGCATGTGTCATCTTTGTGTGACCACGCCGGATCCACACCGACCATGCGCACCATGCTCGCAAGAATTCACGACACACGCGCCGCGGAAACCGCGAGAGTCGGCTCGATACCATTCTCAGTAACGTCCCCTCCTCGAGGCTGAAGCCCGCTTACATCTGATAGCTTTACTAGGACATAGACTGCCTTTACAGACCAACACCTGTCTTTTCTGCGCACTTTGTCCTCACTCGTGCGCATCCGGGAAGAACTCCTGGTCGGTCACCCATCGCTCCAGGCCAAGAACGCTTAACCTTGGAGTTCTTAAGAGATGGGCTTTCAGAAAAGAAGTTGCAACTTGTTGGTATGAGTATCCTATTAATCCTATTAAGCCCTGAGCCGGGGTGTTACACGGGCCACCGTCGCGCCCGATCGCCCGCACACACGCCCACACCCTTCGTGGAGAGGAGGAGGAAGCTACGGTGCCCACCCGCCCGCCGCGGCTTTGCCTGAGCCCCAGATCTCACTGCGCCCTACACGCCGTGGGCCCCAGATCTGCGGCGCGCCCGCCATGGACGCCCGGCGCCGGGGCCACGGCCATCCGAGTGCCCTACCGCCACCTCCGCGACGCCGAGATGGAGCTCGTCAGCCTCAACGGCGGCGCTCCCGGAGGGGACGCGGGCCCACCGCCGCCGCCGCCAAGACAAGGACGTGGACCCGGACCCGTCGGGGCCGCCGCACCAGCCGGAGCAGCCGGGCGCCACCGACAGGACCAAGCTCGTGCTTTCGCCTGTATGGTCGCCGCGGGCGTCCAAATCGGATGGGCGCTGCAGCTCTCCCTCCTCACGCCATACATCCAGGTATTCTGCTACTAAGTTGGCGCACCACCTGTCCGCCCCTCTGCTTCGCTCACGCTCTTGCTAGCTGCTGTACTACTACCTAGCTAGATTCCGCTGCCTGGCCTGGCCTCTCATTTGGGTTTGGTGGAGGCCGTCCCCCGCTGTGATCCCCCACTCCTTCTCGCGACCTGCCTTGTTTGCTCTGCGCATTTAGGATAGCAGCGCCGGTGGATCTCGTCTTGCCCACCGCTTTCTTTTTGGGTGACTGCATTTCTGTTTCCACCGCGCACCGATTACAGTCGCACACCGACTGCTTATTCCTACTTGTCTGCTGTATAAATGTTCCACATACCCAATTGTTTTCAGATTCAGATATACTAACGCTTGCTGCCAATACATTGAACTCTCAAGACAGGGAATACTCACTATCTGGCTACGAACTAGGCTAACACCAAACAAATCATGGCCGCTAAAACATCTCTAGACTCCAGGCTAGCAGGCAAAACCGCCACTCTGTTTTCATATCGATACAACATTGCTATGCTAAATTGAACCGTCTAAGACTTGTAGTAATGTCGCATATAAATGCTGGAATGCTAATTAAAATGTACTGTAACAACCACCTGGGCCGACCTGCATTTATGTTTTTTATGCCCCCACAACTCATTTCTGCCATGTATTCACCTGTTGTTCATTTCTCAATTTTGTGCAGACCCTAGGAATAGACCATGCCATGGCATCATTTATTTGGCTCTGTGGGCCTATAACTGGTTTTGTGGTAAGTCACCCTGGGGAGAATAAGCCCCCCCCCCCTTACCGTACGCGCCTACGCCCTTCGCGGAGGGGAGGAGGAAGCCGTAGTGCCCGTATGTCGTGGTGCGCCGCCGCCGATTGCCCACTCCCACACCCTTCGCGGAGGGGAGGAGGAAGCTGCGGTGCTTGGTGAGCTGGGTCCGAACGACGGCGAGATCCATGTGACCGTCGGCGACATTGCCCAGGTACTTAATTATAAGTGCAAATCTCTCAGATATGCCATGAATCTTAGTCACTGCAATTTGCAATAGCATCTTGCTACTCAGAGCGCCGACCTCGCGTCGTTGCACAACGTGCAACCTTCATCTGCCTAAACGACGGCACGCTTTCATTGCTATATTGCCTCAGTTTGCCGGACGTGGTGAGGAAACCCTGCTGCCCGTCGCTACTGCCGGCCGGCCGCCCATAACCCTGGCGCCGCGACGAACGCGCAGCAGGCCACTAAACTCGGGCGGCCCGGCTGCATCTACGGACTAGCCGGCAGAAGATCTGGCCGGCCACATCTCATTGTCATCGCAGGTACTTCACAATGTCTACTATTAGTATCATAGGGACTCTAAAGTCTGATCATGAACGATTTCCAATGTGACAAATACTCTGCATTTGTTTTAAAAACTCTGGGAATGAAAAGTTGCAAAAAATTAGCAGCGAACCAAAGGAGCTTGATGGCTTGACCCTGGCAGCCTGGCCTGCAGTTAACACACTATGTTACTACTAAAAAAACTAGAAAACATGTGCTCTGTCTAGTTTCAGTTTCAGTTTTAGTCATGTGCTAGAATCTGATAATATGCAAAAAAAATGCATTGAGTTCAAATAAAGTATCTTCGTAAATATGGAGCCTTTTTCTTTCTCAAATTTTTTCATATCAGAAGTCACTTCTTTTTTCCACCATCTAATGGATTAGATGTCGACAATATTTTTTTCATTCTAGATCAATATGTACCAGTGCCAATGTGCAACACTGCAACTTGACTGATATAAAAAATACTAAATAATATTCATGTGTTGCAAATGTCAGAATTCCTTTTATTTGTGAACCGAGGTACTATAGAATTCTATATATAACTCAATTTACCGAAACCAAAAGTTCAGTATTCAGATGGGACAAGAGTAACTATCCCATGATCAATAATCCTGGTTTGTTCTAATTGTTCTAAATTTCATTGCATGACTATGATGAATGCTTGAGCTACATATCAGTACTCGCTTTTGGGGTCTGTCTATATAAAAGAAAAATAAGTAGAAGGAAAGAGGAAAAAGATATACCTCCCTTGCATGTTTTTTAAGATCCTACTATGTGGTCCTCCTTGACTTTCATGCTTTGAAGTTCCAGTCATGTGCTCTGTCTGATACTCTGGTTACATATTCAGTTACTAGCACAGCTTATAGCTAACACAGATAACATATGTTTCCGGCTTAATTTTGACGCAAGGTATGCCAATTTACGAGTCTGTTAAATTTGTATTTGACACATAATGTCAAATTAGTTCTGTGCCAAACCAAATATTCACTTAAATCTGTACCCAGTTATCTTATCTTGGAGGAAACCCTGCTGCCCGCCGTTACTATCGGATGAAGATCCTCGCTGGTACTTCGCAATGTCTACGCCCGGAGATACACATGATGCACTAAGCGATATCACCAACATCGCAGGTATGCTTTCAGTATAAACAACACTTTCGTCTAAATTATGACATCTGAACTTTTGGATGTTTACACAAACACCTTTCATCCAGCGGGTTGAACGGAGATGTATCATTTTATTTTGCCAAACTCAAAGCACTCGAGTATTTGTAACTACATGTTTTCAGTCACGTTAATTCTGCAGTGAATTTTAGTCGGTGAAGATAAATTTGTGTTTATGAATTCTGATATATTTTCAGGGTTTTATCACACAATAAGTTGGAGGGCTCAATTCCTGATGTCCTTTCACAGCTGCCATCTCTCATGGTTATGTGAATTTTCTGATCCTTGATGACTTTCATGTCTTAGAGTTTAGCTATAAACAATTGCTAATACTAATCTAATAATTATACATTACTGAAAAATGATTTTTAGACTGGTCCATAATTTTTAGGACTACACTACTTGATTTATGGTGGAGGCGGGCGCCTACTGGATGCCCGACCTGCAGCACCAGGATCGTCGCTGCCATTGCTTGCTCTTTGCGAGTTTTACTGATGGGTACGATTTATGAATGACAGGTGTCAAGAGCTATTACGACGAGGAAATTAATAATTTAGCTTATTATCTGCCATGTACAACTATCAACTTCACTGGGGATGGAATTCTTGGCGGACATTTTGAAGAGCCGTGCAAACGAATATTTTGACAGCTTCCCTAAAGATCTCCAAGTCATGATTAAGGACTTAGGCAGAATGTAACTTAGATGGTTAATATGAGAAATAATTTTACTATGCCTTCTTATGCAAAAGTGTTTCTCGGATTGTAAACATGCTCAAATACAATTGTGTAAAAGTTGAACTATGGAAAAGAAAATTGGTTGTTTTCATGTGTATCTCCAAGATAAAGCCGTGGCGTTAGCACGTGCATTGTACTAGTATGTGATTAGTGAACTATCTTATGACAGTTTACACAACATAACTGGAGTGATGAAGATTGTGTTCAAATGTTAAAACGATCCAAGGAAGCTATTTCTACTCGAGAACCAAAGGGGAAGGTGGTAAAAATAGATATTGTGTCAGGGTCTCCATCTAAACAAACATTGGAAGCTCAACTTTTGATGGATCTATGCATGATGGTGGTGTTAGAAGGCAAGGAGAGAACAGAGGAGACATGGCACAAGATTTTCCTAGATGCAGGATTCACTCGATACAAGATTACTCCCATCTTAGGAACAACTCGATCACTCATTGAAGTCTATCCATAGGTGCCTCGCAGATATGAATATCAGGAGTGAAGGCCATGGCTTATATAAATCTATATGGACGTGTTTTAATTTGTTCTAGTTTTCGCATTGTAAAATATATGTAATATCGTTTGTTTGCTTGTATATTGTTGTCAATCAAAAAGAGGTTGATCCCAGGTTTTCTGGTAAAGTCGGTCAGGCCGGTTTTGGCCACTTTGTTAAAATATAGAATGGACTTCACCATTATGGCATTCCTCTCGGCGAGACAGTCGAACAACATATATAGAACACCTAATTTGGAGTGCATATGACTGTATGAAGAAACTACGACTTAGGGAACATTCACCTTGCAAGAGCTGGCTAGGTTGGGTTTGGTCGAGTCCGAGGCAAACTTAGAAAACATGTAGATCATGGAGTTCTAATTGTTTCTTAAGGGATAAGACCACTCTACCCTATAAATATGAACGGGTCTTGGCCGACTGAGGTATTCAATCGATCAAATTAAATCAATCTACTATTTTACTTTTTACAAACCCTATCTCTTTCGAACCCCTTATATGTTGTTCTACAAGCTTCCCGTCAGAGTTTGTGGGTATTTTAGGTAGCCCTTGCTGGTCCTAGAACAATCCTAGGTACATCTCCCGGTCCCAGATGGGTCTTTCCTAGGAGGCGTTTGTAGGTCTTCACGAAGATTCTATAGAAATTGGCTAGGCAAGGTTCGCCGGCCCTCGCTGCACCTTGATCCTTGAGCGGTCCGAGCAGCCCTCGTGTGATCCGAGCATGCTAGCCCTCTAGGTGTGTGACCGATATTTGTGTCAACACACTTTTTAGTGACTCCGCAAGGGAAGAATGTCAAGATCAATCTGCAATGGCCGACTACCATGTCTAGCAAACAGATACCAAAACCTAGCGAGATCGATACCGAGAAGATCGTAAGGTCGACTTTCAAGAAATTGTCAACTGAACATCAAAAGGGCTTCAAAAAATCCAGAAAAGATCTAAGAAGAGATGTACCAAGATAGGAAAAAAGTGTGAAGACAACGCTATGTAGTACCACATGTCACACTTCTCCATGGACAGGAAAGGCACCATCACCAAGCTCAAGGACATGGTCCTCCCTTCCCCCACATATGCAAAAGCTGAGGTAAAAACTGATATGAGTCCATCTTCATCCTCAGTAACTACACATCAACTTATGCATGGTCTTTATCAATGTGGTAAAGATATGACTAATAATATGTGAGGCATGATAGATGGTAATAATAACAAAATTGGTCATGCTCACAAGAACATCCTCTATGTGGTATGTCATTGAATTACTTCAAAGGTCAAACAAATCAAGAATAGTACATTGATTCAACTGCTATGATTCCTTTAGAGGCCAAATCAGAACCTAGAGTTAGTGTTTCCCCACTAGTTCGGCTACTCCTAGCCGAACCTTGAGCTACCTCATCGTATTGTAGCTTGTGTTTTACCAAAAACCACCTCCAAGTATAGGGGCTCTTGGTAACCATACATTTCACACATATATCCTAGGATGACCTTTGATGAGGGCATGGCTTATTTAAACTACAAGTTAGATAAACATATGAAAGAAACTTATGGGATAGAGATAAAAGCTAAATCTTGTATATATCAAAGACCATATCCTCCAAGTTTCGATTATGTTGCTCTCCCACAAGATTGGAAGTTCCCTAATTTTGTGAAATTTAGTAGGGATGTCGATAGAACCACATGGGAACATGTTAGTCAGTATCTTCTCAATTAGGAAGAGTCCATTCCATCAATGAAATTAAAAGTGTGTTTATTTTCGTTATCATTACCTGGAATGACTTTTTCATGGTTTGTTTTGTTGCCCCAAATTCTATTCATTTTTTGGAACAATTAGAGAAGGAATTTCATGGTATTTTTTATTATGAGATTGAGTCATTTAACACCAGTTAGGCAATGACTTGATGAGTTTTTCGTTGATTACACTAAAGGTTTAGAGATACCAAAAATAATGTTAAAGTGTTGATATTTCTAAAAGAGATCTTGCCGAAATAGCTCTCAATGGTTTGCGGTCTTACATTAAAGAAAGATTTGAGGGCTATGAATTCATGAATATTAATCAAGTTTAGAAAAGATCATTGGCTCAAGAAAGTTGAAACAAAGATATAAAAATAAAATTTGATCGTCATGGTGTACATATGATTACTTGCGATTCTGATCATTGGGACAATAAGGGCAAATATGTTTATGTCATTGAAGTTGTGTGGTCTTCTAAACATAAATTGTAGTCTTGCAATTCCTTAAAGTTGATTCATAAAAATCATCAAGACAAGGTGAATTTACCTTTGATATTTCCATATGCGACAAGATTTTGATGAGCTATTGAACAATGGGAAGATCAAGATGTTTAATACTTTACCACCGCATGATGAGTTAATAAGCAACACGCCTAATGTAGATGGCATACACATATTCTCATGCAGCCAATGATTTTGATATTTTTCATAGATAAATACAGTCGGCCATTAACGAAGGATGATTGCTTATTGGAGGTATGCAAGGTGCTCATAATGCTTTCCCGATCAATACTCTCGAATTACATAATCCGAAGATATTAGTTGGTCAATCCAGACTGAATCAACCAAAGGGAAGAAAGGGCTAAACTTTTAAAAAAGACCAAGCAACAATTGTTGGAGAAGTTTTTGACGCTTGTAGGCCAAAGAAAAAACAAAGTGCTTGGGCTACAGAAGTCAGCCTAGCTGACCTAGAAGTTGGCTTTGCCTACTTTTCTAGCTAGAAAAAGTGAAAAAGTATAAATTTCAAGAACATGGTGAGGTGAAGCTTTGAAAAGTTATTGACCAAATACAAGAACAAAGGAGTTACTAAGAAGAAGAATTGTCCAAATAGAGAGGATTTGAAAGCATTAACAAAACATAAAGAAAAATTGAGTCATTAATCACAAAGGAACCTTGCCATTGCACCTCATCCTATTTTTGGTCTGGTTACACTACTACACTCGCACCCTTCACAGCCGCGTCATAACCCACATCGCAGTCCAATTTCGGCCTCGGCAGGAAGCTGTCGACAGTGATGGTCATAGCCTTCACCGTCGTCATCTGGAACCGACTGCGGTGTACACTAACACCGCCAATTGGCTTATGACCCGTCCGGGATTAGGTCATTGCTTCAGTCGTATTGGAGCACGACCCGGCTGTGGATGTACACTAACACCGCCGCATTGGCAAATGATCTGACTGTGTCGAGGCTATCAAAACCACTATGTGGGCACATCAACTGCCTGTGTAGTGGTCACCATCACCGTCGCCTTGTACTTTGACCCGACTATCAGCAGTGCGGGTTCACTATCGATTCGACGGCCGAGATGCCTGTGTTGAGGTTAACACCACCGTCGCTTCAGTGTGTGATCCGCCAGTGCAAAGTCATGGTCACCATCGCCTTGCACCAAATCCGCCTTTAATGATCGTATAGTCGGTGTCGGGTTACTAAAGGATTCGGTGGTGATATACTTTTGTTCCCTGCTACATCATACATATAGCAACGATGATAGAATTTTATCCTGTTTCACAATAGTTACTAATTCAGCTGGGCCCTTAATAGCTCGATGAACACAAAGCATACAGATATATAATCATTACATCCATAAATCATGTTCACAAATAAGAGTACTTTTTACAATAACAATGGACGCTACCATAACATCTTTCTCAACTGATGTCCTAACATAAGCGGTACATAGAGCATACTAAAGGTACTGATCTATACAGACTTACATAATGAAACGACGTAGCTGTGCTCCTTATTCGTGGCACTCTTGCTTGCAAGGCAAAATGAATATAATTAGTGCATCCTTCGGATTGGTAACCAATGCACCATGGAACCTCTCTTATTCATCTCTGATCCACAACCTGAACAAAGCAACAGAATTAATAATATTAAACATACCATTCCTTTAGTTAACAAGCCAAAATTGGACTATAAATACATAGAATGAAAACAACTGCCTACCTTAACAAAGACTATCGTGACGACGAAATACAGGAAATGCATTATTGACGGTAGTTAACAACCATTATAAATCGCCAAAGAAACATGAATAAGGGCATAAATATGATCACCAACAAAGGTCTAGGGGTTTAAACTAACATACTCCATGAGTTTTGGTGAATCTATATTTTCTGTAGGGTTTAACCAGAAAACCGTCAAGGTGGACCTACATGTCAGATTTAATTGCGCTTATCCGCCGTGAAACGGACACTAGAAGGTTCTAGAGGACACCACGCCGAGGCAGAGAGGCAGAGGCTGCCAGGTGGGGCCGGTCGGCCCCACCTGTAGGCCGCTTGGCCCTTGGGCCCACCTATCAGTCTCCGCGTTGCAATGCCGGTTGTCCACCGCCTCCTAGGTTGCATCTACGCCGTTCCTTAAGTCGGTTTGATCCAAGGGCTCATGTTT
This sequence comes from Miscanthus lutarioriparius, assembly GCA_904845875.1. NCBI lineage: Eukaryota > Viridiplantae > Streptophyta > Magnoliopsida > Poales > Poaceae > Miscanthus > Miscanthus lutarioriparius. The sequence continues at coordinate 94,250,038 of CAJGYO010000003.1, read as the reverse complement.
GATGCTCTAGGCTATATATACCATCCCCTACCACCCCTCCCCTAAGGCATCAAGTCATTTGAGAAGATAGAAACCCTAATCATCCTCAGAGCTCCATCATATTCTAGGGCATAGCTAGTTAGGTTAGGTCTAGAGGGAGGCAAGCATGCTTCGCTTGGATTCCTGATTGTGTCAAGAGCGTGGTTTGGTATAATCCTTGTACCCTCTCTCTTTTGTATCTCCATTATTTTTATATGCTTGCTACAATTGTTATGACAATATTAGTATTGATCTTATTCATATTCTTTGTTATAATGTTCATCGTCTACTTTGATTATATACTTAGTATAGCTAGTTTATCATTATGTTTATGCATAAGTTCACAAAGCGCTCGCTCCAAAGTACACGGGGTGAGTGGTCGATATTGTGTAAGCGTGGTGCTTATACATTGTTTACCTGCAGATACACCCTATATTCCGGGCCATGTGGTAGATCGCGGATGTGACACTCCTGTTGAGTTCTTTGTAGTCCACTCCTTGATATAGGTAGCACGTAGGATGTGGTTATGAAGGAAGGGCAAGCTCTATTTTTAATCTTCCTTAGTAACATCCCTTATGTGTAGATATAAAGATGATCTTAGCCATGATTACTGGGTGTAATTGCACTAATCAATGTATGCTTTGACTTGTAATTAAGAATAACATAGGAATTATTCCTCTAATATTTTACTTGACCATGCTAATGCCATAGAAAGGAGTACTCTGAGTGATTTATCATCATCATTGATCAATACTTTTTATATCTCTTATCCTATGACTTACCCCTATTATGAGTAGAATATTGGCTATGGTTTACTTCTCCATCAATGGTATAAGTTATCAATACTTGTCCATGCTAGACCTTCCCTGTGGTAAAATATAAATAATGATACCTGGAATACTCTCGGGTGAAGTGCTACAATGGTATAATTATCTGTGCATTTGCAGATTCCTTTTCATTCATATATCTTTATATTCTTTCTAGTCACATAAAATGATAAAGAACTACTTAGTATCATTCTAGTAGTGATGCTAGGCAGTGCCAATAAGCATCTCTGGCACCATCACTAGGGATAACAACCTAGTAAAGTAATGTTAGGAGATGTAGGTAATTAATAGGTGGCCACTAAAACAAGTGACAAGTTAATAAATACCAACAAGCATTTCTAGCGCCGTTGCCAGGGAAGGTAGCTAGGCAAAGGAAGTATTGATAAACTTATACTTATTGATGTGATCGAGATAAACCATTGACCCTTGCTCAAGCAGGCATACCCTTGTTTTGTCTACTTGTGTATCTTATACAGGGTAATGTATGATCGGTTTTAACCTTCCGACAAATTACGTTGAAGATCCCAAAGTATTAATCAGGAGAACTAGAGCCAAACTCAAGAAAGTCCCAGCTTCAAAATCGGAAGACAACAAGATAAGGCGAAGCTTAACACCTAAATTTGAAGCCATGACTAACAAGACTCTTCGTGAATTCTCTGCTCCAACCACTGCCAACATCTGTACTGGACCTAATGTCAATGTTGGAGACAATGGATTCGAGCTCAAGCCAGCTCTCATCAATATGGTGCGAGCTAGCCAATTTTGTGGAAAGGCACATGAAGATGCGAGTGCACATCTCCAACACTTCCTGGAGATCTGTAGCACTTTCACCATCGTCAAAGGAGTAACCAAGGACACCATACTACTTCGCCACTTCCCATTCTCACTCTTGGGGAAGGCGAAGTAGTGGTTCTACGCCAACAAAGATAGAAATACTACATGGGATAACTGCTCCACTTCCTTCCTAGCCAAGTTCTTTCCCACAGGCAAGACCAATGCTCTACGTGGGAGAATTTCAAGTTTTCAGCAACAACATGATGAATCTATCCCTAAGGCATGGGAACGCTTTCAAGATTACATATCAGAATGTCCTCATCATGGGATGGAAAATTGGCTACTCATGTAGACCTTCTACCATGGGTTAACCAATAGTACCCGTGAGACTATGAATGCTGCTGCCGGAGGTGCATTTTTGTCACTCATGCTTCTAGCTACAATAGCTCTTGTAGAGAAGATGGCGTCCAACAAAGGTTGGAATGAAGAACGTGTTTAGATCCAGAAGAGAGGTGGAGGTATGCATCAATTCAAGGAGGTATACATGCTGTCTGCCAAGATGGACCTGCTAATGAAGAAGCTTGAAGACCGAGCTAATGAGAAGAAAGAAGTCATGCACATTCATGATTCCCGCATGACATGTGAAGAGTGTGGAAACACTGGGCATTTAGGGAACACCTGCCCTAAAATTCATGAGGATATGAACTTTGTCAACAACAACTACTATCGCCCTCAATAAAATCAAGGATGGAACCAGCAACAGAGGCCGAACTACCAAAGTAACTACCAAGGTAACCCTCAAGGTAACAATTATAATAACTTCAATCAACCACCCTTGAGAGAATTAATTGCTAGTCAATCTAGACTCATAGAAGGATTATCTAAGAAGGTAGCTACCAATGATAAAATTCTAGAAAATATAAGTAATATAATAGATAGCTTTGTGTCGGGGACCTAATACTAGGGTACCCAATGAGGCGAAGCTAATAACCATCAAACGTTGATGCTCTCAAGCAGACAAGAATGCAACTGCACTTCTTGTTCATACGACCGGAGGTTGACCGTGCCTCACCCGACCCCCGAGGGCTGGACTCCACCTTGCCCGACCCCCGAGGGCCAGACTCTGCCTTGCCCGACGTCTGGGGGTAGACTCCGCCTTGCCTGACGGCTGGCTCCGCCTCGCCCGACATCGGAGGGCTGGCCCCACCTCGCCCGATGGCTAAGGGTTGGCTCCGCCTCGCCCGACGACTAGGGATGGGCCTCGCCTCGCCCGACCCCCGAGGGCCAGACTCTGCCTCGCTCGACGTCTGGGGACAGACTCCTTCTCGCCCGATGGCTGAGGGCTAGCTCTGCCTCGCCCGACATCGGAGGGCTGGCCTTGCCTCGCCCGATGGCTAAGGGCTGGCTTCGCCTCGCTCGACGACTAGGGACAGGCCTCGCCTCGCCCGACCCCCGGGGGTAGACTCCACCTCACCTGACGGCCGAGGGCTGGCTCCGCCTCGCCCGACGGCTGAGGGATGGCTCTGCCCCACCCGATGTCCTGGGATAGGCTCTGTCTCGCCCGACGTCCCGGGGCTGGCTCCACCTTGCCCGACAACTGCACCCTGCTCCTTCATAATGACGGGCACAGGGTAAAACAGGACATTCAAGTCAACCACAATACCGAGGACCATGCCCTGCACGCCTATAGGAAAGTACCATCAGGATACGATGGGACGGGCGCTTTAAGCCCTTCCAGGCATGGTAGAGTCCAAACAGTGTTGTAGGCGCCGACTTTTGTCTTACAGTGTTGTGGGCGCCACCATTAGCCCTTAGACGTGGATCCTGACATAAGCATACGACAACCACTACAATTCAAGAGAGAACTCGCATCATCTACAGTTACGGATGTATAGTCTCTTCCCCGTCTGCTCTCCGTAGGATCACGGCTCGGTGCCCCGGCACGCCGCACTGTCCACCGAAGTGGGATGGGACGTAACCACTTGTTGAAACGAAGACAGGGCACGGTCATGTCAGGATCAGTGAATGTGCTAACCCTGGCATGGTCTGCCATGTCAGCAGGGCAGGCTCAAGGGAAAAGGAAAACCCAGTGCCTTCAAAGGACCGTCTCTACCTTTGGTTTTTTCCTCTTTCTCCCATCTATAACCCATGCTCTCCCTTGGTCTATAAAAGGGAGGACAGGACACCCCACTAAGGGGACAATCGATTTCATACACATCACACAACACACAGCCAAGCAGCAACCGAGCTCTTGGCATCTTTTCGATCCTTCCATCAGAGACTTTGGACCTGTCCCTCTCTCGACCGTTTGTACCCCCTACTACGAACCTTTTTTGGTACTAATAACACGAGCAGCAGCAAACTAGACGTAGGGACATTCTGCACGAACCAGTATAAACCTTGTGTCTTTTAGTACACCATCTGAGCCTAACGTGCAACAAATATAAATTTACTAGTTGGTGTTTGTTCGAAACACTGATAGTTGGTGCGCCAGGTAGGGGACCTTTGCGCGTTCCACACCAGGCCATGGATGGCTAACCACGGCATCGCGCACATGCGCTTCGGGAGCCTATACTTCATCATCATGGTGGGAGGAGAGTTGGCATTGGCTCACGCGGCCATCCAATCTCTTCCCTCCATCGGCTTGAACCACGAGAGGCTTGGGCGCCAGCTCGGCGTCTCCCTCGAACCCCAGCAGTCTAGGGAGGACCAGCGTCCGCTCGCCCTTTCCAACGCCAATGACATGACATGGTCTTCTAAAGGAGGATCCCTCTCTCTGAAACGCCACATATGGAGCGCCCCGAGAGCCCTTCCGTTCGGTCTTTGCAACACTACGACGACCATTAGCCACCTTGTGGCACGACGCATGGTTCAGCCGCCCACGAACAACGAGTTCGTGGGGGTAATCAAACATGTCATGGAGTCTCTCCACAACCTCCTCACAGAGGAGTCGGGGTCATCCTCTAGCTCCGACTCTAGCAGGGGGAGCCATCACCCCTCCCGAGACTGCTTCATGATGGGTACCCCCGAGGGGCACATCGAAAGCATCTTCATGGAAGAGGCTACCCCGATGGGCGACCTTGATAGCGAAACTGAAGGGGAGACAATGACCCCACCTCACATGGGGGTGGAGCAGCTAAGAGTCCGAAAGCAGGAGATTGAGGAAGCCGGAATTCAGCTTGTGCGGGAATACACGGAGGCCGATCGGGAGATCGAACGCTGCAGAGACGGTGGGCGCACACGCGCCAGGGCCCGTGACGTGAACCAAAGGATCATCGCCGATGATGAAGCTCTTCCTCGCTTCGCCTAGGCGAGCCAAAATATCACCACCACAACGGCCTTGCTCCATGGCCTTCCAGAGGTCGCGATGCCCGAGGATCGTCCGACCCACCATGAAATTCACACGCTGCTCGAGCGTGCAGCGGCGCAGCAGGCGGAAAGCTCGTTGTCTCGGCGACGCGAGCTTGACACCAGCCAGCGCGTGCCCTCGGTGCGCCCCGCCAGGGATGCGTCAGTCCACCAGGCACCACATGGCGGTAGGCAGCGCGCTGCGATCCCGATACATCAACGTCTCGGCCGCAACTGCGATGCATGCAGCAGTCTCAACACCCGCAGACGCACTATGGGGGTACGACCCTAGATACCCACGGTAGACCACATGGGTTGCGCCCCTAGGGGTGGCCTAGCCCACAAGACGAAGCCTTACGGGGCACGACTCTGCTCGGCACCTCCCGTAAGACACCAGGAAGATATCCTGAAGATGCTACGAGATCTGTTAGGATGCGTATGATCCCAAGATTCCTGTAATCTATTATTACTTTTTGGTTATCTCTCAGATCTAACCAAGTTGTAACCCTACCCCCCGGACTATATAAGGTGGGCAGGGACCCCCTCCAAACTCACGCAATATTATACGATAGCCAATACAAACCAACAGACCATAGGAGTAGGGTATTACGTCATACTGACGGCCTGAACCTGTCTAACTCGTGTGTCTCTGTTGCCTTCTTGTTCTTGATCACACGCTTCTCTGCCGATCAATCTACCTTTGTGGGATACCCCTCGAAGGACTATCGACGATATTCTATTGACAGTTGGCGCGCCAGGTAGGGGCTTGCGTGTTGATCCATGGCAAACCAGAGTGGATCTCAAAATCAATGTTGTTTGCGACAACGTCCTTTGGCAACAGCAACTACAACTCCACACGCCCGTGGGTTCCAGCCCTCATACGTCTAACGCAGTCCATCAAGAGTCTGGCTACTACTCCCGTGCTGCCTGCCTTCGCTACGAAAGGAGTCCAACGTCTCCACGACACAACTGCATGCAATTCCTTTGGCTGATCTAAGTCTGATCTCTTGATGGAAGGATCAGCTAGCGTCAACTACGGCAAGAATTCTAGTGCTATCCATCTCGGATACAACAACCAAGACGACGCATGCATCAATTTTCACCGATCCAAATTCAAGAACAACGTAGCCAAAGGCTACGTTATGACTCAGGCTCTGGCCTTTGCGCAACCAACGTGGTCTGGCTATGCCTCTACAACGCGCTGATTACTCCACTCCGTCACGAATCAAGCTAAGTCATAGCTTTACTATTCTTCTAAATATTCTCCGATCTTCGCATATCGCCATAATGTTTCTCCGAGCTGTTTTCTCTATATTTGCTCCCCAAACAATTTTTCAAACCCCCGAACAGTCATGTTGATGCTCGGACGCCTCTAGAGACGACCCAGTCTCCAGCTCCTCCCTACACGTGCTCCGGGCTCCGCGCTCTGCGTTATGGGTGGTTGGTTGCGGTTCCTTGGTCACACTTGTTCCTCCTACATGTTATGGTTAACAGGCTAGCTAGGGCTGGAGACTCAGCTACACGCTAACTGTTTGGGTGGTTTGTATTAAATATAAATACATCTTCACACCAACTAATCGCTGAGCTGCATACGCTATTTCATCACCGTTACTGATTTTTCTCCGGAGTTCATATATTTTTACATCATGTACTACCCGTTCTACATATTTGTATTGCAGGATCATCCTCCAACTGATCGGACCACCTGGCGCTCGGACTTCTCCACCAATCAATTGGTCGGACCAATTGGTTCATGCACTCCGTCGCTGGCCAATTGATCGGACTGTTCATCGGTCGCTTCTACTTAATGCTCACTTCATCGCCGACCAGACTGTTCATCGTTGGTGCTCCATCGCCAGCTACGCCAGAGACTCCTCAGTGCTCGGACATCGCTAGATATGCTGTGGACTCCTCGGTGCTCGGACATCGCCAGCTACGTCGGTTACTCCTCGGCGCTCGAATTCTTTGTGCTCGGGGACAAAGTGGGCACTCTTCACGCCATTTCACCTTGTAGACATCACCAGCTATGCCGGGGACTCCTCGGTGCTCGAACATCGCCAGCTACGCCGGGGACTCCTCGGTGCTCGGACATCACCAACTACGCTGGGGACTCCTCGGTGCTCGGACCCGCTAGCTATGCCGGGGACTCCTCGGTGCTTGGACACCGCCAGCTACGTGCGGGGACTCCTCGAAGCTCGGACACCACCAGCTACGCGTGAGGACTCCTCGGTGCTTGGACATCGCCCGCTACGTTGGGGACTCCTCGGTGCTCGGACATCGCCTGCTACGCCAGGGACTCCTTAGTGTTTGGACATCGCCAGCTACGCCGGGGACTCCTCGGTGCTCGGACATCGCTAGCTACGCCGAGGACTCCTCGGTGCTTTCGGACATCTTTCACACTTCGCGGAGACTCCTCGGTGCTTAGACAACGCCAGCTACGCCGGGGACTCCTCAGCGCTCAAACATCGCCAGCTACGCCTAGGACACGTCACCAGCTATGCCGAGGACTCCTCGGTGCTCGGACATCGCCAGCTATGTCGGGGACTCGGTGCTCGGACATTGCCAGCTACACCGAGATCTCCTCGGTGCTCGGACGTTGCCAGCTATGCCGTGGACTTCTCGATGCTCGGACATCGCCAGCTACGCCGGGGACTCCTCGGTGCTCGGACATTACCAGCTACGCCGGGGACTCCTCGGTGCTCGGACATCTCTAGCTACGCCGGGGACACCTTGGTGCTTGGACACCGCCAGCTACGCCGAGGACTCCTCGGTGCTTTGACACCGCCAGCTATGCTGAGGACTCCTCGGTGCTCAAACACCGCCAGCTACGCGCGGGGACTCCTCGGAGCTCGGACATTGCCAACTATGCGCAGGGACTCCTCGGTGCTCGGACATCTCTAGCTACGCCAGGGACTCCTCGCTGCTCGGACATCGCCTGCTACGCCGGGGACTCCTCAATGTTCGGACATCGCTAGCTACGCCGGGGACTCCATGGTGCTCGAACATCGCCAGCTACGACGGGGACTCCTCAGTGCTCGTACATCACTAGCTACGCCGGGTACTCCTCGGTGCTCGAACAACGCCAGCTACGTCGGGGACTCCTCGGCGCTCAGACATCACCAGCTACGCCTGGGACACGTCGCCAGCTATGCCGAGGACTCCTCGGTGCTCGGACATCGCCAGCTACGTCAGGAACTCCTTGGTGCTCGGACGTTGCTAGCTATGCCGTGGACTCCTCAGTGCTCGGACATCGCCATCTACACCGGGAACTCCTCGGTGCTCAGACGTTTCTAGCTATGCCGGGGACTCCTCAGAGCTTGGACATCGCTAGCTACGCTGGGGACTCCTCGATGCTCGGACATCGCTAGCTATGCCAAGGACTCCTCGGTGCTCGGACATCGCTAACTACGCCGGGGACTCCTCGGTGCTCAGATAGCACCAGCTACACCGAGGACTCCTCGGTGCTCAGACATCACCAGCTACGTCTGGGACATGTCGCCAGCTACACCGAGGACTCCTCGGTGCTCGGACGTCACCAGCTACACCGGGGACTCCTCGATGTTCGGACATCGCCAGCTACGTCGGGAACTCCTCGGTGCTCGGACGTTGCCAGCTATGCCGTGGACTCCTCGGTGCTCAGACATCGCCAGCTATGCCGGGAACTCCTCGGTGCTTGGACGTGGCCAGCTATGCCGGGGACTCCTCGGAGCTCGGACATCGCCAGCTATGTCGGGGACTCCTCGGTGCTCGGACATCGCCAGCTACACTAGGGACTCCTCGGTGCTCGGACATTGCCAGCTACGCCGGGGACTCCTCGGTGCTCGGACATCGCTAGCTACGCCGAGAACTCCTCGGTGCTCGGACATCACCAGCTACGCCGAGGACTCCTCGGTGCTCGAACATCGCCCTTGGTGGTCGGATCTTGCTACGTCTCATCGGTGTGCTATCAAGCTGCTCCATGCTGTTTGGATTACGGTGCTGATCTTAGGCAGCACGTCTGGGGTCTTGATACGCGCATGTTGGACGACGTCGGCAAAGCTTTCAGACTTCTTTTTCTTTGACCCTGCTACAAGATTCATTCCTCATCTTCTAGCAGGCCCAGGGACTAAGTGGGCACACTTTCTGACCCTGGCACCACGTGACTGCGTCACCTACTGTCAAGCTCGGGGACTAAGTGGGCACACTTCACCTTGCGGTGAATGTGCTTTTTCTCACTTCGGGGCTACGCCCGAGGAATGGCTGCCTGCTCGGCTGGTCTTTTACTATTCTTCTACTTTGGACCCTGGCACCACATGACTACGTCATCTACTATTAGGCTCGGGGACTAAGTGGGCACACTTCACCTTGCGGAGAGTGTGTTTGCTTAAATCTAGAAGACTCCGCGCCTCTTGAAGCTGAAGAAAACTACCTCCTTTTCTCGTGGTCGGAATCTAAGTGGGCACACTTGGTCCACTACGAAGAAAATTTTTGATTCTGAACTTGAGCTACTTACACCCTTATGGTAGGCCGTACTTGGGTTATACTACTCGGCTACGGTTCACGCTGCTCGGCGATAGTTCACGCTGCTCGACAACTGCTCACAACTACTCGGCAACTCATCACGGTGGTCGGACCATGAGTTTGACTGCTCGGCTTTGTTCGCACCTGCTCGGACAAGCTCAAGATGGCGTTGCACAACGGGTACAAGGCGCTCGGGGACTAGCTGTGGGGGGTATGACCCCGAATACCCATGGCAGACCACATGGGCTACGCCCCAGGGGCAGACCAGCCCACAAGATGAAGCCTTGCAGGGCACGACTCTGCTCGGCGCCTCCCGCAAGACACCGGGAAGATATCCTGAAGATACTACGAGATCTGTTAGGATGCGTATGATCCCAAGATTCCTGTAATCTATTATTACTTTCTGGTTATCTCTCAGATCTAACTGACTTGTAACCCTACCCCCTGGACTATATAAGGTGGGCAGGGATCCCCTCCAAACTCACACAATATCATACGATAGCCAATACAAACCAACAGACCACAGGAGTAGGGTATTATGTCATATTGACGACCTGAACCTGTCTAACTCGTGTGTCTCTGTTGCGTTCTTGTTCTTGATCACACGCTTCTCTGCCGATCAATCTACCTTTGTGGGATACCCCTCGAAGGACTGCCGACGATATTCTATCGACGTGCACCAACAACGACCCGAGAGAAGGAGCCCGCTGTGGCTATCATCCTTGTTGCGGCAGGTGCTATGACAGCAGTGAGGACCAGAGCCTGAGCCTCGGCCTACCCGGCCCTCAGGCCTTCGGCCGGCACATCCTCAATGCTACTTTCCCACAAAGGTACCGACCACCTACCAATATCTCTAAGTACTCTGGGGAGATAAACCCTGGACTTTTGCTCGAAGACTATCGGCTTGCCTGCCAAGCCGGTGGTGTGGATAATGATGACTTCATTATCCGCAACCTTCCACTGTTCTTTGCCGATTCGGCACGAGCATGGTTGGAACACCTACTGTCCAACGCCATCCAGAGTTGGGCGGATCTAAATGAGATCTTTGTGGGGAACTTTCAGGGCACATACAAGCGCCCTGGGAACACATGGGACCTCAAGAACTGCCATCAGAAGGCCGATGAGAACCTCTGAGGGTACATCCGGCGGTTCTCCCGGCAGTGCAATGAGCTCCCTAACGTCGCCGACACCGACGTTATAGGAGCCTTCCTATCCGGGACTACCTGTGACTCTTTGGTTCATAAGTTGGGATGCAAGGGCCCATGAACCACCAAGGAACTCCTGGACATCGCCACCAGCCACGCCTTAGGAGAAGAGGCGATTGGAGCGATCTTCGATCGTCTCAAGGGCAAGGCAAGGTGGGATGAGGGCACCGGCGAAGGCACCTCCAACTGTTCTGCCAAAAGGAAGAATAAGAAGCAACGGCGCGAGGATTCGCTCGTGGCCGCCACTGACTGCAAGGGTGGTCGAAAGCCTGCGGAAGGCACTCTGAACCACTTCAAAAAATTACTTGAGGGGCCATGCCCGAACCACGCCTTCCCGGTAAAGCATCTACTCAAGGATTGCAGCCTCATGCGACGGTTCCTGTTCGGAGGCTCCAACAAAAGGGAGCAAGGAAAGGACCCTACCCCCACCGTGGACGACTCCAAGGAGAAGGACGATGGCTTTTCGACGCCGAATGGCTACCTTATGATCTTTGGAGGATCAGTGGCCTATGACTCCAAATGCTGCCAGAAGGTCGCACGCCGCGAGGTCTATATGACCGAACCGGCCACGCCTACCTTCCTCTGGTGCTCAGAGTCCACCATAACCTTCGACCGGACCGACCATCCGGATAGCATCCCGCACCTAGGGAGATATCCGCTTGTAGTTGACCCGATCGTCGGCCCAAAGTGACTCACCAAAATACTGATGGATGGAGGCAGTGCCCTCAACATCATGTACGCCAAGACGCTTGACGAGATGGGCGTCGACCGGACACGCCTCCGCCCAACCCGATCGCCTTTCCGTGACATCATGTCCGGGAAGCAGGCCATGCCACTCGGGCTGATCGATCTACCCGTTACCTTCGGGGATTAGTTCAATTATAGGACTGAGACCCTCACCTTCGAGGTGGTTGGGTTCCCTAGAACCTTCCACGCCATCCTAGGACATCCATGCTACACGAAGTTCATGGCCGTCCCCAACTATACATACCTCAAGCTAAAGATATCGGGCCCCCACAGGGTCATCACCGTTGGCACCTCCTTCCAGCGCACCTATGAGTGCGAGGTCGAGTGCTGCGGTCATGCCGCAACAATCGTCGCCTCAGGGGAGCACGCCACCCTCAGGGAGGAGGTCACTGAAGAAGCGCTCGATGCCAAGAAGTCGATCGGGTCATTTGAGTCGACAGAGGGCTCTAAGGAGGTCCTCATAGATCCTAATAGCTCTGAGGGCAAAATGGTACGTATTGGTACCATGCTTTCCTCCAAATAGTAAAGCGCGCTCATCGACTTCCTCCACGACAACAAAGACATCTTTACATGGAAACCCTCGGAAATGCCAGGCATACCAAGGGAGGTCGCCGAGCATGCCTTAAAGATCCACCTAGGCTCCAAGCTGGTGAAACAACACATGCGTCGCTTCGACGAGGAGAAACGCAAGGCCATCGGTGAAGAGATAGCAAAACTATCGGCTGCCGGATTCATCAAAGAAGTGTACCACCCAGAGTGGTTAGCTAATCCCATTCTTGTACGAAAGAAGAGTGGGAAATAGAGGATGTGTGTTGACTATATGGGTCTCAACAAGGCGTGCCCAAAGGATCCGTTTCCTTTGCCATGCATAGACCAAATAGTCGACCCTACCTCGAGGTGCGAAACCCTCTACTTCCTTGATGCATACTCTGGCTACCATCAAAACGCGATGAAAGAGTCTGACCAGCTCGCAACGTCTTTCATCACGCCCTTCGGATTGTTCTGCTATGTTTCAATGCCACTCGGACTAAAGAACGCTAGGGCTACGTACCAGCGCTGTATGCTCAAATGCTTTGGGGACCTCATCGGGCAGACCATTGAGGCCTACGTCGATGACATCGTAGTTAAGTCCAAATGGGCTGACCACCTAGTTGCTGATCTTGAGCAGACCTTTGCAAAACTCAGAGTGAATAGCATCAAACTCAATCCTGAGAAGTGTGTTTTTGGGGTCCCAAGGGGCATGCTGCTCGGCTTCATCATCTCCGAGCGTGGCATCGATGCCAACCCGGAGAAAATCTCAGCCATCACAAGGATGGGCCCGATTAAGAACATAAAGGGGATTCAGCGAATCACAGGGTGCCTCACCGCACTCAGCCGATTCATCTCATGCCTCGGCGAATGAGGTCTCCCTCTTTATCGACTCTTGAGGAAAGCCGACCGCTTCGAGTGGACATCTGAGGCCCAGGAGGCACTTGACATGGTCAAACTGCTTTTGACAAGGGCCCCGACCCTCGTTCCTCCAAGCAATGAAGAATCCCTCCTGCTGTACATAGCGGCCACCACGCAAGTGGTCAGCGCCACCATGGTAGTAGAGTGGGAGGAAGAGGGCAGGCCCTCAAGGTGCAGTGCCCTGTGTACTTCATTAGCAAGGTACTATCCGACTCTAAGACCCGCTACTCCCAAATCCAGAAGCTCCTATACGCCGTCCTCATCACCAAGAGGAAGCTATGCCACTACTTCGAGTTTGGCTACATCCGGCTATGCCATGTCCCCCACCATGGCTGCATCCGACTGCGCCTAGCTCATCACGGTCATGGCCACCTCCACTTGCGACGTCGGGGCCTTGGCTTGTGGCACCGCACCCACCACAGAGGGCGCCGCACGCGCGAGCGGCATCTCCATCTGCCCTGACGTAGGAGGCGGAATCACCTCCGCTGTCATTTGTTCGGCGACCCCCAAGGGCGCTCCATCAGCCCCGGCGTCTTCTTGACCCATCGAGGGCACGGGCGCCACCGCAGGTGACACCTATTCGGCCGATGAGGCCGCAACATCGGCTTCGCTCCTACCCAAAACAGGAGCAATGTCGGGCGACAGCGCCCATCCCGCCTAAAGAGCAACGCTCTTCTTGGGTACCAGCGCCAAAGAACGGCCCCATCTCAAGACTTTGCAAGAGTTTAAAGACATAAGGTCACACTGAAATACAAAAAATAGAGAAATCGGTGACTTACGTTGGCACTGTTGGGTGATAGGGATGTTTTGGGGACGAACCCCTAGATTCCTGCTCCAATTCATCTGGGCGGGACCGTTTTGTGCCTGCCCCCTGCTCCTGGGCAGAGGGGCTCATCTCCCTTACCTCTGAGGGCACGGCGGCGGAGCCACCCCTCTCTGTCAACACCTCGGGCGTGGCGCCAGATCCGCCTGCCCCTATCAGCTCGTGGCGCGCGGCAGTGGAGCTGCCCCCTCCCCCGGCACCCCAGGCACGGCAACAGATCCGTCCGCTCCCACTGGTCCTAAGGACGGGCCAACGGTCTGGCCCGCCTCCTCCGGTCTCACGGCCGCATCTTCCCCGACGTGGAACGGGAAGGGTCCTTGCATTGACGAGTGGGCACCTATCAGCGTGTCCTCGCCTTCCAGGTCGCCCCACTCAATGTCGGCAACTACCTCGTCATACTTGTCGTCGTCGTTGTCATTGTCATCGTCACTATCTGTCTCCTCTCCTCGCTCCCGTGCTTGTTGCTTCTGTAGCATCTTCTTCCTCTTGAACTCCTTTGTCTTCCTATCCCACTTAGCCGTAGTGCGATTCGCCGCCACCACGAGCGGGTCCTTCGGTAGTGGAGCCAGGCTATCCGCGAAGATGAGTCTCTTCGGCTGGTCCTGCTATCCCGAGGTCAGCATCAAGGGGTCGAGAATTCAAGTAAAAAGGAGGCACGGGGAAAGAGAACTTACGAAGCCGATGAACCCTAGTTCTGACCATATTGGGGGATGCCCCGACACCAGATACATGAAATCAAGGACAATGCCTATGTTGTCCTTCGAAGGCTCCATCGCCTCCTTGATGCGCTGTGCCACTTTGGAGGGGGGAGCGCTTCATCGACAAGTGTCGTCCCTTCGAGCGATGCTTCGGGCACCATCAGGTACAGGGGAAGTGCGTGGCTCATTAGCAGCGCCACCCTTCGCGTATGGTAGGCGCCGATGATCCCCGATCCCTTCATGCCCCTCTCCTTCAGAATTTGGTGGGTGGCGAGATGGTCCTTGATCTTCTTCTTGGTTTTGTCCAGGACACCCCACTTCCACAACTCTAGGACCTCTTCGATGACGCGCCCAGAGAACGCTGGCAAGGGGGCAACAGCGTCATCCTTAACGTAAAACCAATGTGAATGCCACCCCTTGTTGGATGTCGACAGACGCATCAATGGGTATTCGTTCACCCGGTTGTTGCGGAGATGAATGCCGGCACATCCCACCGGCATGCTCAGCTCTTGCTTCTCGACCCGCTTCTTCAAAAGGTTGACGACGAAGAGATACCACCATAGGTCGAAGTGGGGACTAATCCCCAAGAACCCCTCACACAGGGAGACAAACACCGCAATGTGTTGGACCCCATTGGGATTAAGGTGCTGCAACTCCACCTTATAGTAATCCAGCAGCCCCCGAAGGAACTTGTGGGCGGGGATGGCGAATCCCGGCTCGTGAAAGCGAGCAAAGGACACAACATAACCTTTGGGTGGCGACGGCTCGTCCTCATTGCCAGGCAGCCGCCACTCCTCAACGACGGTCAGTGGGCAAAGGAGGCCATGGTGAATGAGGCCCTCCAGGCACTGAGGGGTGATGTCAGATCTGCACCACCGCTCCATGGAACAATTGGGAGGGGGGTGGATGCGAGCTTGGTGGCGGCTACGATGCGGGTATGGGAGGCTCATGCGTTTGGCGATGGAAGTTGTAGATGCAAAGGCGAGATGGCAAAGTATGGAACCCTGGGGGCGAACCCCTTGGTTTTATAGGGGTGATGGATGCGAGAAGGGCAACCGTCCTCCTAGATCTCTGTGCCTGCCATGATACACCACCACATCACATTGCGGGATATGCGCCCGCGATCCCTATCCTTTCCCACCAAAAGTCATGCCAGACGCTTCGCCTTCCCGGGCAGACTAGGACTCTTTTCCCACATAGGGGATACAGGTCAAGAACCATTTCTCTAGCCCACCCAGGCCCAGAAGTTCAAGGGCTGGCCCAATAGTTTCAACGGATGTCCCAACGAGGGATAGGCCCGCAAGTGGCCAGAACTCAGGCAAACGAACCTCAAGGAATCTCGATCCGCGATTGAGTCTCAACCGGGCTAACCCTGGGCGAATCCCCGCAAATGGGATACCAGGGTTCCCTTTAAGCTATCCAGTTGTCAAAATACCCAATCTCACAGCCATACCCGCGAAGGGTCCGAAATACCCCCGGGGCGATTCTATCCGAATCACCCGGGGGCTCGGGGGCTACACCCGACGGGTGCGCTCGCGCGCACCCTCTGGCGAATCGAACCCCCCTGGGCGATTCTATCTAAATCACCCAGGGGCTTGAGGGATACACCCGATGGGTGTGCTCGCGCGCACCCTCTTGCAAATAAAAAAAACCCCGGGCGATTCTATCCGAATCACTCGGGGGCTCGGGGGCTACACCGGTCTGGTGTGCTCGCACGCGCCCTCTGGCAAGTAAAAACACCACCCGGGCGATTCTAACCGAATCACCCAGAGGCTCAGGGCTACTATTGGGGACCTAATACAGGGGTACCCAATGAGGTGGAGCTAATAACCATAAAACTTTGATGCTTTCAAGCAGACAAGAATGCAACTACACTTCTTGTCCATATGACCGAAGGTCGACCGCATCTCGCTCGACCCCCAAGGGCTGGACTCTACCTCACCCGACCCTCGAGGGCTAGACTCCGCCTTGCCCGACGTCTGGGGGCAGACTCCTAAAGGCCTGACGGCTAAGGGCTGGCTCCGCCTCGCCCGACGTCGAAGGACTGGCCCCGCCTCGCCCGATGGCTAAGGGCTGGCTCCGCCTCGCCCGATGACCAGGGACGGGCCTCGCCTCACCCGACCCCCAAGGGCCAGACTCCACCTCGCCCAACGTCTAGGGGTAGACTCCGCATCACCCAATGGCTGAGGGCTGGTTCCGCCTCGCCTGACGTCGGAGGGCTGGCCCCGCCTCGCCCGATGGTTAAGGGCTGGCTCCGCCTCGCCCGACGACCAGGGATGGGCCTCGCCTCGCCCGACCCCCAGGGGTCGACTCCACCTCGCTCGATGGCTGAGGGCTAGATCTGCCCCGCCCAACGTCCTAGGACTGGCTCCATCTCGCCTGACTTCCTGGGGCTGGCTTCGCCTCGCCCAGTGACTGCACCCTGCTCCTTCATAATGACGGGCACAGGGTAAGATAGGACATTCGAGTCAACTACAGTACTGAGGACCATGCCCTGCACGCTTGTAGGAAAGTATCGTCAGGATACAACGGGACGGGCGCTTTAAGCCCTTCCAGGCATGGCAGAGTCCGAACAGTGTTGTAGGCACCGACTTCTATCTTACAGTGTTGTGGGCACCGCCATCAGCCCTCGGACGCAGATCCTAACATAAGCATACGACAACCACTACAATCCAAGAGAGAACTCACATCATCTATAGTTACGGACGTATAGTCGCTTCCTCGTCTGCTCTCCATAGGATCATGGCTCGGCACCCCAGCACGCCGCAGCGTCTGCCGGAGTGGGATGGGACGTAACCACTTGCTGAAACGAAGCCAGGGCATGGTCATGTTAGGATCAACGAACATGCTATCTCTGGCATGGTCTGCCATGTCAGCAGGGTAGGCTCAAGGGAAAAGGAAGACCCGGCGCCTTCGAAGGACCGTCTCTACCTTTGGTTTTTTCCTCTTTCTCCCATCTGTAACCCCTGCTCCCCCGTGGTCTATAAAAGGGAGGGCAGGACACCCCACTAAGGGGATGATCGATTTCATACACATCACACAACACACAACCAAGCTACAACCAAGCTCTTGGCATCCTTTTGACCCTTCCATCACAGACTTGGGACCTGTCCCTCTCTCGACCGTTTGTACCCCCTACTACGAACCTTTTTCGGTACTAATAACACGAGCAGCAGCAAACTGGACGTAGGGAGATTCTGCCCGAACCAGTATAAACCTTGTGTCCTTTAGTACACCATCCGAGCCTAACGCGCAACAAATATAAATTTACTAGTTGGTGTTTGTTTGAAACACCGACACTTTGCTTCTGCCATTAAGAACTAGCATAGTTTTAATAAAATGATATAATCACAAATAGCTCAGCTGGCGGCTGCTGTTTCTCCATCCGACAAAGGTAAGATTCTGGGGAAACCGGAAGATCTTGAAACTGTAAATCTTGTCGATATTCACAATGCAGCTTACTACTACATGGAGCCATCGACGGGAAGGTGAATAGATTATTCACTTCCTAACAAGAAGGATGATCCTGGGAGACCTGTCATCCCCATCGCCATTGGACCTCACATCTTCTAGGAAGCTGTCTGTGACTTCAGAGCAAGTGTCAACATCATGCCTAAGGTAATTTATGAGAAAATCCTAGGAGATCCTTTGTTATACACAAATATGCGTTTGCAACTTACAGATTAGTCACTCTGCTACCCCAAGGGAGTTCTTGAAGACGCCATTATTCGAGTGGGACAATCATATATTCCCGTAGACTTTGTGGTTTTGGAAACATGTGGAGATGAAAGGACACCCATCATCTACGCGGACAGTGCAAAGATCTGCTTCACAATCAAGGACAAGGAAGAGAAGTTTTCTTTCAAGAATCATATCCTGCAATCTCCTGGACATCCGCAGACGCCGTACCCATCCGAAGAGACAATAGTGACTAAGAGAAGAACAACAGAAGAAGAAGGAAGAATAAGATCAGGCAACCACAAGAAGAATCAATCAATATGATCAACACACTCAGATCAGAGTACGACCACCTCCTTGCTTCACCATTCCTTGCCAAGAAGGATGATCCTGGTGTACCGACGATCGAGTGTACCATTGGACAAAGAATCTTCCACAAGACCTTCTACGACATTGGATCGGGTGTCAACATAACGTCCAAGGTAACATATGATTATTTATTTGGTAACGAACCCATGTACCCTACATATATGCAGTTGCGGATGATGGACCAATCAATCCAATTCTCAGAAGGAATAGCAAAGGACGTTATGGTAAGAATACACAACCACTTTGCCCCTACCGACTTCATGGATTTGGACATGGGAGAAGAAGACAACGATACACCCATCATCCTAGGAAGACCGTTCCTCCAACACCAACGCGATCATCTACGATGAATCTGGACAAGTCCACTTCCAATTCCCTAGAGAAAATGTACGTTGTTATTTCAATAGTAATACTACTTATGAGCAGCCAAAGAAGAACCTCTCTAGGAGGAGACGTCGATCATCCCAACATCATGGGAACCAACCCCTATGGAATGAATGGGCGGAAGATGAATAACCTGAAGACTTTGTGAAAAAGGAACCTACACCGCCTAAGTCAAGCCCACCGGCCAAGCAGGTCTGGAAGAGGAAGGTGACATAATCAGAATCACAAGAGATGCAACCATCAGGGTCTCCATCACTGAGATCGGATGATACACCTGAAGAATGAATAAGACTGGAGTAAAGTCCTGTCCGAAGAACATGAAAATCCAAACCCTCGTCGTGAGGTAATATCGGTAGTTATCCATATTTATTTTCAGTATTGCATGAATTGTTCTTACTTTAGCATATGTACTTTTCTACATTAGCATTATATTAGTTAAAAATATATGCATACATCTAGTTATATTTCATTTTCTGCATATAAAGAAAAATAAAAGTTTTATTACTGCAGATCATCATCGCATAAGAAAATAAAATAAAAATATTATTACATCCTTAAGCCCCATGTGAATAATTTTCATGGTGTAACAAGCCCAAGGAATATTCACCGTGGTGGCATAAAAATAATATATATATATACATATATATATATATACTATGCCTACATATTTTTTTCTTGCATATAAAAAAATAGAAAATCCAAAAATATTAGATAGACATCCTATTAAAATTCTGCCATTAGAAAATCTATCTAAACCCACAAGAACAAATCTCTGAATGGCTGACCGCTAACCCCTTATCTCAATCAAGCCACGAGTTTGTTCTTGTTAGAGTATTTTGCAGGATGATTTACATGATCAAGAGCAAATTCACTCAGTTGTCTTCATCTCACTCCACTCGTGAATGAGAAGGACATACGCCAATAAACCCGCTCTGAGAAAGATCAATCAACATCCAACAATCGACCACGGCAACATCCAGCTTGGGGGAGGAGCATCCCCCATATATCTAGCTAAGTATTTCCTAACTTTAGTTTTACTATTAGTAAGTTTGCTTTATATTAGCTAAAGAAATAATAAGATGCATAACAAAATAAAAATTTATCTTAGTCAGTTATATATATATATTATAAGGTGTGATCTTAAAATTTGAAAACAAAATAAAAGTGTGTTTAGTTTCCTTTTTAGTTTGATTTTTCTTTAAAAAAATAAAAGAGCTAAATAAATAAAAGGACATTGTAGATAATTTCTTACAATAGAAATGATGAATAGTTGCTCTGTTGTAATTCCTTTCAAGTACCTAGTTTTCAGTCTTGAATTCTCCCAAGTTTTGGATAAGACTGTTTTGATATAAGAATTTACTCTGAACTTGAACCTCGTGGGTAGCATATGCTTGCTCTAAATCTAGGTAATTGACGGATATGATATGAGAAGGTCTGAGCTGCTGTTTGTCTTGTTCCAAGTGATACTATAGTTCTGGAGATTTATCTTTTAAAAAATATAAAAATGCTTCATGATGAGTTCCTTGTATAACAAAGCTTGAATTCCTACCAGAGCCATAAATGATATTTAGACTAGGAAAACTTCTACTCATATATGCTGCATGCTTTTACATTAAGTTTAGTCAAGCTTTGTTGACCCTCATCAGAGGTTTGTCATGCTCTTAAAATCAAGATCACATACACACCACCCACATATGCACTACTCCTACACTGGGGGTAGGCGCAAAAACATGTCATTCCATTTAGATCCACTTAAAAATATTTTACTCCTACACTGGGAGTGAACACAAAAAATATACCCTATAGGATATCTCCAAATAAATGCTCCAAAGTTCTTGTTGCTATCTCTCAAAAGTTTTGTTGCAAAAAAGAAGCATGTGGCTATGCAAAAGTTATTCAAAAAAAGAAAGAGTATTGAAAAAATGGATAAATATCCGAGATATCTAAAACAATGGGTACTTAGATACCCGTCTGAAAAAAGAAGAAGAAAGAAAGAGATGAATAAGATAGCCCATGTTTTCTTGCAAGGTTATGTTTCCAAATTTCAGAAAAAGAGATAAGTTTTCAAGGAGGAAAGTAGAATTAGGTTAGCCACCATATATATACCATACATTCACACATGCACATCTTGATTTGATTGTATGACTCAACTCTCTTTGAATCTAAGGTTTGACTTTACAATATATGTATTGCAAGTATGCTCTTTCATGCTTTTTCCACTCCTATGAGCTCCATATAAGCTCTAGTTGTAGGAAAAGAAAGGGATAACATCACAATTGCCTTTGGTAATGTCGACAAAAGATGCTCGGCAGTCCTCTGAGGGGTGTCCCATGAAGGTAGATTGATCGGCAGAGATGCGCGTAATCAAGAACAAGAAGGCAATAGAGACACAAGAGTTAGATAGGTTTGGGCCGTCTACATGACGTAATACCCTACTCCTGTGGTCTGTTCGTTTGTATTGGTTATCGTATGATATTGCGTGTGATCCAATGCCTTAGGCAAAGCCTAGGATCCATATAGGGATGTTGACTAGGGGACCCCTGCCCCTCCTTATATGCTCTAGAGAGCTAGGGATATAAGGAAAGTATCCTATTTGGTATTATACAATATCTAATAAATCACATCTTCTCGTAGCCTTGCAGTGCATGCCAACCAGTGTCGTGTGCCGCACACCTTGATCTTGTGGGTTGGGCCACCTCTGATGGTGCGGCCCATGTCTTGTCCTATGGGTATCGGGGGTCATATCCCCCATAGCTAGTCCCCAAGTGCCTTGTATCCGCTGTGCAACACCGTCTTGAGCATGTCCAAGCAGGTGTAAACGAAGCAGAGTAGTTAGACTCATAGTTTGACCAGTCTAATGAGTTGCCGAGCATATGTGGACCATAACCAACCAGCTTAACTATCCGACCGAGCATGGGCTTACCCAAGTAAGGCTTGCCAAAAGGATATAAGGAGCTCAAGATAAAATTTGAAAATTCTTCCCCTTAGGAGAAGTGTAGCAACTTAGACTCCGTCAATAAGGAGTGTAAATCAAGAAATAAGCACTACATTCACCGCCAGGTGAAGTGTAGCCCCTTAGTCCCTGAACCTGCTGGAAGATGAAGAGTGAATCTTGTAGCAGGGTCAAAGAAAAGAAGTCTGAAAGCTTGCCGACATTATCTGACATGCGCGTATCAAGACCCCAGACGTGCTGCCCAAAATCAGCACCCTGATCCGAATAGCATGGAGCAGCTTGATAGCACACCGATAAGACGTTGCAAGACCCGGCCGCCATGGGAGTTCCCAACTTAGCTAGCGATGAAGCGATGAACAATCTGAACATCGAGGAGTCCCTAGCTTAGCTGGCGAGCCCCCAGCGTAACGAACGATGAAGCGACGAACAATCCGAACACCGAGGATACCCCAGCTTAGCTAGCAAGCCCCCAGCGTAGCGGATGATGAAGCAAAGGACAATCCAACCAGTTGGTTGGTGAAGAATCGAGCACCGAGCAACCCAACCAACTGGTCGGCGGCGAAGTGAGTGCCAAGTAGAAGTGAGCGTCGAACAGTCTGACTAGTTGGTTGGCGATGAAGGTCATGAACCTAGCGGTCCAACTAGTTCATCGGCGAAGAAAACAGCGATGGAGCTTGTCGGAGACATCGACATTGTAGTCCCCGAGCCTGATAGTAGGTGAAGAAAGCAGGCGAATCGACAGACGAGACATAGCAAAATCCGACCACCAAGGGAATCCCCAGCATAGCTGGTGATTCTTGCACGAAGAATCTGAAAGTCGAGGAGTCCCCAGCGTAACTGACGATGAAGCCCATGAGATGAGCAGTCCAACCAACTAGTCGGTGGAGAAGTGAATGCCGAGCAGGAGTGAGTGCCAAGCAGTCCAACCAATTGGTGGGCAATGAAGTCCGTCCGATAGGTGGTCCGACCACCCAGACGATGATCATCTTATCCAGTCCCTGAGCATAAGCTCGTTGACCGAGCCATGCCCCTGCGAAACAAATGCGTAGAATAGGTAGTATATGATGTAAAAATAAAATATATGAACTCTAGAGAAGAATCAACAATGGTGATGAAATAGCGTATGTAGTTCGGCGATCAGTTGGTGTGAACACTTAGTGTTATTCTGAAGATGTATTTATATTTAATATAAATCGTCTAACCAGTTAGTGTGTAGCTGAGTCTCTAGCCCTAGCTAGCCTGTTAACCATAATGCGGAGCGTGTAGCCCGTGTGCGTGTAGGAAGAGTAGGGCATCGCTAAGGAGGCGCTGCCGACCACCCCAAACGTAGAGGGCAGGCGCTCGTGCATGTGTAGGGAGAAGCCGGAGATAGGGCCGTCTCTAGGAACATCCGAGCGTCAACATGGTTGTTCGGGCATTTGCCTTAGGCTTAGCTATATGTCATCTTTAAGATGGTATACATGAAAGAAAATCATTTAGAGAACAAACATGGAGAAAACAGCTCAGAGAAACATCATGGTGATATATAAAAATTGGAGAATATTTAGAAGAATATTAAAGCGTGACTTAGCTTTAGACGGAATGTTTGGTCGGTGTCAATGAAATTGCCTGGCTCTTGAGCTTTCGGGCTTGTCGTCGTGGCTGCGATCACTGTGGCGTCGTTCGTCAGGGCGATCGTCATTGCCGACCTACTTCCTCGAGTAGCGGGGCAACAGGCGGTGAGTTGTTGGTGAAGAAGACCTCGGAGGTGGTTCCGAGATCGGATCTGCTGTCGCAGGCATTGGTATGGTCGGCGCAGAATCGACCTGCACCGGCTTGAAGATCTCTCTATCCCCATCAGCATTGATGATCCAAGAGATCGATCTGACCGTAAAGATCTAGTTGGGCTTTGGATAGGACAAAGAGCTTGAAAAGTGTACAATCTTGTTCGTCATGGAAACAGCATGCACACCCCTACCTAGCGCGCCAACTGTCGACAAAAGATGCTCGGCAGTCCTCCGAGGGGTATCCCATGAAGGTAGATTAATCGGTAGAGGTGCGTGTAATCAAGAACAAGAAGGCAATAGAGACACAAGAGTTAGACAGGTTCGGTCCGTCTGCACGACGTAATACCCTACTCCTATGGTCTATTGGTTTGTATTGGCTATCGTATGATATTGCGTGTGATCTGATGCCTTAGGCAAAGCCTAGGATCCATATGGGGATGTTGACTAGGGGACCCATGCCCCTCCTTATATTCTCTAGAGGGGTAGGGTTACAAGGAAAGTATCATATTTGGTATTATACAATATCTAATAATTCACATCTTCTCGTACCCTTGCGGTGCACGCCGACCAGTGTCGTGCGCCGCACGCCTTGATCTTGTGGGCTGGGCCACCTCTGATGGTGTGGCCCATGTCTTGTCCTGTGGGTACCGGGGGTCATATCCCCCACAGGTAAGGATCCACAAATATCACATATATTAAGAGACTTGAGAGTGTCATACAATGGAAGCTCTGAGTTTTATTTTAAAAACTTACAAAAAAACTCTAGAATACTGGTTGAACAAAGAACTTGAGGCATAGTGCTTGACTTGATCGTTATGTCTTTCGATTGCTCAAGACCCAAGTGAAGGCTAAGAAGCCCATGGTTGAAGGTAATATGGGTGAGTTTGAAAGTCAGATCGGTTTATTCTAATCTGGAGGAGAATTCTTGTTTGAACGCATGTGTACTTTTGAGTAGTGAAAGCATTGAAACAACCCCTGATCCAATTTTTGCAAAGTTTAATTTTGCTAAGGGACTAGCAAAGGTTAAGCTTGGGGAAGCTTGTTGACGGTAGTTAACAACCATTATAAACCGTCAAAGAAACATGAATAAGGGCATAAATATGATCACCAACAAAGGTCTAGGGGTTTAAAATAATAAATTTCACAAGTTTTGGTGAATCTATATTTTCTACAGGGTTTAACCAGAAAACCGTCAAGGTGGAGCTACATGTTAGATTTAATTGCGCTTATCCACCGTGAAACGGACACTAGAAGGTTCTAGAGGACACCAGTGGACACCACGCCAAGGCAGAGAGGCAGAGGCTACCAGGTGGGGTCGGTTGGCCCCACCTATAGGCGGCCCAGCCACTGGGCCCACCTATCAGTCTCCACGTTGCAATGTCAGTTCTCCACCACCTCCTAGGTTAATCTACGCCATTCCTTAAGTTGGTTTGATCCAAGGGCTCATGTTTGATGCTCTAGGCTATATATACCAGCCCCTACCACCCTCCCTGAGGCATCAAGTCATTTGAGAAGACATAAACCCTAATCATCCTCAGAGCTCCACCATATTCTAGGGCATAGCTAGTTAGGTTAGGTCTAGAGGGAGACAAGCAGGCTTCGCTTGGATTTCCGATCGTGTCAAGAGTGTGGTTTGGTATAATCCTTGTATCTCCATTATTTTTATATGCTTGGTACAATTGTTATGACAATATTAGTATTGATCTTATTCATGTTCTTTGTTATAATGTTCATCATCTACTTTGATTATATACTTAGTATAGCTAGTTTATCATTATGTCTATGCATAAGTTCGCAAAGCGTTCGCTCCAAAGTACACGGGGTGAGTGGTCGACATTGTGTAAGCGTGGTGCTTATATGTTGTTTACCTGCAGATACACCCTATATTCTAGGCCATGTGGTAGATCGCGAATGTGACATTCCCATTGAGTTCTTTGTAGTCCACTCCTCGATATAGGTAGCACGTAGGATGTGGTTACGAAGGAAGGGCAAGCTCTGTTTTTAATCTTTCTTTGTAATATCCCTTATGTGTAGATATAAAGATGATCTTATCCATGATTACTGGGTGTAATTGCACTAATCAATGTATGCTTTGAATTGTGATTAAGAATGACATAGGAATTATTCCTCTAATATTCTACCTAACCATGATAATGCCATAGAAAGGAATACTTTGAGTGATTTATCATCATCATTGATCAATACTTTTTATATCTCTTATCCTATGACTTACCCCTGTTATGAGTACAATATTGGCTATGGTTTACTTCTCCATCAATGGTATAAGTTATCAATACTTGTCCATGCTAGATCTTCCCTGTGGTAAAATATAAATAATGATACCTAGAATACTCTCGGGTGAAGTGCTACAATAGTATAATTATCTGTGCGCTTACATATTCCTTTTCATTCATATATCTTTATATTCTTTCTAGTCACATAAAATCATAAAGAACTACTTAGTATTATTCTAGTAGTGATGCTAGGCAGTACCAACAAGCATCTCTGGCACCATCACTAGAGATGACAACCTAGTAAAGTAATGTTAGCAGATGTAGGTAATTAGTAGGTGGCTACTAAAACAAGTGACAAGTTAATAAATACCAACATACACCTTTACTGCTATGCTAATGACTCCATGAATAAGGGAACATAAGAAAGATAGTAAGGCCTGTTCATATGGAAACACCCTCTTGATCTACAAAAGCGGATGACACGGGCATGGATGGCATGAACCTTTTTGCGGTCCATGTCATATGCAATCAGTGTTCTATCCTTCCTGACAAGGAAAATAAAATTCCATTCTGGATGAACTGTAATCACTCTATAGTCCTCATCACAAAGCTCAGAACCAACTTTAATATTCAGTCCAAACAGTTCCTCTGTGTCCACAACATGCTTCAAATTCCAGTTATCAGTACCATAGTCTTCAAGTATCCACACTAAAAGCCAAGACCTATTGCGAAAATCAGCACAACACACACAGGTGACCCTGAGCTTGATAGATGGACATTTCAGCACCACCTAGTTTATGAATTGTCCTCCATGTCTTTCCCTCCATATCCACAGCAACTATCATAGAGTACTCAACCATGTGCATAAAACCATTAAGAAAACACTTCTCGATTTTGAACGTACAACAATACTACCCTTGCCACATTCAGATTCCTTAAAGATCCATGTTGCAGTTTTAGATGAGTAGATCTCCACACCTACGCACGCACCCTCCACCTCAACAAATTCATTCACATGGAAGTGC
Organism: Miscanthus lutarioriparius; assembly: GCA_904845875.1. Lineage (NCBI taxonomy): Eukaryota > Viridiplantae > Streptophyta > Magnoliopsida > Poales > Poaceae > Miscanthus > Miscanthus lutarioriparius. The sequence goes on along the minus strand of CAJGYO010000003.1, from coordinate 94,223,240 downwards.
GAGGGTGTTGGTTCAAAACCTAAGCGAGCCTGACCAACAGAATGGATGCTACGCGGTAGTACATGTCATTTGTCGGTCGCTGGATTGCAGACAACATAATGACGTAATCCATCAGGCCCAGCACACCAGCAAAGGACAAGGCCGCTGTAACAATCTGAGACTAGGACTTTTTTAACGGGAAGGGCAAGAAGGATAATGAGGGTTGTTCATCAATGACGCTGGTGAAATGGCGATTGCCCTTCCACCAGCTGCCATAGAATAAGCTAACGACAGTCTGTGAAAGCTTCTTACGTTGATAGGAGTTAGAGATGATGCGCCTCTAGGAGCGACAGACACAATTACAGCAACACAAGGACCGGGCAGGGAGGTAGCTGAAGATGTCGGCAAGCACATCATCTGAGAGGTTGTCCACTGCGTTCCTCATGTTGTGGGCCTCCTTCATCTGGAAGGGCACCTCCAGCAGAAGAGATGAGGCTGCCCTGTCGTGGAATTGCATCAATAAACATTAGTAAGGAGATGAGTTTCGAGCATAAGGGATGGCAATGCAAGTAAGGCCTTATTACACTTGCCTTTGGATCTGGCGGTGGTGAGCACAAGTGGCAACATCGGTGATAGCAACAGCTCGTGCGTTGGTGGTCATGAGCAGGAGCGGCCATGACAAACAGCAGCAATGAGGACAAGAAAAGGTATGTGTGTGGGGGGAGGGAGGGGGCAGCAACGAGGGGGGAAGGGTTAAGGGGGGATGTTGGGGCAGGGGTTGCTTATTCTCTGTGTAACTTTTACGCCATGCGGGAATCCAAATTTCATCAGTTCCGCACGGGAGGGTTCAAACGTGGGATTGGAAATTTGCAACTAAGCAGCGGTGAATGCACAGTACCATCACCGTCGGTTGGGTCCCATTACCACCCGGATACTATTGTATGATAAGGTGATAAATACTAAGGCACACAATCTTAATGTTTAGCATTGAAACAAAGTGAAACTGCGCACCTAGAAAACTAAGAAAAGCACAATTGCAGTACTCAGATTGAAAGGAAGCCAACTTGAGTTCGATGGTGAATAATAAGGCACACAGATTGACAATTAAAGAAAGCCAAACTACGCACTTAGAAAACATAAGGAAAGCATAATGCCAGTACTCTCGAATTGAAAGGAATCCAACTTGAGTTCCATACATTCATACCGAATAATTAGGTGGACACTACCAAGCTAACAAGCATGCCGAAAGCTAAAATGGAGATACTAATTAGGCCAACACTATGCAAAAGTTAAAAGGCCTTCATATGTACATCATTGGTTGCATAATTAATCACTCTCCATGTAGATCCTAGTCGAACTCCATGGGATCGTTGTGAATCTCCATAATATCCTAAAGATCATTGTCGACCTCCACATGATCATTGTCAATCTCCATGTCATCCCGAGCCTTGACCACTACAACCCTGTCCACATCCATTGGTACACTTTCATTTAGCTCATCGACTTTGTTCACAAAGCACTGATTCAGTGAACCAATACTAAGGACAATAAGGCTCACAAGCAGCACTCCACGGATATACAAGGCCACAAACTTTAGAACGAGATTATGCATTTTCATCTGCAGATCCAACACAATTACTGTAGCTAGGTTGGAGGTGAAGGAGGTGAGAGCACAAGAGAGCAATACAAAGGAATATAGAATCCGATGAAGGAGCAGATCCAGTGCAGTTACCTTAGATCCGGATGGAGCAGAGAAGCAGGGATGGCGCGCTGAAGATTTGTGCGCCGACGAGGTTGGAGGTGATGGAGCAGTGAGCACGCGAGAGGCTGCCTTTTGTCCGACGCTAGCAGGGTGAAGCAGAGCAAGGGAGTAGAGTGGGGAATGGATGGGAGGAAGGTGTGGTAGGACCATAGGAGTGTATATACAGTTCTATAAATTGGTTGCCCTTATATCAGGGCCCAGTGTCTAGAGAAGTAGGATGCCTCCAACACATCAATTGATACTTGGATCAACTATCATTTATAGTTCAATAAATTGAACACCTGGTTAATCACATTGCATTTAATTCAATAATAGTTGTACAATAGTGATAGATTTTAGTTTGACATATCAATTGATACTTGGATGTACTAGCATTTACATTTCAATAAATTGAACACCTAGATAATCACCTTGCATTTAGTTTAACAATAGTTGTACAAAAGTGACAGATTTCAGTATGATACATCATAAATTGATACTTGAATCTACTGCGGTGAACTAAACAACTTGCCAATGAACATGCCAAGAACTAAGGTAAGTACAAAATAGGTGAAAGAAGAACAGGAAGCACATTTCTTTCTCAAAGGTATGAAATCTTCCATCATCTTCATTGGAACCCTGGCCATTTCTTCAATCTGTGGCATAATCTCTTCCTCCTCCTACAGATGTTCTTCATTTGTTGTAACATTGGCCTCTGCCTTTAGCTCCCAAATCTTGTTACGTAAATCCAAAATAAAAGTCCTCATAAATTTTCTATATTGGGGATCATGCCACTTAATGAACCCGTAATCTAAGTCAGGCTACGAAAAAACCAAATTACCATAAGTATAGCAGGATTTTAGCATTTGCATTGCGAAAATAGAATGAACAAGAAAGAAATCGAGTTACATTATTTGCCCTACATCATCTGTGGTACCAACATCCTGGGTTTCCATCACTCCACAAAATCCACCGAGGCGTCTTCAAGCCGCAGCGACACAAGAGTGGTGACTGATAGCGTAGGGGTAGTTCTTGACATGGCACGGGATGAGCGACCCCCTCCCGTTGTAGCCTCCTCTGCTAGAAGCCGGTGTTCTTCTCGCGACGGTGCCCTGGGATGGTGCCGACCACTGGGAGGAGTTGGAGCTAGATGTAGCCATGGAGCAGTCAGGGTTCAAAGTATTGCACACTCTGAGTGAAAGAGGTCAGCCCAGGCCTTTTATCTAAGCTTTTGCTTCCCGCCAAGGCGCCAAAACGTCCTTCAAAACCCTCGGACTCCCGCCAAGATGAAATGTTGTGTCACCGCTGGTTCAGGGTACTATCCGCCTGTAGAAGAAGGCTTGTTTTGGATCCTCTGTGCTTACATAGAGGTGTACACGTGGACCACAATCAAGACCAACTGATTTAATTAATAGTTCAACCGAAGTAATAGTTCAACTATTATGCAGTACTCATACATACTAATCCAGAGGTTTCATCAGTACATATAAACTTCATTAACATAAAAGTTTCACAAATTCTAAGACTTAATGTCGGATGGGTAGGCATTTGCTAAGGTACTCAATTGGTTGATGCGGTCCCGAAAGCCAGAGGTAGTGAGCCATAGCGAAGATGACAGCATCTCCATCCACGGACACATTGTATCTATAAAGTATGTCTTCTTCCTGTCCAGTTCTGCAAAGCACAAAAATCTCTTCACAAACAGGGTCTTGAATGATTCTTGTCAAATTTTGTGGTCTGAGGAGATGACAAACAACGGCTTCAACAATCAACAGTCGGTCCGGGTGAATGCTCTATCCCCAAGTAGCAAACAACATCATCTGGGGTCCTGGTGCCACCCCTAGCCGCCAAAAGGCAAGGTTGCTCGCATTGTAATGGCTTCTTCTGAAGTATGACATCTGTTGCAATGAAGAAATTCCTAATATGAGCAAAACTGATATCGAACCCAAAACCAATTGGAACCAAATGCAAACAGCAAGGAGGGTGACTGAATCCATCTAACCTTCATGGGGCATTGTCCACGATGACAATGCAAGGTGCTCGAGGCAGGGCAAGCAAAGGCAGGTGGGAGAATGAAGATGAAGCAACTGGTGGGGAGAATGAAGATGAAGCAACGGGTTTTTTAGTGGTTCCAACAGCCGCCAATGTGTCGATAGGGCCGAGGGGAGTTCGGGAACGAACCGGGCAGTTCTAGGTTTCTTTTCCAAACGGACGGTCCAGATTGATCGACAGCTAGAATGGACGGCACATGATAAGGTAAACAGTATTTGTATTAAGCCGACCAATGCCACGCTAATCCAATGCTATAATAGGATGATTGTCAGTAGTTGAACTGCTATTAGATTCTCCTAGAACCGGAACCGTACATGATAGTTTTTACTTTTCATTCATATACATACAGAAAAAGAAAAAAAACTTTCATCGCGTAGCAATATCTCCTGGAATATAGCAAGGATCAAAGATAGATAGCAAGAACAGCACTAGGAAACATAATATTTCAAAGAACTTTTTTTCATTGATTCATTGCATATATAGATAAATACAATTTGGACGAGTATACGATTGTACTCGTCCGAAAACATAATAACTAAAATAAACTATTAAAACTACTTATACTAACTATAAACTACTTAATCTAAATATGATCGCCTCCCTCGCTTGGGAGGAGGCGAGTCGAAGTCAGAGTCATCAGAGTCGGAGTCATCGTCGGTGTCGTCATCGGCGTTGGCGTCGTCCTCCTCCTCCGGGTCCTCCTTCTCGGAGCTCCACAGAGGACTATAATCAGAAGGCATCCAGTCGTCAAAGGAGACATCCTCCTCGGAGGATTGGTGGGCTAGCAAGTCATCCTCGCTGGATGACGGGTTGCTTGGAAACTTAATGGGGCTATCCGATATTTTCTTTGTAGATTAGAAGAGAAGGGGATGATGGATGAAGAAGAGGGTGGTTTTAGAGGAAACCGGGCTTGAAGAATATGTAGAGCAGTGGGTATGGCTCTTTGGCTTTAGGCGGCAGAAGTAATGGTGATTTGACGGCCTTGGAAGTTGAGGGGGCATTCAACACTCACGCTGAATTTTTACCGCCGGTTGACCAAACGCTAGTTTTGGACCGCCGGCCAAAACGTGTATCCCAGTCGGCCTGGCTTTTCATGCGACAGAGGACATGCAACCCCAATACCACTACCGCATCTACCGTTAACCCGTCGGTGGTAGCAATTTCTACTGCCGGTTTCCTTCCTTAGGAGGCCTCGCTATCGATCAACCGATGGTGGAGGTATCACACCGTCACTTCTATCGCTACAGCAGTGAAAGTGGTGATAGTGATAAGTCAATCTGTAGTAGTGTTACCCTGTGGACTAAGTTATATCCTTGCATGTATTCACCTTAGGGTTATAGTAGTATGTATATGCAGCCATATATTATTCAATATCCTATTACTTACTCAAACTATAACTCAGTACCATGATGGATTGTTGCTAGCAAATAATTTGGTCAAAGTTTCATATTCAAATCACAAGGAGGTTGAAGGGGATCAGATTGCTTTCTCCCCGAAGAGTCCAAGAAGGAAGTTGTGTATCGGCCCCACAGAGGGGGATCTAAACTCCAAGGGGGGCTTGAATACAATTTCCCTTCTCCTTGAAGGATAAAAGGAATGTTGTACTAAGCCATCATGTCACCAATGCTAGGCGTGCCTACCCACATTTGCACAAAAGTGACATGACCGCTACAGAACCCATAAGTACAACACAATAGATGGGGACAGGACATCCTTGTCCCTGTGGCACAATTGATGCCATGCCCTGATGATGGGCGCATAGGATGGAAGCCCATTACCTCCATGACTTTGCCCCTAAGAACAGGCGTGGTGCGCACCACCATCCCAAGCCTGTAACAGAACCGACCAATTATACGAGATTAAGTAAGAAAATCTTCCGTCGAAGCAGATAATTTAGCAAACTTAAACCCGTATAACCCGGTAGTCCGTGAAACCACGAAGGATTTTAAACCAATCGACATACAAACCAAGATCGTACAAGTTTAGCAAGTACCGTCACACGTTACATAAAGTTTGCAACGACAGTTGATACATCAGAGTTTGGAACATAAAGTTATTACATACCAAGTTCGAACTGAAATAGCGGAAGCAAATAGTTTTAAAGCCATACACACACTTTGGATTCAGATACAGTGCCAGTAGGTAGTCATCTCCAACAAAAGCATCAGATGAGAAATACGGAGTGACCATTTGCCCTTGGTCCTAGTTGTCACCCATCGCCGGGTACAGGCAGTTAATGCAATAGCCGTAGTACATTTGACCGTCTGCAACAATAATGGGAACAATGCCCTGAGTACGAGAAGGTACTCAGCTAGACTTACCCATCTTAAACCAAAATAAAACGACACCAAGGATTATGCAAGGCTTTCTTTAGTGGGCTAGCTGACTCTTTTGCGAAAGCATAAGTTATCATGAATAAACCATTTTAAGTACTTTGCATCATCTTTATTATAACTTATCCATCTAGGTAAGCACCTATACTATAGCAATCACATGATTAACCAATAACATCCCGTTACCAATTTAGCTTAGCATAACTCACATCATCCAGATAACAATCATTGTTCCATAATAATTACTACGATGCCGTAGCTCAAGTCAAGTGCTCACTATCCAGGAGCGATGGCGATTCAAATCGATTTCTAACCAGCTGGTGATTTATTCCTCACACAAACCATGCTTCCCCTGCCAGGGTAGCTTAGATCACAAATGACACTTTTCAGGTAGCCGCGGGATAATCTGGAGCCGTAGTACCTAGGGACCGCCCGACAGCTAGGAATCAGGTCACACCTGCCCTTGGGCTCACTCTTCGCGCCCCTGTCATACCCCCATCAGCACCAATACACGCACTCGTGTAGATCCTAGCCCGAATAGTGCCACTAGCTTCGCGGTCGAAAGGTACTTTATTCGGCCAGCTAAATGTGAGGCATGCGTTCAACATGACAAGAGGGACGAGCAACGATCGGTCCTTAATCGACACAGACGGAAACTAACAGCACCCCAGAACCCTGTCTGGTTGCCTCCAACTATTCCGTCCGGTCTCCAATTCTCCATCACATATGGTTAATTCCAGGATATCATTCTTTCCATAGCCAATCTCTTCCAGTAACCACCTATAATGTAGGTGACCGGGTATCACCGATTGCTACCGGTCTAAGCAAGGCTAAGCAGTTATTCGATCCTGACCTAACAGGGTAAAAGATAATAAGGTAGGCAAGGATAGTAATAAATGCATTAACGGTTTCAATCAACTCCTACAACTTAATGCAACAATATATAAACTCATATATATAGAAAGAATTGCTTTTATAAAGTAGGAGACTTAGAATGCTTCGGGGCTTGCCTCGTTCGAATGAACTAGGTTGATGATCCACGCACTCCGGCAAGTCCTCTCCTTGCTCCTCTTCCTCTGGCACCTCCTGTGCCTGGACTTCTTGTGGATCTGTCCTGGTCTGCTCTTCCTAAACTGCTACTAGCAACTCCTCTTGCGATCCTATATGATGCAGATGTATAAGTGCTAATGCATAGGTGCATCAGAGAGCTGACATGTAATGATCATGATGCATGAAATGTAGATGACCATGTTTAACTATATCGGGCATAGTAGAGTAAAGCCCTTCTACAAGGTAGCCAACATCATCCAATAACATGTACTACTATACTACTACTGCAACCATGGTACTAACATGCCAAGTCACCACATCAATCTAAGATGCTTCAAAGATACACCAAAGCCAACATTACTAACTAATCACGCGTTAAAGGAGATTTGTTTATTTCATGTTAAACTAGGGCTATAACAGAAACATATATCTCTGGTGCTCATAAAAATCTGAGAAAATTACAGTAGCATAGTACTATTCTAAGTAGACTACCATAAAATTTCATTGCATTTAGATAAGTATAACAGCCTACACAAAAATGACAAGCTATGGTAGACAATTAAGCATGAAAATACTTTGTACTACGAAAAGTGTCAAACAACATATTTGGTATTTTTCCCATGATCTACAGAGCATACAATTACTGTCCAAAAAGTTTCACCTACATGTATTATTCATATTTTTAGCCCTAGCAATTTTACAAGAAATCAGCAATTAATACACATAACCTACCTAGCCATATTTTTCCACATAACCTGCATGACATATATTTTTCACTAAAAGTACATCTCAAGAATAGACTAACAAATTTGGAATCATATTTTTCTGATACATATAGAATTTACTGCACATTTCACAAGATATCAGCAATATCAAGAATTAAATAAAGCTCTACATTAAAGTAGCTCAAAAATGACATGCAATATTTTTATCATGTAGATCTGATGACAAGGAACACAATAAATTTTATTTCAACAAATTTGGAGCCATGTAACTCGAGATCTACATTTTACAAGCTTTTTAATCCATTTTTGAAATCATTTTAGAAATCCTTTTAAAAAAAACAGCCGAAGAAAACGCTGGGTGCACCCGGATTTGAACACGCATGTACACACACAGCGACTGACAACGGGCTCGGGGGTCAGCGGGACCCCACCCGTCAGCCCCTGAGGCAGATGAGGCCGCGCTGTCCGGCGGGAGCTCGCCGTCGGCGAGGTGACCGGCGACGAGGTCACCACCAACGTGACCACCTTGCCAAGGCGGACACGGTAGTGCAAGTGGCAGGGCTGGAGGAGCTCGAGAGCGAGCTAGCCAGCGGCCATGGCGGCGCGGTGGTGTGGCTCACCGTCGGTCGGCCATCTCCAGCCGAGAGGGGGCGCGAGAAGTGGCGTGGGAGCTTCACCGAGCTCAGGCGGTGCTCGTGCGCGTGAAACAATAGTGAGAGGGAGTACGAACTGGCGAGGTCCACGGAGTGGAGTGCTCCGGTGAGCTCAGCCATGACTCCGGCGAGGGATTCCTGGGGAAGGGGAGCTTCCCATGGCTTACCGAGGCGAGCACGAGGCGCGCGAGGAGGAGGCGATGTTCAGGGCGAGATGGAGTGAGCTCAGGTGAACTGGCGCAGCCAGAACGGCTACGCCGGCGATGGCGCATGGCGGAGCGAGCGCTGCGGCTGCTGCTTGTGTTGGCGGAGGAGAGAGCGAACTAGCAGAGTGAGGAGGAGCGCAGCAGGGTCGGCAGGTGAAGGCGAGCGCGTGGCGTAGCCAGGCCCACCGGGGTGCCACCCGTACGCCGTCGCCGGCGTTCGGCGGCCACGCGGCGGCTGCGGCATAACACCGGTCGGGCGCGGCGCGCTGGTGAGCGGGCGAGGCGCGGGCTAGGCCGGGCCAGCTTGCGGGGCTGGGCCAGAAAGGAGGCAGCGGCCCAATAAGGTAAAAACGGGATTTTACAAATTATTTGAAATTCCTTTTTCATTCAAACGAAATTTTAAACTAATTCAGAGCAGTTTCAAACTTTAGCCCAAAAATAAAAGTTGCTCAAAATTTTATTCTCTACAACTTTGCTTTATGACCAAAGTCAAATTCCAAATATATTTTGAACTACAGATTTAAAGCCAAATAAAATTCCAAAACCCTAGTTTTGAAGAATTAGTTTAAAAGCAAAATTTGGCAAGAATTTAAATATAAACTTGGCTCCAAATTGTATCCTGATTGTTTATAAGCTATCTTAGTGATCAACCCAAGAAATCATGGCATCCAAACATGAGCATGGCATTCCCACTAGTTTAAACATGATGAATTTCAATCAATTTAAACATCACATGAAATGATACGTCATTTCTTTCGAAATGAAATGCATAAATGAGGCTTATGCATAATAAAATGATGATTATGCTCATAAGATGGAATGTTAATGCATGCTTAACACCGAGGTGTTACAGCCCTCCCCACTTATAAGAATCTCGTCCCGAGATTTTGAGTTACGAACCATTTGTTATAAAAATCCTTATAAGTGTTTTGAAGATACTCTCCTGTTTCCCACGTCGCATCACCATCATTGTGATGACTCCACTGTATCTTATATGTTCTCACCACTTTATTCTGAGTGACTCTGTCCTTAGTGTCCAAAACTCGAACCTGTTGCTCATGGTATTCCAAGTCTGATTTGAGCTGAATGCTCTGAGGTTCTATTCTCTCTTCCGGAATACGCAAGCACTTCTTCAACTGTGATACATGGAAGACTGGAAAGATCGAACCCATCGCTTCTGGTAACTGTAACTTATAAGCCACGGGACCCTTCTTTTCTACGATCTTGTACGGTCCTACAAACCTAGGAGCAAGTTTTCTCTTTACTCCAAACCTTTGTACCTTTTTCATTGGAGTAACCTTCAGATAAACGTAGTCACCTACTTCAAACTCAAGAGGTCTCCTCCTCTTATCGGCATAACTCTTCTGGCGTGACTGTGCCGCTTTCATGTTTTGTTGGATAATATGGACCTTTTTCTCAGCCTCGTCAACAAAATCAATTCCGTAAAACCTTCTCTCTCTAGGCTCAACCCAATTCAATGGTGTCCTACATTTCCTGCCATACAATGCTTCAAATGGAGCCATCTTGATACTTTCTTGGTAACTGTTGTTGTAAGCGAATTCTGCCAAAGGTAACCATGATTCCCATGAACCCTTAGACGATAACACACAAGCTCTAAGCATATCTTCTAGAACAACATTAACTCGCTCTGTCTACCCATCTGTCTATGGGTGGTAAGCTGTACTACGGATCAAGCTAGTACCCAACCCTTTATGAAGATCCTCCCAAAAATAAGCGGTAAATTGGGACCCACAGTCAGACACGATAGTCTTTGGTATACCATATAATCGGACAATCTCTGCAATATACTTCTCAGCATACTGAGGTGGTCGGAAAGTTGTTTTGACTGGTAAAAAGTGAGCTGATTTGGTAAGGCGATCTACGATTACCCAAATCGAATCATTCCCCTTCTGTGTGGTAGGGAATTCGGTGATAAAATCCATACTTATATCATCCCATTTCCAATCTGGTATTGACAAAGGTTGCAACATTCTTGCGGGTCTCATGTGAAGAGCCTTCACTCTACAACACAAGTCGCAACGAGCAACATAAGCTGCAATCTCCTTCTTCATTTTTGTCCTCCAATAACGAGGTCTCAATTCTTGATATATTTTGTTACTTCCAGGATGGATAGATAACTTAGAGTGATGAGCTTCATCCATCAATTTGTTCTTGAGCTCTCTATCTTTAGGTACAACTAGACGGTCCTTAAACCATAGCACTCCATGTTCATCCACTCTAAATTGCCTAGTCGGTTCTCTCTTCATTTTCTCCTTGATATGGAATATTCCTTTATCTGTTTTTTGACCCTCAATGATCTTGCTCTCCAAGGTACAGCTAACCTGGATGTTATGCAACACTGCAGGATGTAACAAGTTGAACCCATCCTCAAACAATGGTTGCACAGCAAGAAAATGTGACTTCCTACTTAAGGCATCTGCTACTACATTTTCCTTTCCTGGATGATAGTGCACATTCAGATTATAATCCTTTATCAGCTCTAACCATCTTCTCTGTCGCATATTCAACTCAGTGAGTAAATATGTACTTGAGACTCTCATGATCTGTAAAGATATTGCACACATTCCCAAGCAAGTAGTGTCTCCAAATCTTTAGAGCATGCACAACAGCTGCAAGCTCTAAATCGTGCGTAGGATAGTTAACCTCATGCTTCCTCAACTGACGTGAGGCATACGCAATAACTCTCCCATCTTGCATCAGGACACATCCTAAACCATTCTTTGATGCATCGCAAAACACATCAAATGGCTTCTCTATATCTGGTTGCGCCAGAACAGGAGCAGTGGTTAGCAATTTCCGCAAGGTGCAGAAAGCTGCCTCACACTCCTCTGTCCAAACGAACCTATGATCCTTTTGTAATAAACTTGTCATCGGCTTGGCAATTTTCGAGAAGTCTGGTATAAAACGATGATAGTAACTGGCTAATCCAAGAAAACTCCGAACCTCATGAACTGTACTTGGTGCCTTCCAGTCCATAACCTCTTGTATTTTACTAGGATCCATTGAGATTCCATTTTTAGATAACACATGGCCGAGAAAAGGAACTGTCTTTAGCCAGAACTCACATTTACTAAACTTAGCATACAACTGGTGGTCTCTGAGTCTAGTCAAGACAACCCTTAGGTGCTCGGCATGATCCTGTTCGTTCTCAGAGTATATCAGAATGTCATCAATGAACACAATCACGAACTGATCCAATTCCAGCATAAAGATCAAATTCATCAGATACATAAAGTATGCAGGAGCATTTGTCAAACCAAAGGACATGACAAGATACTCGTACAAACCATATCTGGTGGAGAACATGGTTTTGGGTATATCTTGTGGTCTAATCTTGATCTAATGGTACCCTGATCTCAAATCTATCTTGGAGAACACTTTGGCTTTTGACAATTGATCAAACAAGATATCAATCCGAGGTAAAGGATACTTATTTTTAATTGTCACCGCATTCAGTGGCCGGTAGTCCACGCACATCCGTAAGGAGTTATCCTTCTTCTTCTTCACGAATAGTGCGGGACATCCCCATTCCGATGAACTTGGCCGAATTAAACCCTTAGTCAACAGATCCTAGAGTTGTTTCTTCAACTCGGCTAATTCATTTGGAGGCATCTGATAAGGCCTTCTTGAGATCGGTGGTGTTCCAGGGATTAACTCAATGGCAAACTCAACATCTCTGTCTGGTGGAAGACCAGGTAACTCATCTGGAAACACGTCCGAAAACTCACACACTACTGGAATCTTGGCGAGAAGAGTAGTTTGGACTACACAAGTTGTACTGGCCAGATCTATTCTCCGAGGTAAGGTTACTTGAAATGTACCTTCTCCAATAGGTTCCTTGAGAGAAATGTTTCTTCCCCCAACATCAATTACTACACCCATCTTAGTCATCCAGTTCATTCCTATAATCACGTCTAGAACTAGCCCTGGCATAACTATCAAGTTAAGCTTATCTTGCTGTTTGCTATGCATAGGGTTACTCCCGGATTATCTCGATTAGTTAATGATCAGCCCCATTTGAATCGATCCGATAAGCACATTCCAATTCAACTATCTTTTGCTCATACTTTCTTGCAAATGCTTGACTTATGAATGAATGAGATGATCGAGAATCAAACAAAACGATGCTGCAGGATGATTGTTGATAGAAAACATACCCGGTATTTGTCATGGGTTCTCCTTCCGGATGTCATCAATGGTGGTGTGGTGCACATGAGCTTGAAATGCGATTCTGCGGCTTCTTAGGATATGGGCAAAACTTCGCAAAGTGCCCAGATTGATTGCGCAGTTGTAACACGGTCCTCTTACTTGAGTAGCGACTCCTAATGAAGCGCCTTGTCCGGTCTTGGCTTGTGGCACCACCATCTTGAATGGCTTCGATTCCTCCTGAGGTTGATGGGCATTCGATTCCTCCATTAGGGTGCTTTGAACCTTGCACGTGGGCGTGCAAACGATACGTGAAGCGGTTTGCCATCGGGGCCCTTTGGCTGGGGACGGACTGACTCAAAAGCTCTCTTGCGAGTCTTGGAAGTAGCATATACATTGTTGTTCTTCTCTTGCTTTAAGCAGTCACTAACAAAGTCATTGAAACCCGTTCTCGTGCTGGTACCCACGTGCTTCATCATCTTGGGATTTAGACCTCTCTTGAAACTAGCGATCTTTTTGGCATCGGTATTCACCAGGTCAGAGCCATAGCGACTTAGATTGTTGAATGCATGTAGATACTGTGTCACAGTCTTGGTACCTTGGGTTAGTGCGAGAAACTCTCCAAACTTCATTTCTGTCAACCCAGGGGGAATGTAAGTTCCACGAAAAGCCTCCGTGAATTCCCTCCAAGTAATGTGGGCATTGGGGGGGGGGAAAGTGGTGCGGTGGTGCTTCCACCACATTCCTGCAGGGCCTTGCAGTTGATGAGCTACATACTCAATTTTCAATACTTCTGTCATCCTGAGAACATGAAACTTATCTTCCATGGTGTTTATCCACTCTTCTGCATCCAATGGCTCTACAGCTTCTTTGAAAATTGGTGGTCTGGTGTCCATAAAGTCCTTGAAACTACTATGCTGATTCGCTTCATGTCCACCTAGGTTTAACCCACAGTGGGTGTTGTCAGCAATATGGCACAATGCAGCTTCCATATTCTGCTGCATGCCCTCCATGTTGTGTTGACTTCCAAGAACTGTCGAAGAAGAACTGCTCCATGGTGTACTGATGGAGGAGGAGGTGGCGGCGGTTCACGGTTCTCATTCCCATTACCAGACCGCCACCGCCTCAATGACATCATACACAAAGACTGGCGAGTGTTCGGCATCGCATATTTCAAAGAATAATAATTATTAGGCGATGTTGTAGAGATCTCAAGCGAATGAAAAATTATGCCATACTGAATTCACTGGAGAGAATAAATTCATACAATAAAACAGGGGCACAATAAGTCATTCCAAATAACACAACATCACTAATTAGATTACTTAAGCGCACACATCGCGTCTATTACAACCAAATTGCCAGCATACATACACTGGACTTTTATGCGTTCAGATATCGCATTACTAGCCAAGTTCCAATCACATGCCAAGCCTCAGAAGTTCAAAGCAAGATACATTAGGTTACATGCCGACAAAAGAAAAGTCATTGCAACAGAACCTAAACACTAGCGCAAGGCAACTAGCCTACTCCTCGAGGCCATCGTCAGGGTCAGAGACGTCACCATCGCCCCCAGGTGAAACTACAGGCTCGTCCTCGTCGTCGATGTCCATGCCAGCGGCGTCTGGAGGAGCATATGGGCCAACCCCATTGTAGAGCACGTGAAACTCCTCGTGCAGGTTAACGTTGTACTCCTCTAGCTCATCGACCCTCTACAGCAGCAGGTCCCTTGCGTTCTAGGCTTCATTCCTTTCCTGAACCAACTGTCCAATCATGCGGTATGCATTGTTGTTGGCCTAAGTCAACATATGCACCCCGCGCATAGCTCTATCACCTCTCTCTCTCGCTGGTCCTCTTTGTAAGCTCATATCGAGCCAACCGCCTCGCAAACTAGCTATAGCACGTGCTCGTTGTTTTCTTACGCTTTCTTGCCTTGAGCTTATCATCACCACATAAGCCGGTCAAAGTCCAAGAGGGTACACTCAAGACCACGATACGCTCGATAGCGGCAAACATAGCACTCATAGCATGGTTGTCGCTAGCCCGTCATCCTCCATTGGACCTCTGACCAAAGCACTTCCCTGAGGCTAAACCCAAATAGCATCACGAGGATCATCCCTAGGAAAGGTGCCGGCTAGAGCTGCTGCAAGCTCACCGGGAAATCTGCTCATGATGTCCACGATGGACGCTAAAGGCTGCTCCTCTCGCACCCTCACCAGAGTGCGACCCTCAAACTCCAAGTGCCAACCGTCCCACTGGAGCATCACCAAGAGCAGGAACGGTGATCTCTACCCTTCATGAGTCCATCCTCTCGCTAAGCGGCTCTCATTCCAAGAGTACACTGGCTCTTGACCCTCTGGGTACCCCACATCATGGAGCACTCTCCAAAGCAAGGTCGACATGCCAAACTTGCTCAAGAAGGTGTCACGTGGTGCGGTGCTCCCTCGAGTAAATGGCCCGACGTCGAGGTGCCCTTCCTCCGGTGGACTTACGGGCAGTCTGCTTCATGCGAGCCATCTGTAGCAAATTATTGTTTTATTACCCACGTGAGAACAAGGTTAAGTTGTCATTTTTATCAAAATGAGATAATCAACTTATAAGGGGAGGAACAATGCCATGAATGATATGTAACAACATGATGCATGCATGTTCCGTATGTTCTCACAAACTTAGGAAAAATAATAATTGCTAGCGCATAGACGGTGGCATACAACGATCTCTCATAACGTAGCTAATACATACTACACGATAGCGCTGTTATGTACCTGCAAAAGATCCACTTCAGCCCAACCCTTGATAGTATGAAAATTATGCATGAAAGCAGTAAAGTAATCTACTCGCTCTACATGCATCCCCAGATACGCGTACAACGGTAGCAACTACCCGAACCATCGTTCGATCGACGGCATCGTCACCACAGGACGGAATTCTCCCACACATTTGATACCTTCATACAAACACGCGTATGGCATGTAAATAATCCAGCATCATATAAACACTTCCCTAGATCGGCAGTGTATCCGATCATGCTCTCACAACTCTCACTTACCGAGGCGTAGAGGCAACGGATCCATACATTACCACTCAAGTGAATGGCACTCATACAATAGCACGCCGTATGAGCGACGAAATAGAAACATGATGCAAAGGCCCCCAAGTTAGTACTTAAATAAGCCACCTAAAGTCCTTAACTGGGCATAAAGGATATGACCACTGGCACACTCTTAAGTTTCAAATTAGAGGTTGAAACACCTATATGCTATAAGTTCGTAATTAGTTTTGTAACACAAAACCCGTTTGTTTTAAATACACGCATGAACAGTAATCTGCTAAACCTTGCTCTGATGCCAGCTGTAACAGAACCGACCAATTATACGAGATTAAGTAAGAAAATCATCCGCCGAAGCAGATAATTTAGCAAACTTAAACCCGTATAACCCGGTAGTCCGTGAAACCACGAAGGATTTCAAACCAATCGACATACAAACCAAGATCATACAAGTTTAGCAAGTATCATCACACGTTACAAAAAGTTCGCAACGATAGTTGATACATCAGAGTTTGGAACATAAAGTTATTACATATCAAGTTTGAACTGAAATAGCGGAAGCAAATAGTTTTAAAGCCATACACACACTTTGGATTCAGATATAGTGCCAGTAGGTAGTCATCTACAACAAAAGCATCAGATGAGAAATACGGAGTGACCATTTGCCCTTGGTCCTAGTTGTCACCCATCGCCGGGTACAGGCAGTTAATGCAATAGCCGTAGTACATTTGACCATCTGCAACAACAATGGGAACAACGCCCTGAGTACGAGAAGGTACTCAACTAGACTTACCCGTCTTAAACCAAAGTAAAACGACACCAAGGATTATGCAAGGCTTTCTTTAGTGGGCTAGCTGACTCTTTTGCGAAAGCATAAGTTATCATGAATAAACCATTTTAAGTACTTTGCATCATCTTTATTATAACCTATCCATCTAGGTAAGCACCCGTACTATAGCAATCACATGATTAACCAATAACATCCAGTTACCAATTTAGCTTAGCATAACTCACATCATCCAGATAACCATCATTGTTCCATAATAATTACTACGATGCCGTAGCTCAAGTCAAGTGCTCACTATCCAGGAGCGATGGCGATTCGAATTGATTTCTAACCAGCTGGTGATTTATTCCTCACACAAACCATGCTTCCCCTGTCAGGGTAGCTTAGATCACAAATGACACTTTTCAGGTAGCCGCGGGATAATCTGGAGCCGCAGTACCCAGGGACCGCCTGACTGCTAGGAATCAGGTCACACCTGCCCTTGGGCTCACTCTTTGCGCCCCTGTCATACCCCCATCAGCACCAATACACGCACTCGTGTAGATCCTGGCCCGAATAGTGCCACTAGCTTCGCGGTCGAAAGGTACTTTATTCGGCCAGCTAAATGTGAGGCATGCGTTCAACATGACAAGAGGGACGAGCAACGATCGGTCCTTAATCGACACAGACGGAAACTAATAGCACCCCAGAACCCTGTCTGGTTGCCTCCAACTATTCCATCCGGTCTCCAATTCTCCATCACATATGGTTAATTCTAGGATATCATTCATTCCATAGCCAATCTCTTCCAGTAACCACCTATAATGTAGGTGACCGGGTATCACCGATCGCTACCGGTCTAAGCAAGGCTAAGCAGTTATTCGATCCTGACCTAACAGGGTAAAAGATAATAAGGTAGGCAAGGATAGTAATAAATGCATCAACGGTTTCAATCAACTCCTACAACTTAATGCAACAATATATAAACTCATATATATAGAAAGAATTGCTTTTATAAAGTAGGAGACTTAGAATGCTCTGGGGCTTGCCTCGTTCGAACGAACTAGGTTGATGATCCACGCACTCCAGCAAGTCCTCTCCTTGCTCCTCTTCCTCTGGCACCTCCTGTGCCTGGACTTCTTATGGATCTGTCCTGGTCTGCTCTTCCTGAACTGCTACTAGCAACTCCTCTTGCAATCCTATATGATGCAGATGTATAAGTGCTAATGCATAGGTGCATCGGAGAGCTGACATGTAATGATCATGATGCATGAAATGTAGATGACCATGTTTAACTGTATCGGGCATAGTAGAGTAAAGCCCTTCTACAAGGTAGCCAACATCATCCAAGAACATGTACTACTATACTACTACTGCAACCACAGTACTAACATGCCAAGTCACCACATCAATCTAAGATGCTTCAAAGATACATCAAAGCCAACATTACTAACTAATCACGCGTTAAAGGAGATTTGTTTATTTCATGTTAAACTAGGGCTATAACAGAAACATATATCTCTGCTGCTCATAAAAATCTGAGAAAATTACAGTAGCATAGTACTATTCTAAGTAGACTACCATAAAATTTTCATTGCATTTAGATAAGTATAACAACCTACACAAAAATGACAAGCTATGGTAGACAATTAAGCATGAAAATACTTTGTACTACGAAAAGTGTCAAACAACATATTTGGTATTTTTCCCATGATCTACAGAGCATACAATTACTGTCCAAAAAGTTTCACCTACATGTATTATTCATATTTTTAGCCCTAGCAATTTTACAAGAAATCTGCAATTAATACACATAACCTACCTAGCCATATTTTTCCACATAACCTGCATGACATATATTTTTCACTGAAAGTACATCTCAAGAATAGACTAACAAATTTGGAATCATATTTTTCTGATACATATAGAATTTACTACACATTTCACAAGATATCAGCAATATCAAGAATTAAATAAAGCTCTACATTAAAGTAGCTCAAAAATGACATGCAATATTTTTATCATGTAGATCTGATGACAAGGAACACAATAAATTTTATTTCAACAAATTTGGAGCCATGTAACTCGAGATCTACATTTTACAAGCTTTTTAATCCATTTTGAAATCATTTTAGAAATCCTTTTAAAAACAACCAAGAAAACGCTGGGTGCACCAATTTGAACACGCATGTACACACAGAGAGATGACAATGGGCCCGAGGGTCAGTGGGACCCACCCGTCGACCCCCGAGGTAGAGGAGAGGCTTGTTGTCCGTGGTGCTCGTCGTCGGTGAGGTGACCCCGTGACGAGGTCCTCCTCAACGTGACCACCTTGCCAAGGCGGACACGGTAGTGCAAGTGGCGAGGCTAGAGGAGCTCGAGAGCGAGCTGGCCCGCGTGGCCATGGTGGCTTGATGGTGCGGCTCACCGTCGGCCGGCCATCTCCGGCCGAGAGGGGGCGCGAGAAGTGGCGTGGGAGCTTCACCGAGCTCGGGCGGTGCTCGTGCGCGTGAAACGATAGTGAGAGGGAGTACGGAGGGGCGAGGTCCACGGAGCGGAGTGCTCCGGTGAGCTCGGCCACGACTCCGGCGAGGGATTCCCGGGGAAGGGGAGCTTCCCATGGCTTACCGAGGCGAGCACGAGGCGCGCGAGGAGGAGGCGGTGTTTAGGGCGAGATGGAGCGAGCTCAGGTGAACTGGCAGCTCGGCAGAGGCTGCCTCGTCGGCGATGGCGCTTGGTGAAAGCAGAAAGGCCATGTTCTTGCTTGCGTTGGCGGAGGGGAGAGCGAACTAGCAGAGTGAGGAGGAGCACAGCGGAGTCGACAGGTGAAGGCGAGCGCGTGGCATAGCCGGGCCCACCGGGGTGCCAACCGTACGCCGTCGTCGGCGTTCGGCGGCCACGCCCATGGTCATGACCTCGACGCCGGTTAGGCGTGGCTCATTTCATTGGCCAGGCGAGGCGCTGAGCGAGGCCAGGCCCGGCTTATGGGTGAGCGAGAAAGGAGGCGGCGGCCCAATAAGGTAAAAACGGGATTTTACAAATTATTTTAAATTCCTTTTTCATTCAAACAAAATTTTGAACTAATTCAGAGCAGTTTCAAACTTTGGCCCAAAAATAAAAGTTGCTCAAAATTTTATTCTCTACAACTTTGCTTTTATGACCAATGTCAAATTCCAAATATATTTTGAACTACAGATTTAAAGTCAAATAAAATTCCAAAACCCTAGTTTTGAAGAATTAGTTTAAAAGCAAAATTTGGCAAGAATTTAAATATAAACTTGGCTCCAAATTGTATCCTGATTGTTTATAAGCTATCTTAGTGATCAACCCAAGAAATCATGGCATCCAAACATGAGCATGGCATTCCCACTAGTTTAAACATGATGAATTACAATCAATTTAAACATCACATGAAATGATATGTCATTTCTTTCGAAATGAAATGCATAAATGATGCTTATTCATAATGAAATGATGATTATGCTCATAAGATAGAATGTTAATGCATGCTTAACACCGAGGTGTTACAAAGCCTATAAGGGCGAAGGACAACGACACGTGCTCGGAGGAGGATAGAAGTTATCCAATTTTCTCTTTTTTCCTGCTCTCTTTCCACTACTACGATAAAACTTAACCGAGGCATTTGGCAAAGGGGCTCGGAGGCAGGTGGGCATTTGAACTATGTTGGTTAATGCCTGAGATTAATCGAGGTGGTCATTTTTTATTAACCAAGGCGGTCACAACCATCCGCCTCGCAAAATCGATTTACTGAGGCGGTCGCCTTAAGACAACCACCTCCAAAATGGTTTATTTTTGGAGACAGTCATCTTATAACAATTGCCTCCATAAATGCATTTTCGAAGGCGGGCACACTATAAGGCCCGCCTCCAAAAATACTGAGGCCCATAGAAGCTTAGAAGGCCCGTTACTAGGGTTCCATGCATATATATAGCTGAGTTAGGATTTGGGGGCTTCTCATCCCCACTCTCTCTCGTGCCTCTCAGAGCACTCACCCGGCGCCTCTCTCTCTTCTCTCTCATAGTTAGGGTCTGGGCGCCTCTCTCTCTTCTCTCCTCTGCTCTCTCGGCGTGGCATTCGGCGGCGGTGCCTATGCGCGTTCAGCAGCGGAGTCCACGTGTGCCTGGCAGCGGCGCCCGCGTGCGCCTGGCAGTAGGCTACGCGTGCCCGGCGGTGGTGGAGGGCCTGGCGACCTCACGGGCATGGCGCGGCGGATGCGGCTCCCTCTCCGACACTCAGATCCAACGGATGCGGCTCCCTCTCTGACACTCAGATCCAGCAGCACGGCGGTTGCAGCTTGCACTCGGGGTCGGAGCAAGGCTTCGATGGCGGTGACACCGTCTCTCTCCTCCCTTAGAAACTGGGCGGACTACTTCTCAGGCAGTGGTGGCACAGCGGGCTCACGCTCGGAGCGACGTATCTGGCATGGGAGCGCTCGATCCGGCACGGGCGCGATGGATCCAGATCTAGCTCAGTGGCGACAGATCATGCACTGGTGAGGTGGATCTGGCTCCGCCACTGGTGTGGCGGTGGTGCACGCGCGAATCCGACGAGCAGCGGTGGTACACGCACGGATGGGCTCGGTGGGCTCATTGATGGGCTCAACAGGCCTCATCGACGGGCTCGCTGACTTTTTTGTTTTTTTTAATTCATTAACCGAGGCGGGCAATACAACCACCTCGGTAACTCTTCAATTAACCATAACCTTTTCACCGAAGCGGTTGTGATGCCCACCTTGGGAAATACTTTTTGCCCACCTCGGTTAAGTCTATTGTAGTAGTGTTTTCCCCCTCTTTCAATGTTGGGTTCCCCTAGAAGCTATATAAGACAAGGCCTAGGCTATCCATAGGAGGGTCGACTACAAACATTCGAGCCCACATGCTTAGGAATATGAACAAACACCACCAAACTAGATGTAGGATACATTGTTGAACCAGTTATAGATCCTGAGTTTTCGAGCGCTAGTCATGCAAAGCCATATACATGACTATAAATTTGCTAGTTGACGCTATGACGTTGATAGTTGATGCACCAAGCAGGGGCATGTCACGTGTTTCCAAGACCAATGAGTCCAATGGCATTCTTCATCCTCATCTTTGGCATATCACCCTAGGCAGAAGCATCTGCTTTGAGAACCTCGAGTTCGTTGCTAACACCTTGGGAGAGCTCCAACTTGTCCTCAGGCTCTCCCCATTCTAGGCCATCCATTTCAGTGGCCTAGACTTCATCGTTGATTCCTTCGGCAACATGTGTGGTTCCTCAATCAGCCCCACTCTTCAGCAGGCGAGCCCCTAGGCAATCCGCCCCAAGGGGTGAGACCCAGCGGATCATGCCTGGGATGGCGATTTGGTCTCTATTTAACTGGCCACTCCGCAACTGTTTCACCATAGCCACAATGACGAAGAAGTTCATCCATAGGCAGAGTGTCCATAAGGTGTCGCGTTCTTCGCTTGTTCGCTCTTCGAGGACGGCCGTGGCGGAGTCATCGAGCAGAAGGTCTTCGTCGTCGCCTTCATTGCCAGCCCCTCCGGTGGTGGGGAAGGCTCCCCTTGTTGGGACATCAGCGTCAGTTGTCCCTCTGTAGAAGAAGGAGGATCCCTCGGCTACTTCTGTGGTCACTCTTGTCCCCCTCTCTGCTGCTGATGCTACTTCGACAAGGGCAGATTTGATCATCCTTAGTAGTGACAGTGAAGATGAGGTTGATTGGGAGGCGCTCGCCGCCGAAGACGAAGTCGACTGGGGTGCCCTTGCTGTCGAAGATGACGACGATGTCGAATCTGTGGGTAGCGGGTCTCCAGCGAGGAACTGATGATGGTTGGATGCGTTGTCATTAGCCCTCGCTTTGATGTTGGCGTAAAGGATATCGAAAGGCAGATTGTCCGGTCGTAGATTTATCTTGGTGATTTGATGTATGTAGTAGTCATGTTCTTCTATGATCATCATAAACTTTGTTTCCCCAATTTCTCTTTTCCTTTTCTTTTGATGTGGCTTCTTTTGTTTCTCTGTGTGGATGTCTCTGCTTTACTTATCCGTCAGACGAATTGTGTGAGTGATTAGGATTTCTTCCGAGCAGTTGCTTCGTGGTACGTATCCATAGCTTTGAGTAGACGAGTTGTTTCCATTTGTCGTGAAATGACTCTGTGATAGGTGGAGTGCTTTGTCTAGCTTTCGTTTGCGCCATGTAAACAACTCGGTGTGTGTAGAACATCATCTTGAGAGACTGTCTTCGAGTGCTTTGTCTGGCTCTCGTGCAAACAACTCGGTATTTGTAGATCATTGTCCTGACAAATTGTTTTCGAGTGCTTTGTCTAGCTCTCGTGCAAACAACTCGGTATAAATTGTTGTTTTGTCAGACTTCATGTTCTTGCTAGTACTAAAAAGACTTAGGATCGGTGATCTTGAGATTGATAAGCCTCTGAGTACTTCATGGTGGAGTTCTGAGAATTTCTTCTTGTTCCTTCAGGTCTTTGCCGAGCAGGGATTACCGATGCTTTTTCTCTGGTTTTATGATTTTGTGAAGGGTGGCTTTTACCGGTGCATCAACAATGTGGTTTTGTATGTCTGGGTTGTTGCCCCTGATGCTCCTTTTGAGCAGATTACTAAAGCTTCTGTAATGGCTGAGTTTTCAAGACACTGGGAGGAGGCCAAAGTATAGCTTAGTGGTCTATCAGACCAAAATCTTGATCAAATGAATGTACTTCCTCCTTCTCTTCCGTCTTCTTGAACAGATGTGAAAAGTCAACCTTCTTTTGATGTCCTTGTAATATACTGTCTCTGAATTTTTAAGATGTGAGCAGGCTTCGTCCTGTCTTTCTTTTCTTCTTAGATGTCTTTGAATAATATGGACAAGTTTCGCCCTGTCTTTCCTTGTGGCTTTTTCTGCTTTGCCATAGCTTGTTTCGCTCGCTCTTTGGGTCGGCGACCGAGTTGTTTTGGAGTGTTTGTGCCACTCTTTGGTCGAAGTAGTCAATTGTACCGCTCTTGGGGTAGATGATCGAGTTGTTGGAGTGTTTGTGCCCCTCCTTGGGCAACGTAGTCGATCGTGCCGCTCTTGGGGTAGGCGACCGAGTTGTTGGAGTGCTTGTGTCCCTTTCTGGGCGAAGTAGTTGATCGTACCACTCTTGGGGTAGGCGACCGAGCTGTTGGAGTGCTTGTACCACTTCTTGGGCGAAGTAGTCGATCGTACCACTCTTGGGGTAGGCGACCGAGCTGTTGGAGTGCTTGTGCCGCTTCTTGGGCGAAGTAGTCGATCGTACCACTCTTGGGGTAGGTGATCGAGTTGTTGGAGTGTTTGTGCCCCTCCTTGGGCAACGTAGTCGATCATGCCGCTCTTGGGGTAGGCGACCGAGTTGTTGGAGTGCTTGTGTCCCTCTCTGGGCGAAGTAGTTGATCGTACCACTCTTGGGGTAGGCGACCAAGCTGTTGGAGTGCTTGTGCCGCTTCTTGGGTGAAGTAGTCGATCGTACCACTCTTGGGGTAGGTGACCGAGCTGTTGGAGTGCTTGTGCTGCTTCTTGGGTGAAGTAGTCGATCGTACCACTCTTGGGGTAGGCGACCGAGTTGTTGGAGTGCTTGTGCCACTTCTTGGGCGAAGTAGTCGATCGCACCACTCTTGGGGTAGGCGTAACGAGCTGTTGGAGTGTTTGTGCGCTTCTTGGGCAAGTAGTCGATCTTACCACTCTTGGGGTAGGCGACCGAGTCCCCTTCTTGGGTGAAGTAGTCGATCGTACCACTCTTGGGGTAGGCGACCGAGTTGTTGGAGTGCTTGTGCCGCTTCTTGGGTGAAGTAGTCGATCTTACCACTCTTGGGGTAGGCGACTGAGTTATTGGAGTGCTTGTGCCGCTTCTTGGGCGAAGTAGTCGATCGTACCACTCTTGGGGTAGGCGACCGAGTTGTTGGAGTGTTTGTGCCACTTCTTGGGCAAAGTAGTCGATCGTACCACTCTTGGGGTAGGCGACCGAGTTGTTGGAGTGCTTGTGCCGCTTCTTGGGCGAAGTATTCGATTGTACCACTCTTGGGGTAGGCGACCGGACCCATATAGCACAACCGTTTCTGGGTTGGCTGTTTGCAGGGTAAGTAAGCAATCGTACCAGCTCTTGGGGTAAGCGATTGCGCCCGTATAGCAACAACCATTTCTGGGTTGAGCTGTTTGTAGGGCTGCCCCTTTTTCCCCAACCTAATTACGGGTTGGTTCTCGTCTGTTGGATGTAGTGTCGATCGTACCATCTCTTTATGGTAGAGTGACAAATGCTAGCTTGGGTCTCCTTACCCAAGAAGCTATTTGGCCATTGGCCGTCAGTCAGACCATCTCCATATGGTTGAGTGACTAGATTGCGCGTGTAGCGCAACCGTTTCTGGGTTGGCTGTTAATAGGGAAGCCCCTTTTTCCCCAACCTAATTACGGGTTGGTTCTGTCCGTTGGACAGGGCTCATATTTGAAGCTGTTCTTCTTGAATAATCTCTGTTTTATTTCTCTTGAAACTTGAGTACAATCTGTTGTACTTAATTGTAGAATCTTTTGAGCTGACTGATATGCCAAGTGTTCTTTACAGGTATTTCATCTGGAGTCATCAACTCGTATGTGCCGGGTCCTCATTCTTTGTCTTCATGATGAAGGGTCCTTCCCATAATTTGAGTAGTTTGTGTCGTCCATCTTTCTTTCGGATTAGTCGTAAAATCGAGTCCCCCGGCTTTATTGATCGGGGTTGAGTACTTTTGTCATAATGTCTTCGTAACCCTTGCCGATATCTTGCATTTTGTATGATTGCACTGTCTCTTATTTCTTCTATTGAATAAATTTCTAACCGCCTTGTTTCTTCTGCTTCGCCTTCTTCATATTGTTCTATTCTTGGAGATAGCCATATTAAGTCGGCTGGTAGTACTGTCTCTGATCCGTAGACCAGAAAGAACGGTGAGTATCCAGTTGCTCTGTTGATCTGGGTTCTTAGACCCCATACTACTTTTGGTACTTCGTCGATCCATTTTCCACCATAATCTTTCAAATCTTCATATAATCTTGGTTTTAAACCTTGTAATATGAGTCCATTTGCTCTTTTGACTTGTCCATTGGCCTGCGGGTGTGCTACTGATGCAAAGTCGATTTCTATCCCACAATCTCTTACCCAGTATTGGAATTCTCTTGCTGTAAATGGTTGTAACGTCCAGTCCCGACATACATGACCCTGGCCCACTCTTCCTAGGAGTGATCCGACCCGCGTAGCAACCCGCTTGAACTTTCGTCCTCGCTTCGTTCAAAACGGTTAACCGAAGGTTACTACGCGTCCCTGGCCTTGGTATTTAAGTCGATCCGGCGATCTCAGAGTTTCCAGTATGGTACTAACTGGTTGCGCAGTGTTTTTCCGCGGTGCTACAGTAACCGGCCCATGTTCTGCTACAGTGTCACCGGCCCATACTGGATTAATTTTGGGCCCACTTTGGCCCATTAGGATGTTACAATGGTGAACCAAGATCTGTGATTATTCTGTTGGGCATGCCGAACCTATGCATGATGTCTTGTATGAATTCCACTGCCTTTTCTGCACTGTATTTGACCAAAGGTTTGTATTCAATCCACTTTGTAAATTTGTCGATTGCCACAAATATGTATTCGAAGCCTCCTTTTGCTTTTTTGAGTGGTCCGACTTGATCAAATTTCAAAGATGAGAACGGCCAAGCGGCGGTATGCATATTAAGTTGTGAGCCGGCACATGTGATTGCCTATCAAACATTTGGCAATTCTTGCATGTTCTGACGAGCTCTTCTGCATCTTTGAGTGCTGTTGGCCAATAGAAACCGGTTCTGAATGCTTTGTCGACTAGTGTCCTAGAGGCTGCATGATTTCCACAGCATCCTGAGTGGATTTTGTCCAAGATTTCCTTTACTTTATCTGTCGGAACACATTTAAGCAGTACTCCTGATGATGATGCTCTTTTGTATAGTTTATCCCCCAACAGAACGTAGTTTTTGCTTCTTCGTACAACCCGAGTTGCTTCTGCTTTGTCTTCGGGTAGTTTCTTCTCTTTGATAAAATCAATGTATGTTTGTCTCCAATCACTTTGTATGACCATGATTTGTCTTGGTCGGGTGCGGTTCTTCCGCTTGATCTATTTCCATTGGATCTGTTGTCTCCTTCTCTTTTTACGTGTTAGGAGTTGTTTGATGGATGGGGTGTGAGTTCTTCCACAAATATACCGGGTGGTACTTTTGCTCTATCTGATCCTAATTTGGCTAGCACATCTGCTGCAACGTTGGAATCTCTTAATACATGATGGATTTCGAGCCCTTGAAAATTTTTCTCCAATTTTCGACTTACGCATGAAGACGCATCCATATTATCTTTTGTACAATCCCAATCCTTGTTGACTTGATTGATTACTACAGCTGAATCACCGTAGACAAGTAGTATTTTGATCCCAAGCGAGCTTGCAACTCTTAGACCGTGTATTAATGCTTCGTATTCTACATCATTGTTAGTTGCCTGCCAAAGTATTTGTAGCACATATTTTAACTGTCTCCCTTCTGGTGATATGAATAGTACTTCTGCTCCAGCTCCTCCTAACTTTAGGGAACCGTCAAAATACATTTTCCAATGATCAAGTATTGGTTCGGGTTCTTTTTTGATCGATTTCATCCATTCAAACAATGAAGTCGGATAATGCTTGAGATTTGATTCTTTGTTCTTGGTTTGAAGTCTAGGTTGAGAGCACCGAGTTCTCTTCGCCCATTTTGATGTCCGGCCCTGTTGCATCTTTTTGTTGCGTAGAATGCCTTGAAGTGGAAAATTGGTTACCTTTGTAATCTTGTGTTCATGGAAATAATGTCTCAAACTTTCTTGATGATATCAACACCGCATAAAGTAGTTTTTGCACGTGTGGGTATCTCACTTTTGATTATGTTAGTACTTCGCTTATGTAATAGACCTGGTCTTTGCATTTTGTGTATGGCGTCCGGGTTCTTCTCTCTCAACCACAATTCTTTGTCTTCGACAACGTTCTTGGTTTCTTTGTAATGTATAGCATCATGTCCTCTTTGTCTTTTGGTGGTGTCATTCTTTGGTGATGATGCCAAGTATTCTTTTAACTTTTGGAATGCTTCTTACGCCTCTACGTCCATTCAAAATTTCCCGCCTTTTTCAATAATTTGAAGAAAGGTAGCCCTTTTTTCTCCTAGTCGGGAGATGAATCTATTGAGTGCCGCCATGCATCCTGTAAGCTTCTGTATGTCTTTAACTTTCTTTGGAGGTTTCATATCCATGATGGCTTTAACCTGCTTTGTACTTGCTTCAATTCCTCGACATTGACTAGAAACCCGAGTAGTTGTCTTGATGGTACCCCAAAAACACACTTTGTGGGGTTTAGCTTCCTTCGCCATGCTTTTAGATTCTTGAAAGTCTCCTCGAGGTCTTCTATCAATGATTCGGGTTCTTTTGTCTTGATTACTACATCATCAATGTATGCTTCGCATTTCTTCCGACTTGACTCCCCAAGCAAGTTTGAATTGCTCTTTGATATGTTGCCCTGCATTTTTAGCCCAAAAGGCATTGATTTATAGCAATATGCCCCAAAGGGTCTAATGAACGATG
Source organism: Miscanthus lutarioriparius (assembly GCA_904845875.1). Lineage (NCBI taxonomy): Eukaryota > Viridiplantae > Streptophyta > Magnoliopsida > Poales > Poaceae > Miscanthus > Miscanthus lutarioriparius. The sequence goes on along the minus strand of CAJGYO010000003.1, from coordinate 94,194,920 downwards.
TCTTGCTTTGGTCTTCTTCTCTTAAGGATATTTGATGATAGCCCGAATAGCAATCTAGAAAGGATAATGAGAGATGATCCTCATTGTCGAGTCGATGATTTGATCAATTCTTGGTGGGACATGTGGATCTTTTGAGCAATGTTTGTTGAGGTCTGTGTAGTCGATGCACATGCGCCATTCTTTTGAATTTTCTTCTCTACTAGGACCGGGTTGGCAAGCCAATCCGGGTTGATTATTTCTCCGATGAATCCTGCCGCCATGAGCTTGGTGATCTCTTTTTGATTCTTTGCTTTTACATCGAGCGAATCTTCAGTAATCTCGCTTAACGGGTTTGGACCCTTTGTTCACATCAATTATGTGCTCATTAACTCCTTGGGACCCTGGCATGTCTGCTGGCTTCCAAGCGAAAATATCTTTGTTGTCCCGAAGAAAGTTGGTGAGCGCGAGTTCCTATTTGGGGTCGAGATTTGCATCGATGATTGCCGTCTTCTCCAGGATCACCAATCGGAGAGGTCAATAGTCTTGGTAGCGGCTTCTTTTGGTGGTGCGGTTGCTTGGCTTCTTAGCAGGTATCTTAATCTCATTTGGGTTCATTTCATTGGCCAGCATTGCAATCTCCTTTCCTTCCTTTATATCTTGTAATCTTTCGGATATTTGTACTGCTTGTACGTCGCAATCATGTGCTTTCTTTAGATCTCCTTTCAATGATAATACGCCCTTTGTTGTTGGCATCTTGAGTAGTAGGTATGGATAATGTGGTACTACCATGTATTTTGTTAAAGCTGGTCTCCCAAGTATTGCGTGGTAGCATGATTCAAAGTCTGCAACTTCGAATTTGATGAATTCTGTCCGGTATTTGTCTGGTGTGCCAAAGGTGACAGGTAGGGTTATCTGTCCGAGGGGCATAACTGCTCTGCCGGGTACTATTCCGTAGAATGGTGTGCTTGTGGGTGTCATTAGACCTTCACAATCCAGATTCATCCTTTTGAGAGTATCTGCGAAAATTATGTTAAGCCCGGCTCCTCCATCGATGAGTACTTTAGTTACTGCTACTCCTGTGATAGTCAGACCCAGTACCAGCGGGTAGCATCCTGCGTTTGCTACATTGGGGTCCATTGGTCTTCTCTTGTGAAGTGGATGGGGTACTCTGACCAATCTAGATATCTTGGGATGGCTGGTTCAGCTGTCATGATGGCTCTATGAGCTAGTTTCTCTTGTCTGTTACTTCGTGTGTTAGGAACACCTAAAAATATCACCGCTAATTGGCGTTGGGGTTCTTGATAATCTCCTTCAGCTCTCTTTTCCTCCTTCTTGGATTCTTCTTGCTTTGGCTTCGAGTTGTTTTGATTCTGTTTTCTCTCTTCATGAATTGTCATTTGAAAAGTGTTGCATTCAACTAACTTGTGTCCGGCCCCGGGTGTATGTGACACGGCATGTTTTCTATGTTTTCCGGCGCTCTTCCTCGGTAGTTGTTACTCACGATAGTTGCTATTCTTTGTTGTAAATCGTTGTTATTCTGGTTGTTGCTATTGTTGTAGTTGCCATTGTGATTGCTACCATTGCTATAATTGCCGTTGCCATTGTATCTTCTTTTTGTTGTGTCTGTGGTTGCCACCATATTGTCGCCTTGGTCTTTTGTCTTGTCAGTATGCGTAATTGGGTCTTCTATTCTCCGGGTTGTCCCTAGCAAATTGCATGCTTAGAGTTCTTTCTTCCGACGAAATTAGCTTCTCAACAACCCTCTTGAAGTCTTCATTTGTTCTTGGGTTCTCATTGAAATAGTCCTTGTATTGCCCGGGTTGCCCTGATTCCTTCTGCAAAGGCCTCTATCACCTCCCTATCAGTAATGTCGTGGACTTGAGCCCTGAATTCTCCAAATCTCCTATAGTATTCCCTTAGACTTTCTCCTCTCCTTTGCTTTACTCCTTTCAATTCGGCTGCAGTCATTGGATGGGTAATAATGCCTGCAAAGTTGTTGCAGAAAGCTTCTTGCAAGTCTTCCCAATACCTGATTGATCTTGGCCTCAATTTGTCAAACCATTGTAGCGGCATTGCTTCGAGGGCCATTGGGAAGAATAGAGCCTTGATGTCGTCGTCTCCTCCAGCTAATTCAATAGATTGGGAGTAAACCCTTAGCCATTGTCTTGGTTTGACTTTACCATCATACTTGGAATGATTTGCTGGTTTAAACTTATGTGGTAGCTTTAAAGTTTGTAGTCTTCCTACGAAACAAGGGAATCTGTCGTATGGTTCCGTTCTTCCGTAATCTGGCGATCTTGCCCTTCTGTAATAAGACTTGTCTTCTTTTAACTCAGACTCTCCGTAGTCATCTTCTTTGTCAAATCTTCTTGATATTTCTTGGTAGCATTGGCTCAATTCTGGTTTGTCTCTTTCTTGTTGCTTTGAGTAGTGTTCCTTCCTTCTATTGATATCAGCACTTTCTACTAGTCCTATCCTTTGAAAATTCAATTTTTTGGGTGGCTGCTCCCTTTGTGGCTCCTGTGGAATTTCTTCGCCGGGTTGTTTTTCTGATCCCCCGACTTCTTTCTTCTGGTCTTCCTTTGCTTTCCCGTTATTCGTGACGGTGTACAACTCCTTTGTTAATTCTTCAATTCTTTCCCTTTTTGTATTTTTTGTGGCTTCTTTTTCCGCCTTCTTTCTGTTGTATTCCATTAGCTTCGCTTTGTATTTATTCCAAACTTGCTTCCTTTGTTTAGCCCGGTTCCTCCTTCCAGCTTTCAATTTGTTCTTCTTTAGCCTTGCTAGTCTTTGCTCATCATTTTCGTTGTTGTCGCTTTTCTCATCTGGCGAGATGTTGCCTTCTAATTTGTCTAAAGATTTTATATTTGGTATCTGTGGTGGTTCCAAAGGTTGTTCTAACTGCTCTGCCATGTATACAATATACCTCTTCCAAGCTCTTCTTGTACGGTATTCCATCCTTCATTTGGTTGAGCTGTCTGTAGCTTCTGAACTGGATCCGAGTTCTTTTCCCTCTTGATAAGGTAGTTCTTCAACGCGCGTGTCAGTCTGGGCTTTGCTTGAGGTGAAAGAACCTGGCCAATGCACCACACAATCTTGTGGGGTCACTGTCATGATCATCCCTTCTTGTGCTCCCTCCAGGAGTATTCTTCTTGCTGAGTTCATCTTGTTTTTGGTAAAGTGTTGATAGATTGATGCCGCGTTGCGTAGTCCGTAAGTTCCCAAGTTCTTCTTTGAGTTGTACGGGTCGTATCCCTTCGCGATCGTTGTTGTGTCTCCGAGTCCAATTAGGCTTGGCTCTTGTGCTGTGAAGATTGTCTTAGAATCGGGTTGTATCTCTTTTTCAGAGTCGGTTTCGTATCCGCTTTCTTCCTTATTCCGAGTTGTATCCGAAGTTGAGAGTTTCGTCATCTTCTCAGCGAGTTTGTATTGAACTTCGTCATCGAATTCTTTTTCTTCTCGGAGACGGGTACGAAGCTTGCCGTCGTCATCAGCCTTGCAGATCCAGGATCCGAAGACAAAGGTTGTTCCCGCCAAAAAGGTCATCTTGAGGTTGAGGTCCGCCGAACTCTCGAGAAAAAATTCATCGAAAGCCCCTACCTGGCGCACCAGCTGTCGATGTTTTACCACCGATAGCCTGCCACGGGGGTACCCGGGACAGTTGTTCGGGCTTCGGCGAATAGCGGAATTTGGCGGTTACGCAAAGAGACTCACAATTTATACTGGTTCAGGCCCTCGACTTGGTCGAGTAATAACCTTACGTCTAGTTTTGGTGTTAGCCTGTTTGCGTTGTATTGCTTTGAGTATCGGGTATGTGTTCTCCTCTTACAATGGGTACCCTCACCAGCCCTTTATAGTCTAGGCGCTGAGAGGCGTTGTTTGTGTCCTATTCGGATACAAGGTCAGAGTCCTAAGCTACGCTTCGGGCGCCTTTCCTTGTATAGTTTGAGTTGGAGTTTTGGTTTTGCACGTTGCTTTGCTCCGTGTTCTTCTTGGTGATTGGGCTGTAGGCCTTGTTACCAAGGTCTACCTCCCTGCAGTATGGTCCATGGGGGGCCCGTAGGGTTCCCCATCGACAGTATTTGATGAATTATTCCCTCCAATCAGCGGCCGGCGAAGGTACCGTAAGTACTAGCTGCTCGGCGGGGGTACTTCCTGAACTTCCTTATCTTCCTTAATGGATGGCGCTAGAAGATCTTGAACGAAGACCCCCGGCGGAATCGCGGCATGAGAGGAGCCTAACTTGGATAGGTGGTCAGCGAGCTGATTTTGATCGCGTACCACATGGTGGTACTCGATACCGTAGAACTTCCCTTCAAGCTTCCTGATTTTGGCGCAATATGCATCCATCTTCTCACTAGAGCAGGACTTGTCTTTGTTGAGCTAGTTGATGACCAGCGCGGAGTCCTCGTATACCATGATGCGTTTAACGCCGAGCTCAACAGCTATACGAAGTCCGTGGAGACACGCTTCATATTCAGCGGCATTGTTGGAGGCCGGAAAATGTATCCGGAGGACGTATCGGAGCTTATCCTTGGTCGGCGTGACGAACAGAATGTCTGCACCAGCACCGTTGCTGTTGAGAGCGCCGTCAAAGTACATCACCCAGTGCTCGGGGCAAGTAGCGGCGATGGGCTCTTGAATCTTGGTCCACTCAATGACAAAATTGGCAAGTGCCTGAGACTTGATGGTAGGCCTGCTTCAAAACTCGATGGAGTAAGTGCCGAGCTCGATAGCCCACTTAATGATGCGGCCGTTGGCCTCTTTGTTGCGGAGAATGTCCCCCTGAGGGAACTCAGTGACCACGGCAATCTTGTAGTACTCGAAGTAGTTGCGGAGCTTGCGCGACGTGATTAGAATGGCGTATAACAGCTTTTGGACCAGTGGATAACGAGTTTTGGGCTCATTGAGGACCTCACTAATGAAGTAAACCGGATGTTGCACCTTATAGGCGTGCCCGGCCTCCTTGCGTTCGACGATGATAGCTATGCTGACGACACAAGAAGTGGCGGCGATGTAGATAAGTAGAGTTTCATCTGGCCGTGGCGCCATCATGATCGGAGGCTTTGTTAGGAACAACTTGAGCTGCTCGAAAGCTTTGTCTGCCTCCTCCGACTAGGAAAAACGCTCGAAGGCCTTGAGGAGTTAGAAGAAAGGTAGCCCTTTTTCGTCGAGACGCGATATGAAGCGGCTTAAAGCAGCCACACAGCCTGTAAGCTTCTGTATATCCTTATGCATGTTGGCCATTTCATGTTGGTGATGGCGGAGACCTTGTCAGGGTTCAGCCCAATGCCTCGTGCGCTGATAATGTAGCCTAGGAGTATAGTGGTTGGAACTCCAAAGATGCACTTTGAAGGGTTCAGCTTCCATCGGTACCTTTTTAGGTTGCCGAACGTTTCCTAGAGGTCGGCGATAAGATTGTCGACGGTCTTAGACTTAACGACCACATCGTTGATGTAAGCTTCGATGTTGCGTACGATCTGTTGATCGAGGCACATCTGGATGGCCCTTTGATAGGTCGCCCCAGCATTCTTGAGTCTGAAGGACATGGTGGTGTAGCAGTACGCACCGAAGGGCGTGATGAACGACGTCTTGATCTGGTCTTCTTCCTTGAGGGAGATTTGGTGATAGCCAGAGTAACAGTCGAGGAAGGAGAGCAGTTCGTAGCCGACGGTGGAGTCTACAACCTCATCTATCCGAGGTAGGCCGAAGGGATCTTTAGGGCAGTGTTTGTTAATATCAGTGTAATCAACACACATTTTCTATTCTTTATTCTTTTTTTGAACAAGAACAGGGTTTGTTAACCACTTAGGATGATACACTTCTTTTATAAATCCGGTCGCTAAGAGCCATTTTATTTCTACCCTAATAGCCTCCTTCTTGTCTGGCGCAAATCGGCGGAGTTTTTGCTTGATCGGTTTGGCGGTCGACGAGACATTCAAGGAGTGCTCGATCTTCTCCTGTGGTACCCTCGGCATGTCTACAGGTTTCCAAGCAAACACGTCAGCGTTGGCACATAGGAAGGAGACGAGCGCGCTTTCCTATTTGGGGTCGAGGTGAGCCCCAATCTTCACGGTCTTGGAGGGGTCATCGAGGCCGAGGCTAACCTCCTTAGTTTCCTTGGACTTGGCGGAGGCGCGAGGAGGCTCCAGCAATGGGATCTCCATGTCATCGGCGGGCACCACCTTGGCGTTGGTGACCACACTGGCCATCTGGATGGAGAGGTCGGTGGCTTCGGCGAGGGCGAGACTCTCTGTCTCGCAGGCATAGGCGATGGAGAGGTTGGCCCATAGGGCTAGGACTCCAGCAGGCGAAGACATCTTCAGCACCAGATAAGCATAGTGCGGTACAGCCATGAACTTGGCCAGAGCTGGCCGACCAAGTATGGCATGGTAGGTGGTGTTGAAGTCGGCGACGTAGAAGTTGATGTGCTCGACGCGGTAGTTCCTTGCCGTGCCGAACTATACTGGTAGGGTGATCTCTCCAAGCGGTTTGGATGCCTTGCCAGGTACCACACCCCAGAAGGAGTCTAAGGGTGTAAGATCTATTATCTCGAAGCCCAACTCCTTTAGGGCTCCGGCGAAGAGGAGATTCAGAGCGCTCCCACCGTTAATGAGCACTTTTCTGAAAAGCACCTTCTGGATGGTTGCATCGAGGACGAGGGGGAAACGCCCTGTGTAGGGGATGTTCGCCCACTGGTCAGCCCTGCTGAAGGTAATGGGGACCTCGGACCATGGGCGATAACTGGGGTTGGTGGCGGCGTCTTCTGTAGTGACGGCGAGCACCCGCCAGGCGGCAAGCTTCCTTTCTCTTCTACTTTCGGTGGAGGCGAGGCCCCCGAAGATGGTGGCGACCACCTTGTCGTGATCCTGGAAGGCATTGTTATTGCCCCTAGGTGGTTGGCGGCCTCCTACTCCGTCGTTGGTGTCGTCGTCCAACTTCTTGTCCGAGGGAGACACATAGCTAGCGAAGTCCGAGCACCGAGGAGTCCTCGGCGTAGCTGGCGATGTCCGAGTACCGAGGAGTTCCTGGCGTAGCTGACGATGTCCGAGCACCGAGGAGTCCCCGGCGTAGCTGATGATGTCCGAGCACCGAGGAGTCCCCGGCGTAGCTGCGAAGTCCGAGCACCGAGGAGTCCCTGGCGTAGTTGGCGATGTCCGAGCATCGACCAGTCCCCGGCGTAGCTGGCGATGTCCGAGCACCGAGGAGTCCTCGGCGTAGCTGGCGATGTCCGAGCACCAAGGAGTCCCCGACATAGCTGGCGATATCCGCAAGGTGAAGTGGGGTGAAGTGTGCTCACTTAGTCCCCGAGCACGAAGAATCCGAGCACCAAGGAGTCCCCAGCGTAGTTGGCGATGTCCGAGCACCAAGGAGTCCCCAGCGTATCTGGTGATGTTCGAGCATAGAGGAGCCCCCGGCGTAGATGGCGATGAAGCACGAGCGATGAACAGTCCGGTCAATTGGTCGGCGGCGAAGTGAGCATTGAGTAGAAGCGACCGGCGAACAGTCCGATCAACTGGTCGGCGACGAAGTCGATGAACCTAGTGGTCCGACCAATTGATCGGTGGAGAAGTCCGAACACCAGGTGGTCCGATCACCTAGATGATGATCCTGCAATACAAATATGTAGAATGGGTAGTACATGATGTAAAAATATATGAACTCCAAAGAAAAATAAACAATGGCGATGAAATAGCATATGTAGCTCGGTGATCAGTTGGTGTGAAGATGTATTTATATTTAATATAAACCGCCCGAACAGTTAGTGTGTAGCTGAGTCTCCAGCCCTAGCTTGCCTGTTAACCATAACATGGAGCGCGGAGCCCGTGTGCGTGTAGGAAGAACAAAGCGTTGCTAAGGAGCCACTGCCGACCACCCATAATGCAGAGGGCAGATGCTCGTGCACGTGTAGGGAGAAGCCGGAGACAGGGCCCTCTCTGGGGACATCCGAGCATCAACATGACTGTTCGGGGGTTTAGAAAATCGTTTGGAGAGCAAACATGGAGAAAATAGTTCGAAGAAACATTATGGCGATATACGGAGATTGGAGAATATTTAGAAGAATATTAAAGCGTGACTTAGCTTTAGACAGAAAGTCTGGTCGGCGGTGTATGGCGTTATCTGGTCGACGTTGACGGCGAGCACCCGACGGGCGGTGAGTTTTTGATCTAGGCTGTTGGTCTTCGTACGGTGACTTGAGATCGACAACAAATCTCCGTGTAGTCGTCGTAGGCAAGATGAAAGTTGATCTCGCCAGGACGTAAGTCTTCAGATCCCATCTGATTCGCCATGGATCAGCACACACAGCCCCTACCTGGCGCGCCAACTGTCGACAGAAGCTGGTCGGCGAGAGGATGGACATCTCCAACCTGATCGGCAAATTTGCCCCTTAGGGCATCTTGGTAGGTGGCGGCGACGTTGGTGAGCCCGAAGGATAGGGCCGTAACCCCTGGAGTTTCCCGAGCAGCCTCCGATAGATCTGGATTCGAAGGGTGGTCGACGCTGAACCAGAGTGTCCAGAGCCGATTCGGCGATGGAAAGGCAATCGACGAGCTTCAGACCAACCTGATCGATGGATGTGATCAGATCGTCATTGTCGATCTGCCTCCTCTGATAGCGAGGAAGCGGGCAGCGAGTTGTCGATGAAGGCGGCCTCGGAAGCGGTTCCGAGATCGGATCTGCAGTCGTAGGTGCGGGGGTGATCGGTGCAGAATTGGTATGCACCGGCTCGAGGAGCTCTCCGACTCCGTCAGCATTGATGATCCACGAGATCCATCCGACCGTGAAGATCTGGCCGGGTTGGGGGAGGGGCAAAGAGCCTACGGAAAAAGCCATCTTGTTCGACAAGGAAACAGCATGCACACCCCTACCTGGCGCGCCAACTGTCGACAGAATATCGTCGGCAGTCCTCCGAGGGGTATCCCACGAAGGTAGATTGATCGACAGATAGGCGTGTAATCAAGAACAAGAAGGCAACAGAGACACACGAGTTAGACAGGTTCAGGCCGTCAGTATGACGTAATACCCTACTCATGTGGTCTGTTGGTTTGTATTGGCTATCGTATAATATTGCGTGAGTTTGGAGGAGGTCCCTGCCCGCCTTATATAGTCCGGGGGTGCAGGGTTATAAGTCGGTTAGATCTGAGAGATAACCGAAAAGTAATAACAAATTATAGAAATCATGGGATCATACGTATCCTAACAGATCTCGTAGTATCTTCAGAATATCTTCCCGGTGTCTTGCGGGAGGCGCTGAGTAGAGTCGTGCCCCGCAAGGCTTCATCTTGTGGGCTGGGCCGCCCCTGGGGGCGCAGCCCATGTGGTCTGTCGTGGGTATCCGGGGTCGTACCCCACAGTATATAATCTCCTTTAATTGCAATGTTTTATTTTCGGGCGCAAGGTATCGGTAGCCGAGGCACAGGTCCAATTTCTGAAGAAATAAATAACTGTCCTTTTATCAAGACATGTTTTAAGAAGAATTAAATTAAGCTAATTTGGTATCATAGATGAATCTTTCTATATACTTGGCCAAAGTTAAATAGATTTGTCTTAAAATGAAGCTAGATTGAACAATATGATTTAGAAAGGACGAAGTAGTAACTATCGTTGCTCATCTTCTGTTACTGTATGTAGTCTCCAATCTTGCTTTCAGACGAGTTAGAAGCCCAGTCCAGGCCCAGCACGAGTTGATGTTTGAGCTCGTGTGACACTATCGCTTTACGCCGCGTAAAGCTGAGAATATTTGCAGCTTGCTCTCCTTTCTAGCATCGCTGAAGCTGAGCGAGCAGCAGTGTCCGCACTCTGCAGTGGCTCTTATCTGAAGCTCTGGTCGCCGCCTGAAAATGCGCGTTGCCGCCTCCCAGCTTCCCCTCCCCACCACCACCTCCCCAGCACGCCGGCGACGGCGCGCCCAGGCGCCGCCCACCGCCGGGCCGCGGCCACCCCCGAGGGCCCTCGCCGCCATACTGCGCTCGCGCGTCATCGCGTGCCTCCGCGCGCAAGAGTAAGGACCTCGCCAGCCCCTCTAGGACCGCCACGTGTTCGGCGGTAGTCCTCGCCGAAGCGGAAACTAGGAACCGATTCGCTGGCCATCTCATATAATGTCCCATCTTGGTTTGGGGTCCCTTGCAGCGGCGAGACGGCGTTGCAGGCGGCTCACGCGGCTGTCCGCGGCGGCGTTACCGTGGTGAGTTCGTTGCTCCCCTGGAATGTGTAAACTTGATGCGTAGTATACTAGAATGTTAGTGCTGTTTTAATCAGCATCTATGATTAGTGTTGCTAACAAGTATTCAATGTGTCGTCTAGTTGGAGGTTGTGATGACGACTCCTGGAGTACTCGAGGTGACGCACTTTTCACCATTCTTCTCTGAAAATTTGGCACTAGCGTTTTTTTATGCTGCTAGTTAGTTTCTGTACTGATTAATAAGTCTTCCTTTTGTAGGTTATTGAAGATCTTTGCAGGAGTTATCCTTCTTTAACATTCGGAGTAAGTCCATCTTACAAACCTCAAAGATGTGATACACTTTTTCCCTCCTCAAATACCAGGCCCATCAGTTAGGCTGACGCAGGAAGCTCTATAATGTGTATATGTTTTTTTTTTAGACAATGGAAAAGGTTTCTGGCCTCTGTGGCCTCACACAGCCAATGTGTATGTGTTGCACAAACGTGTTTCAAAAAAATGAAAGTTACAAGCTTTTATACTTAACTTGCACGATCACAGTAATTTCAACTGTTGAGATTTGAGAACATTACCAAGTAGCTCGCAGTACATCTTTTTTTTCACCTTGATTGTGCTTCTATTCAGGTTGGTACCGTCTTAAACGCTGCTGATGCAAGGAAAGCTATAGGGGCTGGTGCACAATTTCTTATGAGTCCTGCCACAGTCCTGGTAAGCGGCCATCTTATTGCACATTTCTTCCTTTAACATCATCCGTTGTAATTAGATGCCGATTGAATCATGAAGATTGTGTTTGTTTCAGGACATACTTCATGATCTTAAAGTAAGTAATGTTCTTTATATTCCAGGAGTGTTGACACCAACTGAAGTATGTATCACATGACATGTGTAAACTTTCATCATATTCAGTTAAAGCAGTTCTGAGTTATGTGATCTTTGTGTTCTGACATATTTTCTTTCTGGTATTCACAGGTTTTATCTGCTTGCAGTGCTGGTGCAAAAGTTGTCAAGGTTTCATAACTACACATTGTTCTCATAGGCATGTTTACTTTGTAGACTGGTGAAAAATAAATTAACATAACACCAGTACAGATGATCTTTTTTTCAGATGATGTTGAACAAAGCAATTTATTGTGCATTTTTTATTGCCTAGTCAGTGATCAAATGTAGTTTGTGTTTCTAGGTCACTTGACATTAATTGGCTTGTGTGATCTAATTTAACCAGGTGTACCCAGTTTCAGTGATGGGTGGAGAGACGTACATGTCAGCTTTGAAGAAACCATTTCCTCTTGTACCAATGGTTGCTTCTCAAGGAATTAAAATCGGTAAGCAGCTTTGTTTAGTGTCTGTATGTCAATGATGCCCAGATAACCTCCTGTTATTTTGTTCAGTATAAAATGTCTTGAAGGCTCAACTGATAAAATGTGCAAGGGCATTGAAAGCAATATCTAAAGTTTTGATTCGGTTAACACAATGGAATTATTTCCAGCTTTTTCAGAACCGCCAAAGCGGTTCTTGGATGAAACTGATGTGTGTAGCATTTCCAATCTGGTGGCATTGTGCATTTCAGGTTCAATCAAGGGCTATATGGAAGCAGGGGCATCTGCAGTGGTCTTATCTGATACTATTTTTGACAATCAATTGATGAGGGATGGAAAATTCAGTGAAATTTCAGAACTTGCAAATCTAGCAACTTTAGAGGCATTGCAGTTCACGAAATGAGACAAATCTGACAATTCTACATGCATCACAGATTCGCGTTCCAGAATATGAGGTGTGTGTACTAGGTTTGTGACACAACCTTGGTGTGGATTACATGCGACTTCTGTGCAAAGAGCCAGTTCACCTCCTAAATACAGCTATAGAAGCTCTGGTGCTATGCACCTGCAAGAAGCCGATACTGCACCAAATTTGTGTGCTCCGGACAAGGATCTGATCAGAGGATGTTGTGATGCCAAGAAGCCAACCACACATTTAGGTGCCGCGGAATCACCACAACTCGCAAGAGAGCAGAGGCGGATGAAGGGGAGAGTGCTGGTTTGCTTGTGCTTTGACTGACCTGATAGATGTAACGCAGATTCATATGAGGGTAGTAGTACATCTCTGAAGACGTTATACTTTGAGGCATGGCCATGGACTTTGTGTGGATCAATGTGTTTGAACAGGTGTTGTCTGTGTTTACCCGGGAATTATGCATGAAATGAGTTGGTGCTATGTATCAATAGACTTGTAGATTTCAATGCAGTTTTCTAAAAACGTTTCGAAACATAGAGAAGTTTGATTTTGGACTAGGCTGATGTGACACGTGACTCCAAACGGGGGAGAAGTCACCTACAGATTGGATACTCGAGGGATATATTTATTTAAGGGATTTAGTAAAATGTTGCGATAAATCTAGGCATGCAAATTTTCTAGGATGATTTTAAATTTCGGGTACACGTGTCTCCCGAATTGCTAATAAAGTTGCATGATTTTTCCTTCAAAATGTTTTTGTTCTGGGGCTAAGCATGAACTTCCGATCTCATTTGATAACATTTTCCCATCTTCTTTTGGCCAACTTTCATTCCAATGTTATGCCCTGACTTTAGATGTGCCTAATTGCGACTGCTCACTTTTTTTTTTTTACTTTTGTACCTGCACTTGGCCTAATCTTGATAGTTGACATTACGAGTATATAGCATTATAAGCCAAAAACAAAACACTCTTTTTTTAAAGCAAAAAAATAAATAAAACAAAACACACTCATTCAGTTTTGTCATTTGGGGGTCCAGAACGCTAAAACTAAAACCCTAGTAGGGGTAAACCTGGAAAAGCTGCATCACTCCCTTTCTCCCTTTCCTGTCCCACTTCTTCCGCCCCAGCGCCTTCCGCCGGCAACTCGAGAACCCTACAAGCCCCAGTATGGCGTCGTCGTCCTGCGGCGTCGCCCTCCTCCTCTTCCCCACTCCCGCTGGTACGTATTCGCGTGGACTGGCGGTCATTCCTGACCGGGTCGATTTCGTAAGCCCAGCTTGCTCCGGCGGATTGTTCTGCCAAATCTGATTCTTAGCATTAAGTTAGCTGTGGATTTTTTTTCTTGCCCGGTACCCAGTGACTTGTAATATAATTTCAATCTTTAATCCGTGATTCGAATAGGTTCCTCTTCCTGACCTTTCAAGATCATTCTGCTCAAGGTGCCCGATCGATCCCCCGCCAGCGATAGGGAATGTATGATGACTGTATATCAGTGACATTTCTTTCTGTTGCAATTTTTGTTTAGGACCCTGGTCTCGAATTTCCAACATTTGGTTCTTTTTTCCAGGTTGAAGACTGCATCTGTGAGATTGTTGCGAGATGGCGGTTTCCGGCCATCCCAAGTACTGCTGTCTGGGTACTCAGAAACTGTTGCCCCTTTGATTCAGAGGTTCTACTCGGCGCCCATTGAGGGGATCACTAGCATCAGAGATGGCGAGGTCTCATATCAGGATGCCACTACTCTGCCCCGTGGTGGTGAGCTCAGTCATAGCAGCCGGCCAGTGATGAAACGGTTCAAGAATTATGGACCCAAGGAGCGACATGGACCTTCTCAGAAGGGTCACCATCATGAAACGAAACTGCCAGGAAGTGGCAGGGATGGTGGATCTTCTCGGAAGGGCAGCCACCATGGAACGAAATTGCCAGGCAGGGATGGATCTTTTCAGAAGGGAAGTCACATTGAAAAGAAATTGCCAGACACACCCTTCAAACCTTTTCTTTTCCAGATTGTATTGGATGCTTCTACGAGTTCTCTTGTGCCTGTACTTGATGCATGGGTGAAAGCTGGTAACCGTGTGGAAAGAGAGAAAGTCAATATGGTTTTGTTCCATCTGAGGAAGCAGAGAATGTATAACAAGGCTTTGAAGGTACCTGTTTCGTTAACTATGTAACTATGATGGCTGCTGTGTTGGACCCATTTGGCATATGTTTTAATGAAATGCATTTAAGTTTACAAGTAGCGGTAATCCAGTGGTCTTCAGCATTTAGTCTGGCATTACACTTTCTGTTACTGCCCCATGTTTAATATCTTTAACCTAATATTCTTGGCATAATTTAACACTTCTCCACTGCCCCCAGTGTTTATTATCTTTCACTTAATAGTCATGGCATAACTTTCCTGCTTGAATGTTTGTCCAGTGGAATATAAAACTGCACTTTCTGTCTTGTTGCTAAGAATCATAGGAAGCCGAAATTTCTCAAGCTGTTGTCTGTGCTGCACTTGTTTCTAATCTTTCTATCCTAACAAAACTATTAAGGCACTCAGTAAAAACTAAACAAACATGCCGGTTTGCTCAAGGGTTTTATTTCTTGATTAGCTTATGAGCACGAATTATCATTATCATTGGTAACAAGTTTCGATTTAAATCCTTATTAAACATTTTGTCTTGATTTGCGGAGATTCACATTTTCAAATGATCTTGTACTTTGATTGCTTCATGGGAAATGTGCATGTAGATGAGGCTTCTCAAGGATGTCATGTCCTTCTCATGTTGGAGATGCCATCCATCAGGACATTGTTACTGATCCATTAGAGTAGCTAAGTTTGCTAGAGGCAACTAGCATTCAAATTTTTATTTTATTTTTTAATTTTTGTGTTAACATGTTTTTCATATAGTATGCACCACCAGAAATTCGAATTGACGCAGATGGAATGATTCGTTTGTGCTTGCTAAACATCGAAGTTGTTGGACAAGCACTGGCATAAGTTTTATGTAGAATACAATATTGCCTTAATTCCTTACTTTTGGTGATTATGTATTCTTCAAAGGAAGCAGCTGATCATTAATTCAAGCATATCTGATTTGTATGTATATATTTTTTTATCTTTTGCTTTGCGATGATAAAAAGAAGGGAAAATACGTGGAGGGTGCGAGGGGTTAGACTGTTGAGAAAATTCTTCTATGCCATTGAAACCTATTGCGATCCCTTCTATGCCATCAGAAATTACATGCTCCCTTTGTTGCCATCCGTTTACATTTTAACTTCCCCAAGTGCCATTTAGATGTATGTCGTTATTCTCAACGTTAGGAGCTGGTACTGTGCAAGGGTAGTAGTGTGCAGGCAGGCAACGAGTGGACAGCAAGCTGAGGGACATGAAATTGTCAATTAATAGTTTGGGAAATATATGATATCCCTGGACAAGTTTAAGGACCACCAGTGTATTTAATCTCTAGACATTCTTTTGGCACATTCCACCTTTGCATATGCTATGATATTTTAAATCTATAGAACTGGGTAGCACAAATGCACATACTTTTTTGGTAATTATTTCTGAATATCTGCAGTTCATGGAGTGGATCGACAGAAGAAAACTATTAAATTTTGAAGAACGTGATTATGCTAGCCATCTTGATTTGATAGCACGGAACCATGGTATTGAAGCTGCTGAAAAGTACATCGAGAGGGTCCCAGAAGCCTTCAGGAGTGAGGTGCTTTATGAAACTCTGCTTGTTAACTGTGTGTGCCGTGATGATGCCCAGAAGGCAGAGCAAGTCTTCAATGAAATAAGGGAACTCTCTTTGCCTTTAACTATCTCTGCTTGCAACCAGATGTTATTGCTGTACAAGAGGGTTTCTCGCAATAAGGTGGTTGAAATTCTCACGTTGATGGAAAAGGAAAATATAAAGCCTTCTCTATTCACTTACAAGCTCATGATTGACTTGAAAGGGCGATCAAATGACACATTAGGCATGGAATCAGTCTTAAATATGATGAAAGAAAATGGTTTTGAGCCAGACTTTGGCATCCAGACTATGGTTGCTAAATTCTACATATCTGGGGACCTTGCAGAGAAAGCAGAAGAGGTTATCAATGCTATGGAGGTATATGTAAAGGATAATCGTCATGCCATCAGGTCCCTTCTTGACCTCTATGCTATTCTTGGAAGGCCAGATGATGTAGAGAGAATATGGAACTTGTGCACTGAACCGAAGTTGGAGGACTTCTTGGCTGCAATTAAGGCATGGGGTAAACTTGGACATATCGAAAGAGCGGAAGAGACCTTTGACACGTTGGTAAAGACAACACCGAAGCTCACTTCCAAGTACTTTAATGCTATGTTGTACGTGTATGCGGAAAATGAACTTCTGGACAAAGGCAAAAAATTTATAGAAAGGATGTGTTTGGATGGGTGTCCAAGCGGCCCTCTTACCTGGGATGCAGTTGTCAAGCTTTATGTGAATTCAGGTGAGTTGGCAAAGGCCGACTCGTTTCTGGTGAATGTCACAGAAGATAATCCTGACAGATATCCCCTTTTCCGCTCATACATAATATTACTGAAGGCATTCGCAGAAAAGGGCGATATCCATAATGCGGAGAAGATATTTAATAGGCTAAAACAGACCGGCTACCCTGCGAGAACTCTGCCTTATAATTTGTTACTTGCAGCTTATGCCAATGCCCAGGTTACACCCTATGGGTTCAGAGAGAGGATGAAAGCCGACAAGTACAGCCCGAGCAAGATTCAGATTGAACGATTGAACCGTCTCGACAGCTTGTAGAAAGCAGGCAAATCCAGAGTGATTTTCTTCTTTTCCACCCTTTTGCCGTGACCACATGGAACATTTTTCCACACAAAGCAGTTAGACTGGAATAGAAGAATTTACCAGGCTGCCTTTGTTCTCCCAGCATGAATTTTGTGCACCTTGGTATGGATGTTTTGCAGGATGATCAGAGTTTTTAGGCGAGTTGCTAGCCGAAAGTGGACACTTCTGATGGTATTGGTATATCTGATTAGCTTCGTACTCCTAGCTAGTAATAAATTAAGGGAAATGGAAACGAGTATTTTTTAGGATGATTTTTCACTTTGGGATGTGGTCCCTGCTGATGAAATACAGTTTCTCAGTCACTAGGGCTAGTTTGCAGTCCCTGCTGATGAAATGGAAACAATTTTTTTTTAAAGATATTTCTCTAGCCTTTACATTAGTTGAGACTCTTGCATGCAATTCGAATTATATCACCGCCGCCCATACGACTTGTCGGTTTGGAAGGGGTAATTTAACCTTCCTCACATTTTTAAAGTTGTTCGATTCGATGAATGGCCTCACATTTTGTTAAGTTGTTCGATGAATGGCCTGTTAGTATAGGAGTAGCTTTACTAGCTATCCTTTGCCCTTAGCCGCAGCGAATGTTATAACATGATATTTGGCTTGACATGCCCATAAGTACAATATGTGCTCATATTGGTGCAACAAACATCAGTCCTCAATTAGCTAATCTAGCTAATCAAGTTACGCCACTGGAGACCCTGCCTTGCCATGACTTTACTCTTGCCAAGCCTCGATCACATTCGTTTATCGTGGTCAAATTTTTTATTTATTTGATTGATTGTTTGTTACACGCCAAACTGCTCAAGAGAGAATATAAGTGAGAGCCATGGAAAAAGAAATAGAGAAAAATGTGATCTCGAGAGAGACATTAAATTATGTGCTGAAGTGAAGGATCTAGTTACTTGCTTCCTTGGGCTAGTTCGGGTGTATAGAGAAAACAGAAAAGATTTGGGCTAGTTCAGGTGTATAGAGAAGAAAAGAAAAGTTTGAATTGGCCATGAAAATGGAGGAAAGATACAAAGAAAAGGATGGCAATAAAGGGGAAAAATGGGTCAGGTCTGAACTCAAAGGTGAGCCGATCGTTTTGGAATTTTTAAAATGAGATTTTGAAAAAAAAAATGAAACTTGACTTTTGATGAAAAAACTATTTAAGGTTTAAGCAGACTTTTAATCCGTCTTTCACATAATAAAAAACTAATGCATACAACATGAATGCAACATTCCTAGAGAAATTATTTTAGAAAAAAGAATTATAAAGCCATTTCTATTTTAACTAAATTGACAGCAACGAACTAAAACTTGGTGAGTTTTAGAAAAATGATTATTTTTAAAATTTAGTGAAAACACCTATAATTGAAATTTTGGGGTGTGACCATTTCTTAGGGTCCTTTTGTTTGAGTTTCACTTATTTGACATCTTAAGCTTCTTGCTTGTCTTTTAAAATCTTCAAGGCTTCCTGTCGGATACCACAAGAAGGGGTACCCTAAGCAAGATCCAAAAATATTGCTTAAGCCTTGTTAAAAGCAAAGCCAAAAGACTACTACAAGGTCTCGGCAGAATTCTTCGATTAGCCGAGGCCTTCTTGCCGAAAACCTCATGCGAAAGCAGGCCTAAACGTCCCGCCGAGGCCCTCTCGCCGAGACCCTCTCGCCAAAACCTCGCCCCGAAAGGCCTCGGGACAGATCTCCAATTCTCCGATTCGCCGAGGCCGGGCTCGGTGAACGTATTTCAGTAACCTCCGTCCCAACCGAACTCCTCCGGCAAACGTCACGTCCGGATTAAATGCACCCAACCACTCCCATAAACGCCACCCAGGCAGTGCAATCTTGGCGAGAACAACCGACAGGATAGGAACCGAGCCTGGCGGGGGTTACCGCCACTATACTCACCACTGTGCTCCTCCCGACATTTATATCGCCTGTGCTACCTAACCCCGCGCGCCAAGGACAAAGCGGTATGGAAGGTCGAGTCCATGTCCTCAGTAGCCTCGGAAGCAGCAGGAGAGCCCATTTGCTCGGTCTCTCGCCTCGTCCGAGACCCCGGCAAGGCCTCGGACGCGCCATTCCTTCTCCGCCTCGCCGAGGCCGGCACAATCCCTCATTCTCATCGCCTCGCCTCAATTGCCCCTCTGGCGGGCCATCCCATCCGTGTAAGTATCCCTAGTTACGCCCACGTCACCACGATTGGCGGTATGGCAAAAAGGCGATGGGGGACGGCGGTCAAATCACCTTTTACCATCCCCATCGACGGTGCAGAGACTACGGCTCCCTGCGGGACGCCCATTCCGCACTTTTTCACCGGAATCGGATGCGACAGACCACCGAGAGACCCTGCGTCAGACACAGGTCACCTCCGAGGCCTTGGCAAAGAAGGCCTCGAAGACGATCAACTCCAAAGCACCAGCTAGGCCTCGACACTCCACCAGGCACAGCATGTCACCTACAGTGGAGGCCATACTGACTAGACGTCAACAAGGACCCTTACGACTTCAAATGACCTCGGGCATGGCTGCGTGGCGCACCGGTGATCAAGTACCAATTACCATTCCCGACATTGTGTTGCTACAGGAATAGGTCACAAGATCTTTGGATCTTCCTTTCTCGCTAAGACTCCACGTGTAGCTCTCTCATGTACTCCTGGCTCCCTCCTTGTGGTTATAAAAGGAAGCAGCCAGGGCCGTTTCTAGGGATCGGAAAAAACCACGCCAGCCCTCACGCAAAAATGCACTCACTCAATTCACGCGCGCTCCCACGCTGCCTGAGAGCAACGACTCAAGCAGCCCGTACCACTCCACGCCGAGACCTGGGACTAGCTCCCTCTCTCATCCAGCTTGTAACCCCCTACTACAAGCACTTCGGTGCAAGGAATACAAGATTGATCTCCTAGACTGGACGTAGGGCGCCGATTGCCTGAACCAGTATAAACCTTGTGTCTCTTTGCATCACCATCCGGGACTAGGGGCACGTAGTTCACATTTACTGGTTGGTTGAGGACCCCCGGTCCGAAACACCGACAGTTGGCGCGCCAGGTAGGGGCTACTACGTGTTAGCTTAATCATCCCAACAAGTTCCGGATGGCAGACCCCATACGACCACTACATCTCGGCACGATGATCTGGTTCGGGAGCTTAGAGTTCATGTCTCTAGATACAAGTACGACATGGTACTCCTCCCACCTAGAGCCCCATCAACCGACGGCGACATCACGCACCAGCAGCCCAGGCGCGGGCGGCGCCCGAGCCGCCGCTCTCGTCACGCTCGCCAGGCGCAACGCGGGCAGGACCACCCCGACACCGCGCGAGCTCATGGTGGCGCACCGCGTTCTGCCGGCACCCCATGTCCAGTTGTTGGCACAAGGTCCCTGGTTGGGGACTGACTTGCTCGAGCTGGACATGGGTGAAAACGCCATGGCATCTTGGCGGCGACGCCCCGTCGGTATCCCATGCCCGGCTGTTGGTACAGAGTCCCTGGTTGGGGACCTGTCTAGCTTAAGCCTAGGCAGGGGAAAGACGCCGGTGGCACGGAACAACGTCCTGCCATCAAGCTCTGCCCCGCCACCTCCTGAGGAGCCGATTTCTTTCATCACCCCATTCGACATGTGCTGCTATGTGACTATGCCATTCAGTCTCAGAAATGCAGGGGTCATGTACCAGCGGTGCACCACCCAGGTCTTGGGCGAGCACATCGGGCGAACCGTCGAGGCCAGCGTGGACGACATCAAGGACAAGTCCAGGAAGGCCAGTGACCTCATCGACGACTTGGAAGTCGGTGGCCCACCCAAGTACTAAAGCACGGGACCTACAAGCTAGCCTACGAGAAGGGCGAAATCTTCACCAACGCTTGGAACATAGAACAGCTACGTCGTTTCTACCCTTAGAATTTCCAAGCATTGTACAAACTGTTTCGTGGAATATAATTAAGAGGCGTTCTTTAGTTGTTCTAAATTTTCTAAAAACCCGCCGAGCCCATCATGGGGCTCGGCATTACGATAACATCACGAGGAAGGCTCTGCTCTGCCTTTGCAGAACCAAGCCTCCCTCGGGGGGCTAGAAGGAGGGACTCCCCCCCCCCCCAAGTCCCACGCACTGTTCTTAAGTCGATTTTCGAAACCCTAAGTCCCACGCACTGTTCTTAAGTCGTTTTTTGAAAAAATTCCTACGCCGAACTCTCTAGCGCGTTCTGACAAATCGATTGTGAAAGAACCTAAGGACCAAAAGACTGTCTCAAGGTCAGAAGGCCGGCTGAGTTGCAAGATGGCCTACGCCTCCGGGCTACGGCACTCCCTCACCACCTTCTGCCCAAGGGGCAACTTAGGCTCCAAGGAAGTTTTTCACAAGAGATACGTTCAGAAACAAGACAGAGAGGGCAGAGGCTCGGAAATACAATAAGGAAAAACGATTGAAAAAGCATCGGCGCACGATCACTTTAAAAAGGCCTCAACAGCCGCCAACGTTATGATAGGACAACATAATCCCTAATCTAATTACACGGCCTCTTGGGCCCAGGTCACGGCGTAGGGCCTCCAGCATCGGCAGACGGCGGAGGAGGGACAACCTCCTCTTCGAACAGCCCAGCCAGCGCCGCGCCGAGACCCTCCGCCACCTCCATCAGCTTCATCACCGCCTCGTCGGCCTCCTCGTCATCATCAGGCAGGACGTAGCCATCGCTGATGGCTTGGAGGTCAACGCCGACGTAGTGCGAGGCGATGACGGCGGCGATCTTGAGCGCTTTGTATGCGGCGCCCCTCGGAGTCGCTCGCAGATCGGCGCTCAACGCAACCAGCGGCTCCGAGAGAGCTTCGACTAGACCCCTCGACTTCTGTGGCCTCGCGAGCGAAGACTGGCGGCGCTCTTCACAGCGTCATGCTCCCCGATCTCTGTTTCTAGCAGCACCCTTTGCCTGCTGGGCGGAGGCCTCGATTACTGGGTGACTTCTTTCTCGGCTCTGCTCCAAACGCATAGCGGAACAAGGTTGAGCGCAAAAAGTACAAGCGACAGCAAGGGTGGAAAGTCTACGGAACTCACCCGCCTGACATTCCGGCTGGCGTCGGGCCTCGACACGAGAGGCCTCGGCTTTCTCCTTCCAACACCTTGGTCCTCGACCGAGACGCCTCGGCTAACTCCTTCAGTCTTTGAGCCTCGACCCGAGCAGCCTCACCGCTCTAGAAACCTCCTCGCCCGACTCTATATCGCACCAAGGAGTTAGGGGCCAACAACAAGAAAAGCGAATTAAACAAAGGGAACAAGACTCACCTTGGCATTTCCCTCCAGATCACGACCTCGGTCGGGGAGGCCTCGGCCACCATGAGGGCCTCATCCAGGTGCCTTTTCGTCATTGAGTGCGCACTTTGCTGCTGCCCCGGTACCGCCCAAAGAAGGACCTTGCTCAAGGTCGTGGCTTCTCCAGCCTGGGACCTGGAGGCATCCCGCTCATCGGCCACGCGGATCAGCTCCTCCTCCAACTCCTTGACCCGCGCCGCCAAAGGGGTGACCCGCTCCTGGGCCGTAACCGCCTCGACCGTCGCATCGGCACAACGAAGGCGGAGGTCCTCCACTTCTGCGCTCCGTGCCGATAGGAGCTCGTTGGCGCCGGCAAGAAGCCCCTTTTGCCACTGAAGCTGGTCCCAGACATCCCTCTCCCCCCGGAGGAAGACCGACTTCCCGAGGGACCGGGTCTCGAGCTCCTGGGGGAAACATAGCAGGGGTCAATCCCTACAAAGAAAACTCAGAAGAAGACCACCACATAAGGAAAAGAAAGTATTAACCTGGGCGACTCTGGGCAGATCGTCGGCCACCACGGACAGCGCCGTCTGAAGTGACCGCTCCGCCAGCCGGCGGTGCTGCTCGAACGTGTCCCAGCGCCCGCCCTCGGCCGCGTCCTCGAGGGCAAACAGAGGCTCCGCCTCAGGGTCGTCCTGTCTCTGCCACACCACACACGGGTGGTCCTACCCGCGGGGCTTGGGTCGTACCCGCACGAGGGCCAAGCTTCCCTCGCCCGGGGTCGGAACCGGCTGTTCCATGGCACCGACCACCTCGCCGTCGGCCATCTCCCGTGCCCGGGAAACATCATCGGAGGAGATCGGAAGGACCTCTACCTCCCGGGCGCTCCCCGGCAGCAACGGCAGGCCTTGAACCAGGGGTGCCACCAAGGCTTCCGCCGCCTCCATCTCCACTTCCTGGGCCTCGGTGGTCCCATGGGCTCCGGCCCCCGCCATCGTGGCCTCGATAGGCGAGGGGCTTGGACCTCCGCTGCTATGGCCTCGTCGGTTGTCTCGGCCTCGGAGACCCTGTGGGCCTCGACCTCGGTGGCCTCGGCAACCGAGGATACCCCCACCGCATCTGCCTCATGGCCCTCGCCTTCGGGGGGCAGAGGCGCCCCCTCCCCCATAGGTGTCGGGGTAGCCTCGATAGCCCCCCTTGGGAGACCGACTCCGTTAGGCCGGCTCTCGCCGATGCCACGCCGCGTCGTATGGCGGCTTGTGCCCCCGCCACCCAATGGGCGGTGGAGCCAGGGGTCACCTTGAGCGCCTTAAGCGGCGCCAAAGAAGGCACCTCCGCAGGTCGCTTCTGACTAAAAACACAATACTTACAGGGTTAGCACGAGATGAAGGAACAAACCAAAAACGCTATGGCGCCTCCTAAAGTACGCTTACCTCAATCGGGGCAGCAACTGCTTCGGCACGACGACCCTCGTCTGCAAAGGCGGCGGCGGTGGTTGAAGCACGACCGCCGTATCCGTCGGTGCCGGCCGGTCCTCGACGGACCCCGGCGCCCCCTTGGTGCTCTGCGGGAGCAGTTGTGTCAGCTCCGCCGCCACTACCACCACCGCTGCCATCAAGCCCACCGGGCTGATGGCACGCTTGCCCAATGCCCGCTCCTCGGACGTGTCGGCCTCAGCCCCGAGGCGGGCAATTGCCGACCCCGAGGCGGCTCCTCCTCCTCCTCCTGGGAGAGCCGGGCTACTTGCCAACGCCCCGGGTGCCATCTCCTCAACATCAGGAAGATGGTCCAGGGGATCCTGCCCCCTCTCGCCCTCATCATCTCCGTCTGAGGCATCCGTCGATAGTGATGGCGACGGGGACTCCTCCAGTGGAAGGTCGTCCCTCCTTTGCTGCCGACGACGCTCATCTAGCTTCTTGCGCGCAAGAATCTACTTCGTGCGCTTGGCCGCCTTGGCGTCCTTCCATTTTTTTCTGCGCCTCGGCGTGCGCCCGGTTGATCGCCCGCCGCCTCGCGTCCTCGAGAACAGGCGGCGGGGAGGCGCGCACGTCCTTCATCCCCTGCAGGAACGGTAGACGCGCATAAGGGAACGAGAAATAATGAGAAACGGGAAGAGCTTGGGGGCTACAGCGGCGCGTGACTCACCAGCGACAGGTACCCCCGCGACGGCCGCATCGCGAGGGTGGTCAGACCACCGCTCCGCAGCTTCGCGTCCACCGCCTCCCTCACCTGGTGATGAATTTCCTCGTCAGAGAGGGCGGAGGCAGACAGCCGGATGCTCGTGATCGAATCATCCGGCCTCATCTCGAATAGGCGTCGCCGCCGAGCCATCAGCGGCAGCACCCTCCGGCTATGGAAGGCGGCCACGACCACAGCCGTAGTAACGTGGTGGTCCCACAGCCTCTGCAGCCCCTCTAGGAGCGGCTGTAGCTTGGGCTGATCCTCCCTCGGGATGCCATACTTCCACCGCTCCGGGCTGCTCCCCACAATCCACCCAGTGTAGGGGGGAAGTCCGCCGTCATCATTACGAAGGTAGAACCAGCTCATGTACCATCGATGGTTGGATGACGCGAGCTGGGCCGGGATGTAGAGGTGCTGACGATCCTGGCGCACTTGGAGAGTGCAGCCATCGGCCCTCACCGCCTTCCTCATGCCCGATGTGCCCGCCGGCTTGGTGGTATGCCCCGTCCGGAAGAGATGGAGCCACAACTCCCAGTGGGGAGCAATCCCCAGATACCCCTCGCAGACAGCGACGAAGATAGCCGCCTACGCGATAGAATTGGGGTTAAAGTTGTGGAGCTCCATGCCATAGTAGTGCGGGAGCGCCCTCATGAATCGGTCCGCAGGAACGCCGAGGCTGCGCTCATGAAAGGACACGAAGCTCACGACGTAACCGTCGTGAGGCCTCGGCTCCGGCTCGCCCAACGGAGTGATCCACTCCGGCCTATTGGGGTCGGTCACCGGGCGAAGGAGCCCACCGTCGACGAGCGACTGAAGCATCTCCACGGTGACGTCGGATGGATCCCAAGGGTCCGCCTCGATGACAACAATGTCGCCTGGCATGAGTGCGGTGGAGGGCTCGACTACGACGGTGAGTCTCTCTCTACCTCGTCTCTTTCCTTTCTTCCTCCTAGGGCTTTCTGCTCTGGCGACGGCTCAAAGACGGCAAAGCTAATACAGGCAAGGTAAGGAGGGGAGGAGCGAGGCTCGTTGCGTATTTATGCAGGGTGAAGGCGAAATGGACGGGCGACGAAATTAGGGAAGTTTTCCTCGAGTTCAGGCACGATTAATCCAGATCCGATTCTACCGCCCACGCGCCCACCTTTTCCTCATTAAACGCGGGAACAGTTACGTCCCATCCACTGACGCCACGTCACGTCCGACCGATGCAGCAACAGACGTCGTTCCGCCCTCCCAAGAAATCGCCTAAAAAGGCGCGCCGGTCGTTGTCGAATCAATGGGGGAAACATCCCCCCCACCCTATTCCTTTCAAGTGAAGGAACTGGGCGCCGAGCCCATTACGGTCCAGGGGTTCGTAGGATGTGCCCCTGAGGGTTTCGACAGCCGCCCCAGGACAGCAGAGTCAGGGACAACTATGGGTGAGCCCGTACATGGCCGAGACCCAGGCAAACACAACGCTTGGGACGCCCTAAGTCGTGTCCGTGACCAGCAGGGAGTTCTTCGAATGGGACCCCACCGCAGGGAGGCGCCGAGCCCCCGGGGCCAATCGAACGGCCCCGGGACCCAATAGAGAAGCCCTCTAGTACCTTTGGAGTGCGTCTTTGGACCGCTAGCTGACCCTTATCGAATGGGGCATGGGCCTCCACTTAGACTTACCCGATAGCATCTCACCGGGAGTGTCACCGCTCGCGCCCACCGAGGGTAGCCTGGCATATTCCGCCCCTCCTTCCGAGCGAAAAGGATGCGCGAGGGTCGCATAAAAAGCCAGGGGAACTCCTAACCGCCCTCTCGCTCCGTGCGGAGGCTCAGGGGCTCTCCCTGCAAACCTTGTCGAGACCCAGCGACCTAGGCTCGCCCTTGAGGGGGTTTCGCAAACAAACCCCTCCTTCCGAACGAAAAGGTTGCGCGAGGGTCGTACAAAAAGCCAGGGGAACTCCTGACGGCCCTCTTGCTCCGGGCAGAGGCTACGGAGCTCTTCCTGCAAATATGCCAAGGCCCCGTGACCCAGGCTCGCCCTCGAGGGTGTCTCAGCAAACAAACCCCTCCTTCTGAACGAAAAGGTTGCGCGAGGGTCGTACAAAAAGCCAGGGGAACTCCTAACGGCTCTCTTGCTCCGGGCAGAGGCTACGGAGCTCTTCCTGCAAATATGCCGAGGCCCTGTGACCCAGGCTCGCCCTCGAGGGGGTCTCAGTAAACAAACCCTCACGCGCGAGAGGCGTATAAAAAGCTAGGAAAGCACCCGACAGCCCTCTCGCTCCGTGCATAGGCTAGGGGCTCTTCCTGCAGGTTTATCGAGACCCAGCGACCCAGGTTCGCACACGAATGAGCTCGGCAAACAATCCCCTGACCGCCCTCTCGCTCCGTGCGGAGGCTCGGGGGCTCCTTCTGCACTCAAGACAAGGACAAGCCACCTAGGCCCGCACTCATAGATTCGGAAAAAAGCAACAAAAAGGGCGCCGAGCCCGTTATGGTCCAGGGGTTCAAAGGCTGGACCACCGAGGGTTTCGACAGCCGCCCCAGGACAATAGAGTCAGGGACAACTATGGGCGAGCCCGTACATGGCCATGGCCCGAGCAAGCGATCACTTGGGATGCCCTAAGTCATGTCCGAGACCAGCGGGGAGTTCTCCGAATGGGATCCCACCGTAGGGAGGCGCCGAGCCCCCGGGGCCAATCGAACGACCCTAGGACCCAGTAGAGAAGCCCTCTGGTACCTTTGGAGTGCATCTCTGGACCGCTAGCCGACCCTTATCGAATGGGGCACGGGCCTCCACTC
This sequence comes from Miscanthus lutarioriparius, assembly GCA_904845875.1. Lineage (NCBI taxonomy): Eukaryota > Viridiplantae > Streptophyta > Magnoliopsida > Poales > Poaceae > Miscanthus > Miscanthus lutarioriparius. Next base: position 94,168,027 of record CAJGYO010000003.1, on the reverse strand, counting down.
GGACTTACCCAATAGCAGCTCACCGAAAGTGTCACCGCTCGTACCCACCGAGGGTAGCCTGGCACATTCCACCCCTCCTTCTGAACGAAAAGGAAGCGCGAGGGTCGTATAGAAAAGCCAGGGGGAACCCCTGACGGACCTCCCCGCAGAGGCTAAGGGGCTCTCCCTCAAACTTTGCCGAGACCAGCGACCTAGGTTCACACTCGAGGGGGCTCGGCAAATAAAACCCTTCCTTCCGAACGAAAAGGTTGCGCGAGGGTCGTACAAAAAGCCAGGGGAACTCCTGATGGCCCTCTTACTCTGGGCAGAGGCTAGGGAGCTCTTCCTGCAGATATGTTGAGGCCCCACAACCCAGGCTCGCACCCGAGGGGGTCACAGCAAACAAACCCTCACGCGCAAGAGGCGTATAAAAAGCCAGGAGAGCACCTGACGACCCTCTCGCTCTGTGCAGAGGCTAGGGGGCCCTTCCTGCAAAGTTTGCCGAGACCCAGCGACCCGAACTCGCATTCACGGGCCCTGTGAGCACGATAAGACCCCTTGCTCAACGGAGAAAAAAGCCCCTGAAGGAGTAAACCCACTCCTCCAGGGCCCACCAGAACCACCAATTACAAACCATGATCTCGACAGGAGCTATTACGAACCAAGTCTCGTCAAAAACCTCAGGAGAGTGCCCGCACTCCTCCCGAGGCTCGGGGGCTACTGTCGGATACCACAAGAAGGGGTACCCTAAGCAAGATCCAAGAATATTGCTTAAGCCTTGCTAAAAGCAAAGCCAAAAGACTACTGCAAGGTCTCGGCAGAATTCTCTGATTCGCCTGAGGCCTTGCGCCGAGGCCTCATGCGAAACAGGCCTAAAACGTCCCGCCGAGGCCCTCTCGTCGAGACCCTCTCGCCAAAACCTCGCCCCGAAAGGCCTCGGACAGATCTCCAATTCTCCGATTCGCTCGAGGCCGGGCTCGGTGGACGTACTCGTAACCTCCATCCCAACCGAACTCCTCTGGCAAAACGTCACGTCTGGATTAAATGCACCCAACCACTCCCCCATAAACGTCACCACAGCGTAGGTACGATCTTGACGACGGAACAACCGACAGGATAGGAACCGGAGCACTTGGGGTTACTCGCCACTATACTCACCTGCGTGCTCCCTCCCCGACACTTATATCGCCTGTGCTACCTAACCCCTGCGCCAAGGACAAAGCGGCATGGAAGGTCGAATCCATGTCCCTGTAGCCTCGGAAACAGCAGGAGAGCCCAGCTGCTCGGTCTCTGCCTCGTCCGAGACCCCCCGGCAAGGCCTCGGACGCGCCATTCCTTCTCCGCCTCGGCTGAGGACGGGCTCGTTCCGCATTCTCATCGCCTCCGCCTCAATTGCCCCTCTGGCGGGCCGTCCCATCCGTGTAAGTATCCCTAGTTACGCCTACGTCAGCCACGATTGGCAGGGTATGGCAAAAAGGGCGATGGGGACGGCGGTCAAATCACCTTTTACCATCCCCATCGATGGTGCAGAGACTACGGCTCCTGCGGACGCCCATTCCGCACTTTTTCACCGGAATCAGTACGACCACAGACCACCGAGACCCCTGCAGACACAGGTCACCTCCGAGGCCTTGGCAAAGAAGGCCTCAAGACGCGATCTCCAAAGACCGGCTAGGCCTCGACACTCCACGAGCACGACATGTCACCTACAATGGAGGCCATACTCGACTAGACGTCAACAAGGACCCTTACGACTTCAACAAATTTCGGGCATGGGCTGCGTGGCGCACCGGTGATCAAGTACCAATTACCATTCCCGACCTTCGTGTTGCTACGGGAATAGAGTCAAGATCTTGGATCTTCCTTTTCGCTAAGACTCCACGTGTAACTCAATCATGTACTCTGGCTCCCTCCTTGTGGCTATAAAAGGAAGCGGCCAGGCCGTTTTAGGATCGGAAAAAACCACGCTGACCCTCACGCAAAAAACGCACTCACTCAATTCACGCTTGCGCCCCCGCGCTTGCTCGAGAGCAACGACTCAAGCAGCCCTCACCACTCCACGCCGAGAGACACGGGACTAGCTCCCTCTCTCATCCGACTTGTAACCCTCTACTACAAGCACTTGATTGCAAGGAATACAAGATCGATCTCCTAGACTGGACGTAGGGCGCCGATTGCCTGAACCAGTATAAACCTTGTGTCTCTTTGCATCACCATCCGGGACTAGGGGCACGCAGTTCACATTTACTGGTTGGTTGAGGACTCCCGGTCCGAAACACCGACACTTCCACTTGATCTTCATTTAAGGTATTGATTCCTTTTATCTTCACCATAGCCTATCTCAAGTTCATCTCTTGCATCTATAAAAACTAAATGCCTTGTATGCTAGTAAACATTGTTAATCATAATAGTTATGTTATCATTCAACTATCAAAATCACTAAACACTTGATAGGGTCCATATTCCATACATGTATGATTCCCATAATCCAAAAAGTAATTTTGCAATATCCTCTTGATGTGCTCAAGTGTTAAACAAAAGCATTAGAGGGGTGCACACCTTTGGTTTCGAGAATCATATTTCATACTACAATAGCACTCATTCATTTCAAACACTTCAATTTCTCTAGCTTTGGTCGATTTCTAAAAAAATTTATATTAACAACTACAAGTTCAAATAAATGAATTGTAAAAAGTTATTTTTATAGAAATATCAAAGTGTAATTTGACGTTGTAAGTAGTGTATGATTTTTCTATAATAAATTTTTGAACTTTTTTCTACAATATTTTTTTTAATAATAGAAGTCAACGAACTCCTGTAAACTCCGATATACGAGTACTCTCTCAGTCCCTAAATAACTATCGTTTTTGCTTCTCGAGAAACAACTTTAACTAAATATATATATAAATGTTAATATTTATGGTATAAAATTAATATCATTGGATAGATCATTGAATCTATTTTCATAATAAATTTATTTATAGAGATACAAATGTTTCATGTATTTTCTGCAAATTCAATCAAACTTAACACAGAAAAAAAGATAGTTATCTCTACTATAATTGAAAACTCAACGCTCCCGTCACCGAAAAAAATAAAAAAAAAACAAACGCGCCGAGGACGCCGCCACCGCGGAAATCTTCTGATCGCGAAAAAAACCGACGTTAGAAACCTTCATGTAGCCGTCGCCGCCGCCGCCTCTTCCCTTCCTCCTCCCGACCTTGAGCTACGCCAGAGCTGCCGGCGCCTCCTCCGTCGGCGGGTGCCGCCCGCCGAAAGCGATTCAAGCTCCGCCCCTTCGGACCAGCTCCATGCAGAGTCAAAGCTCCGCCCTGTCGAGCGAAGGGCTCTGAACAGCAGAGTCAAGCTCGCCGAAAGCAGCTCGCGGCCGAGTCCGGCGTCGCCCCGCCGCTTGATCTAGAGTCGCCTGCGTTGTCCTCGCATCAACGGCGCCTCCTTCCTCCTTCCTCCTCGCATCAACGGCAGATCCGTGGCTTACCGGTGATGCGGATCTCGCGAGCCTGGCGGCTCCTCTCGAGTTCTAGCGGTGGCGGCGACCTCTCCACCTTCCATGCGAAGCGGCTCCCCATCTCCGATGGCGGGCGGCTGTCTCACCTGTGAAGGCGCCCGACCATCGCGAAGGACGCCTAACGCGGTGCATGGCTACCGAGATCCGGCGCTACTGCATCGTCCCCGACCTTGAGATCCTCGCGCTTCCCGTCTCTGCCGAACATTTCGCCTTGGTTGTGTTCATTTGCCGCCGGCAAGGGGCGGTCGCGCTGGTCGCTGCCTCTGCCTGTCGTTCTCGGAAGAACTCTGCCTCGGTGAGCTATGTCCTTCCCCTGCCTTCTGATCGTCCAGAACCCAAACACTGCCCAGCTATGTGGCTGTGCTGTGACAGCGATGGATATTCGTGTTGATTATGGATGGATGTGCTCAAGTGTTAAACAAAAGCATTAGAGGGGTGCACACCTTTGGTTTCGAGAATCATATTTCATACTACAATAGCACTCATTCATTTCAAACACTTCAATTTCTCTAGCTTTGGTCGATTTCTAAAAAAATTTATATTAACAACTACAAGTTCAAATAAATGAATTGTAAAAAGTTATTTTTATAGAAATATCAAAGTGTAATTTGACGTTGTAAGTAGTGTATGATTTTTCTATAATAAATTTTTGAACTTTTTTCTACAATATTTTTTTTAATAATAGAAGTCAACGAACTCCTGTAAACTCCGATATTCGAGTACTCTCTCAGTCCCTAAATAACTATCGTTTTTGCTTCTCGAGAAACAACTTTGACTAAATATATATAAAAATATTAATATTTATGGTATAAAATTAATATCATTGGATAGATCATTGAATCTATTTTCATAATAAATTTATTTATAGAGATATAAATGTTTCATGTATTTTCTGCAAATTCAATCAAACTTAACACAGAAAAAAAAGATAGTTATCTCTACTATAATTGAAAACTTGAGACTCATAAACGCTCCCGTCACCGAAAAAAATAAAAAAAAAACAAACGCGCCGAGGACGCCGCCACCGCGGAAACCTTCTGATCGCGAAAAAAACCGACGTTAGAAACCTTCATGTAGCCGCTGCCGCCGCCAGCCGCCTCTTCCTTCCTCCTTCCGACCTTGAGCACGCCCGGGCTGCCAGAGCCTCCTCCTCCGTCGAGCGGGCAGCGCCGCCGAAAGCAGATTCAAGCTCCGCTCCTTCGGACCGGCTCCATGCTAGAGTCAAAGCTCCGCCCCTGCCGAAGGGTCGCGAACAGCAGAGTCCAAGCTCGCCGCCTGAAAGCAGCGACTGGCGCGAGTCGGCGTCGCCCGCCGCTTGATCTAGAGTCGCTGCGTTGTCCTCGCATCAACGGCGCCTCCTTCCTCCTTCCTCCTCGCATCAATGGCGATCCGTGGCTACCATGCCGTGATGCGGATCTCGCAATAGCAGCGGCGGCTCCCTCCAGAGTTCTAGCGGTGGCGGCGACCTCTCCACCTTCCATGCGAGCGGCTCCCCATCTCCGATGGCGGCGCGGCCTGTCTCGCGCGGAAGGCGCCTGACCATGCGAAGGACGCCCCAACGGCTGTGGCCACCGAGATCCGGCGCTACCTGCATTGTCCCCGACGCCCGAGATCCCTCGCGCCCCGTCTCTCTGCTGAACAGCTCAGCCTTTGGTGTGTCTTATTGGCCGCCGCCGGGCGGGTCGCGTTGGTCGCCTCTGCCTGTCATTCTCGGAAGAACTCTGCCTCGGTGAGCTATGTCCTTCCCCTGCCTTCTGATCGTCCAGAACCCAAACACTGCCCAGCTATGTGGCTGTGCTGTGACAGCGATGGATATTCGTGTTGATTATGGATGGAAGAATAACGAAATTGAGATTGGGATGAGAAATTTGCTGATTTGTGATGGGGAGGAGTGGGAAATCACATTGAGATTGTTTTATCGGTTGATCTGTAGGTGTAACTTTCTTCTCAGTTCCTCTATAGTCTGTAGTGGTAGCCTACCACTGCATGTAGTCTAGGTGTTTGATAAAATGCTTATTTTAGGGCAGAATAGGGGAAGATGGACATAGGCAGGCGTGTTAATCATCTCTGCAAATGGCATCAGATAAAATTATCTCTACAAATGGTTTTAGAAAAGAGTATGTTGGTGTACCTTTTCTACTAAGAGTATGCTTGATACTTTTTTAGATCATAGTACCATGTGATACTTTCTACTATATGTTATAGTATCACTTGATACTTTTCAGATTGTAGTATCTCCTGATACTTTTAAACATATAGTATATTTTAAGATTGTAGTAGTATCTCGTGATTTTTTTTCACATCATAATTTTTTCAGCTTGTAGTATCTTCCAGTACTTTTTGGGAGCTAACCTACCGAGACTGGAGGCCAAAAAGCAATAGTTGAGGATGCAGAACTTGATCATTGACAAACGTGAATCTTAATGAATTTGATTGTTCTTTGTATATAATTTCATGAAGCCATGGGATGGTGTAAGATTGCCACTGATCATCACTGTAAACATATATTATTTAACTATATTCCGTACACTACATACAAAATTAATAATTTAACTTATTATATCTATCATGCATAGCTATTAAATTCACTGAGGATGAAATTTTTGGGGGGACATTCTTAAGAGCCATGCAAACGAATGTTTTGACAACTTTCCTGAAAATCTTCAAGTCATGATCAAGGACTTGGACAGAATGTAACTTAAATGGTTATACGAGGAAAAAACTTTACTATGACTTCTTAGTTTTCCGGATTGTATACATGCTCAAAGATATTGTGTAAAAATTAAACTATGAAAAAAAAATATTGGTTATTTTTATATGTGTCTTCAAGATAAATTTGTTATGTTAGCATGAATATTATACTAGTTTATTTAGGGACGGACTAGCACCAAATCACACAGGTGAAGTGCAGACTGTGGAGCCGCTGTAGACTCCCCCTGCGCAGCGTCACTTCGCTCGCTCCTCTCCATCCCGACAAGTCAAATCCGAACCCACAGCGAGAAATGGCGGCGGCGGCGCTCCGTCCGGCGATCCTCCGCCGCATCCGCCTCTCCCCCTCGCCGTCGCTCGCCCTCGCGGCCGCTGGGGCAGGGGCGTCCCACCCGCACGCGCTGGCGCGGTGGCTCGCGCCGCGGCCCATGTCCTCCCACGACGCGCACCTCACACGCGAGGAAGTCGTCGACCGCGTCCTCGACGTCCTCAAGTGCCACCCCAAGGTCGACCCCTCCAAGGTAACCGAACCCCTCCACCCCAATCCCGCATCTCGATGGCGTCGAGCCCCCACAAAATCCTACTAACCCTAGGCTACTGTGGCGGCGGCGGCAGGTGACCCCGGAGGCGCACTTCGAGAAGGATCTGGGGCTGGACAGCCTGGACACCGTCGAGGTGGTCATGGCCATCGAGGAGGAGTTCAAGCTCGAGATCCCCGACATGGAGGCTGACAAGATCGACTCGCTCCCGCTGGCCATCGAGTACGTCGCCAACCACCCCATGGCCGGCTGAGCCTCTGCTCGACAGAGGGGAGGCGAGGCTTCTCTTGGTTTTGTTTCCGAGGGCAAATAATCGGCCGGAGTGGCACAAGAAAACTTGTCCCTGGTGCTCTGCATTGCTGCACGGTGACGGATGATGATGTCGAAATGGAACATTAACATTTTGTTTTTTTTTGGTTAAGATGCAATGCAATGTTAGGTTGCTGTTTTTGTGTGCGTGTTATATCTATATACTGGTTGACAAACTAGTTTGGTTGATTGCGACTCGGCTCATTGTTTGATTGATTATTTGAATTGGGTTCCTATGATCTTTTATCAGTTTTTTCCATTTTTTGGGACCTAAAATTGATAAGAAAATAGTGGTTGGTTGCTTACGGGGATTGATTGGTTCATTTTTGGAACCGGAGGCCTCCCTCATTTCCATTATGTATATAACGGAAATACAAAGCATCTAGAGATGTTTCAGAGTAGATGAGACAGTTAAGGAGAATATTACATCCAGATCGGACTTCAAACCTACTCACAGACATTTCTCACCATCTACTAAAAACTGTCAAACTTTGTGATCGAGGACTTCCCCAGAACGATTAGCAACAGCTAGAAGCAGACGAAGTAGCAGAAGAAAACAAGCAAGGAGTGAAGGGGGCATCCAATGACTGCACCCACAAAAGCGAAGAACGCCATCAGGCTTAACAAAAAACATTTCGTCAGAAAATGGCCGGACTTCCTGTGTTTGCTTCACAGGCCGCTCTCAAGCTTCATATCAGGTTGCATCATTCCCATCCTGAGGTCCCTGCAACAGATTCTGAACACCAGATCCCCGCTTCCTCTTCTTTGTCAGCTTCAGCGCTATCTGCAGCATCGTGTTGATTCCAGCTTCCAGTGCCGCCTTATCATCATCCACGAAGAGGCCTGCCCAGTAACTCATAAGGGCGCATGCATAACATACGATCGAAGCAGGATCATGTAAAGCTTTGCCTTCAAAACGTGTTTTATTACGGGTTTTCCATATAGCCCAACAAACAGCCGCAATACCCATAGTATGAAATTTCTTTCCGATCAGAAGCCATCTTTCATACCATACCCATCATTGATCCAAAGATCTGGGGATGTTACTAGCTCCTAAACTGATGGCAACAATAGCCCAAACAGCCTTAGCAACACTACATTGAAACAAAAGATGATTTGCAGATTCAGGTTGATTACAAAAGTAACATGATGGATCACCCTGCCATTTTCTCTTGATCATGTTATCTTTAGTTAGAATAGCATTGTTAAGAGTCATCCACAAAAATATCTTAATCTTAGCAGGAATCTTGCCTTTCCAATTTTTTATATGATAAGGCCCAGTATCATTCATAGTTAAGGCATTGTAGACAGATTTCACCGAAAAACGTCCGTTACAACCAAATTTCCATTTGACAAAATCCACACCATCACACAGATGAACATTAGCAAGTCATGAACAATTTTCTCCCAATTTTCTTTCCATATATCAACTAACCATCTAGAAAAGGTAACTGACTGAATATCTGTTTTGACTTGAAAAACAGTAAGGTCAGATTGTTGGCACATAGCAAATAAATCAGGATAAAGTATACACAGCGGTTGATCATACAGCCAGATATCTTTCCAGAAGAGTGTTCTTTGCCCATCCCTTACATTGAGCTTTCTTCCTTGTAGATAAATTTTCCTAACCTTGAGCAAGTCAGCCCAAATGGGTGAGTCGGTCTGCCTGTGTTTCACAGTACAGATAGATCCATCTTTGATGTATTTGAACTTCACAATTTCTTGCCATAGCCCTTGTTCATTATCTAGTTTCCACCACCACTTACAAAGGAGACTAATGTTCATTAATCTAATATCTTTGATCCCTAAGCCCCCTTCTTTTTACTTTTACAAATCTTAGGCCATCTAATCAGGTGATATTTCTTTTTTGTTCCCCCTCCCTGACAAAAGAAAATCCTTCTGAGTCTATCAAGGTTGGCCACTACTGCTTTTGGCAGCAAATAAATTGACATCTGATAAATGGGGGCATTATTAAGGCTTGAATTGATAAGAGTGGTTCTCCCTGCAATTGACATATTTCCACCCTTCCAAACAGCTAATCTTTTCTTGCTTTTTTCTTCCAGAGGTAACCAGTCTATAACATGTAATCTACTCGGGCTTACAGGTACCCCTAGGTATTTGATAGGGAAAGTGCCAAGTTGACAGTTAAACATTTCAGCATATATCTCAGCCCAGTTTCCTCATCATTGATTACTATTACTTCACTTTTATGAAAATTATTTTTTAAGCCAGCCATCAATTCATACATGTACAGGAGTAGCTTCAAATTTCTAGCCCCTTCAAGACTGTGTTTTAAACATACAATGGTATCATCAGCATATTGTAAAACAGCTACCCCTTTATCCACAATGTGATCAATTAGGCCACAAAAGAGATCATTTGATTGAGCTTTCAAAATCATTCTAGATAAACCATCAGCCACAAAGTTAAACAAGATTGGTGACAGGGGATCTCCTTGTCACACCCCTTTATAACTTTTAATATAGGGCCCAATAAGATCATTCATTTTAACACTTACTGTCCCACCTGTCACAACTTGTTCAATCCACTTACACCATTTGGAACAAAAGCCTCTAGCTGCTAGACATTCAAGTAAGAACCTCCAGCTCACCTTGTCATATGCTTTTTCAAAATCAAGTTTTAGGATCAAACCAGTTTGCTTCCTTCTCTTGGTTTCATGTAAGATTTCATGAAGTACCATGATACCACTCATAATATTCCTGCCCTTCATAAAGGCAGTCTGATTTGAATGAATTAGTTTATCAGCAATCTTTTCCAATCTTAATGTTAAAGTTTTGGTTATCAACTTATATATACAATTCAACAAACAAATGGGCCTAAATTGTTGAATCTTAGCAGCATCACTAACCTTAGGTAAAAGAGTTATGATTCCATAGTTGATTCTACAGATATCAACCTTTTCTCTGTGAAAGTCATCAAAAAGTTGGATAATATCATTTTTCATAATTTCCCAGCAAACTTGATAAAACTCAATTGGTATTTTGTCTGGGCCTGCAGCCTTATTTTTCTCCATTTGAAATAGTGCATCTTTTATTTCTTTTTCAGAAAAAGGTTGACACAGAATTGTATTTTCATCCTCAGATACATGATCCAGCTCATCCCACAATCCCTGATCAATATGAATGTTATGATTGTTCCCAGGTCCAAACAGCTCAGAATAATACTCTGTAGCATGCTTAAGTAAATTATCATCCCCTTCAATGATTTATCCTTTTTCTAGTGATATAACAGTGCCTTTTCTTCTTCTGCCATTTGCAATCTTATGAAAATAACTAGTGTTACAATCCCCTTTCAACAGCCATTGCTCATGGCATCTGTTGAACCAGTATGTTTCCTCTTGATCTAAAAGTTTTAAATTTTCTTTTATCAATTCTACTTTCCTGAGCAGCTGCTCAGACTCAAGTCCCACATTTTCCTCAGTCTCCTCCAATTCACTTAGCTCAGTACTTTTTTTCTTATCTCACCTTGTAAATTAAATCTCCAGCCTTTGAAGTACTGTTTCAGCATCTTCAGTTTTTGCTGGATTTTATCTAAAGATGTTTTGGCTCTACAAGGTTTATCCCATATTTTCTTGACAGCTTGAATAAAATCAGGGTTGGACAACCAATGTAGTTCAAACTTGAATTGTAAGTGTCTCAAATTCTTATCAGGGCCACATGAGAGTATTAAAGGGTTGTGATCAGAAACATCCCTAGGAAGCTTTTTTACCAAAACATTGGGGAAGATATCTTCCCATTCTTTGTTTACCAGGATTCTATCCAATTTTTCTAATAAAGGGTCCTCCTGGTTACTTGACCAAGTGAACATCCCACCAGTCATAACCAGTTCTCTTAATTCATGAAAGTCAATCAAGGTGTTAAACATGCCAGAGAATCTCTGTGCACCACCAGGTTTATTTCTCTCACTAGTATATCTTATAATGTTGAAATCACCCCCTATTAATATTGGATATTTATTTCTTGAGCAAAATGCAGATAACTCAGTAAGAAAATTCATCTTGTTATCATCATGGGCAGCCCCATATACAATCAACAGATTCCATTTTGTTTTATATTTCTTGTCCCACAAATTTAATTGTAGCATGAAATCACCTTGATGAAAGGATCCAACATAAAAAAATTCCCTCTTAGCACCCACCAGAATACCACCAGACTTTCCTTTTGCTGGGTTATTAAGCCATAAATAATCTTGGTTGCAGTCAAATTTTCTAAGTATTTTATCATCACAATCTTGAATCATGGTCTCCTGAAGACCAATAAAGTGAAAAGCATACTGGGATATAAGATCTTTAAGAAATGCAGCAACACCTTTCTTCCTGAGACCCCTACAGTTCCAAATAAGCCCATTAAATCTCATCATTTTTTCCTAGCTTTGGAATTTTTGGATGGGTTGGCTTTACAAGGCCTCCCTCTTTTCTTTGGTTGGCCAGGATCTTCCTGGTCCAACTTTTTATTTCTTACCAAAGGAGAGTATCTTCTTATCTTTTTATTTTCCCTTCTTTTTTTCCTGGACTCCACCAAAAGGAAGTCCTCTGGTTCAGAGGATTCCTCATTCAACCATTCAAGCTCAAGCAGGTTAGAGTTGTTCCCCACAATCTCAACTGTTTCAGTTTGAGATTTTTTATTGTTTTCACACTGTTTCATATATAAATCATCCCTAGCCTTTTCTAAGTCTCTAATTAGCTCAAAAGTCTCAAAATCATCATGATTAATATTCACACCCATATTTGCAGAAATATGTATAATATCACCAGTGGGTAACATAGAAAAGGATGTGGGTTTTTTTGAGTTACCTTCCAAGTTTCTTTGCTGAGCCATCCTCTCATTTTTCTCCACTGTAGTCAGATTAGTGTCCTTCTTCAGTCTTTCACTCCTCCTTTCATTGAGCATTTGATCCTTATCCTCTTGATGTATCATCTTTTCAGCTTGCTTCTCCTTGGTTGATATATCTTCAGCATTTACCACCTCAGTAGTAGGGAGATCATTTTCCATCATGTTACTCTCTTGTGTGTTCACAATGTTGTCATCTGGAATGAAAACTTCAGGAGATAAAGACGTATTTGTGGTTTCCTGAATGATTTCTCCAGCAGATTCCATCTGAGTATTGACATCTTTGGTCATCTTAGCATTGGGGCACACTTCTGGTACCTTAGTGGTATCAATTGCTTCTGTCATAAACCAAAGTTGCTTAGACGGTTCACCCTGTTCCTTTGTGCTCGGTTGGGGATTGATTGGTTCATGACAGCTGTAATGTGGTCTCTTGTCCTACTCCCGTTTGTAACGATGATACTGTCTGTTTTATGTGACCAAATTATGGTTTTGTTAGTTGAAAGTACTCCACCTATTGCGTGAGAAGAGATCAAAGGAAACTGAGTTATAACTTCTTATTCAAGCTTCCATTATGTGCTTACAGTAGTAATACCATTTTGCCAAAAAGATTTCATTCTGTTAAATTGAAAACCGTTGCATAAATAGTTCATGGTTCTGTTAGACTTGAGTGTATCTTAGTCTCAGCAGAATTGAGAAGGGCTTTCTTCTGTTGATTTATCATATTCTCTTTATTAGTTTCACCCAAGTAAAATTTTCTACCAGCAATGTTGAAAATTTTCTACCTGCAATGTTGGTTGTAGTGACAGTGTTTACAAGTTGTTCGACTAATCGTGAATCGTGATTAGTCAGCCTAGTCAGCCCCTTGAACTCTATCATGGGTACCAAGGTGATTAGCTTCACTAGATTTGCGGTTGTCTGACTAGTCGTCGATAAATCATGATTAGTCATCTGATTAGGGAGGGGATGACCAGGGTGTCTGCTGCCTTGGGCGGGTCTGCTCCACTGGGCTTCGAGGCAAGCTATTGGGTTGCCAATTTGGCATGGTAGGGTTAGCATACCACTGCCCAGGGCTCCACGAAAAGGCAGAAATGGGAGGCACCAGAAATTGGCATGAGCCTGCACAATTCCTCCTCTGTCCTCTTCCTCTGCGATTCATCCACTCATGCTGCGATTCGTCCTCTCCTGCCTTTACTCTGCTTTCCTGTGTTGCCGCCCTCTGCTACTCTGCTTTGCTGTGTCACTACCCCTCTGCTACTCTGCTCTGTTGTATGCAACACTCCTGGCTGCTTGATGCTCTGGTGATCTGCTCCAGTAGCCTCTAGAGTGTGTTGTTGTGTTGCCCTTGACTCTGAAGGCCTAAACCTGCTTTGTAGTGTATGTGTATACGTGCAGACGCCCATGACCCTGAAAGCCTGAATCTTCTTGCCATGTAATCTTGATGATTGCTTTATTGTATATACTATATAGTATTTATAGGTTTATATAGTATGCATAATGTATGTCCTGGAATATATAGGGCGACTAGGACCGACTGGGCCCGACTAGTCACCTGATTGATGACTAATCACAACTAGTTGCTTGGTCAGTCCCATGGTTGACTGGGGACGAATAGATGACTTGTAAACATTTAGGTCTGTCTGGTGCTGGAGATATCTGTTCGACTACTAATGTTTTCTCAATTAGTGGTCATTCAACTGTTTCAACATACAAGTGAATGCTTGACTGTCCAAGGGTTATGTCAAGGGCCTGGACGCCCAAGGTAGGAGGCTCTTGGCTCCTCAACTCGTAGCTAGAACCAGGTAGCGGTGCCAGGGTTTTTACCTGGCTACCGAGCAGCAGGGGATGAGATTAAGAATAGCAAAGGAAGGGTTTAGGGATAATTGTTCTTGCTTAATTCCATTCACTGAGTGCAGGGAGTACATATAGGAGCTCGGCTCCATTGATACTAATGCCGGCCATTAACTTCTAATCTCTTCAACTACTTCTTAATTGCCTTAATGGCTAAAGCACCCAGCCGCCTAAGCCTCCTCGGGCTGCTCCTGGCCATGCGCGCCCTTGGGGGCTGCCCTGGCCGCTCCTCGTGTCCGAGGCCGGTGGCTGTAGTGTCGGCCCCACATGACAGGTTAGGAGTTGAACCTAGCTTAGTTGGTGGGAGGTGTACGCTCTGCACCTCCCAGGTTTTAGTCCTCTTTGACTAGAATTTGGGTTCCTTAATTTAAAAGGCACCTTAGGTCCTCTTAGGCTGGTCCATTTTTATTTCTTTTGGACTGTTCAAGTGTTCAGTGTTTTGAAATACCAGGCCTTTTACCTGCATCATGTAGATTATTGTTGTCGGTACTTCTATACTCCCTCCGTTCCAAATTATAAGTCGCTTTGACTTTTTTGGTATAACCATTTTGCTATGTATCTAAATATAATAATATGTCTAGATACATAGCAAAATGGATGAACAAAAAAGTCAAAACGACTTATAATTTGGAATAGAGGGAGTATTTCATGTCAGTAACCAGTCTTTTATAAGATACAACCCTGTCCTCTCTCTCCTAGCTTTCTTGGTTGTGTTGGCCCTGATTGACTTGACTTGGCACAAATAAACTTGCATAACCACTCTTTTGTATTCTGCTAAAATTTAATAGAAATAATTATGCATTCACGTCTCTCATGTCTGAATATTCATATAAGGTATAGACCATGTTGTGATTGAGTTACTCTGTTTTTATAAGTATGTGTTGGTTGTATTTCTTGATGGTGCAGAGTCATCTGTTGCTTGGTTAGTATACCCTCCATTTCGCTATGCTTGACATTGCCTGATCATTGAGGAGGGTAGAAGCAAAGTTATTACAATAGTTTCACTCTTGAACTCTATTTTAATACTGTGAAAAAAAAACAATAGTTGTAGCATCTAGCATCTTCTTTAGTAGTAGTCTTTCTCTTTAGATTTAGGGGTGTGTGGATCACAGCTTCTCAGGCATTGCCTGGCCAGGCAAGCGATCCTGGCCCCAGGTGCCCCTTCTGGTCTGGCCCAGGCAGCTGGACGCTGCCACCAACCATTAGTTCTTCAAAACAAGTGCCTGGTAGAACTAAATCGAAAAAATGAGTAATGAGAATGATTCTTTTTCCTAGTTAATTAGTTGTGTTGGCCCTGACTGACTTAGCATGAATAAGAATTGCTGACCGGTTCTTTTTTTTTGTATTCTGCTAGATTTAATAGAAAAAATTATGGCGTTTATGCTCATGTCTAAAAGGTCATAGAAGGCCTGTAACATGTGGCAGAGCTTTTTTTTTTGTATTTCTTGGCGGTGCAGAGTCATCTGTTGCTTGGTTAGTATTCCCTCCATTGCGCTATGTTTATCCATTTTATGAGCATTAAAGAAGAACAAGAATAATAGTTACTACATCAGTTCCACTCTTGAATGCTATTTAATTTTTGAGTAAATTGCATCATAGGTCCTTAAACTTTTTTGTGGATTTCTGTCTGGGTCCTTGAACTTAAAATGTTACCATCTAGGATCCATCTGTCCCGTGCACTAACAGTCCAAAACTTGCGACGCGTGCGCTAGGAGCTGATGGAGCTGATGTGTACATTGCCACCGTGGATCTTCCTTGCATGGATCTTCAAACGCACACACGCATGCGTGCTAGGCACAGGTGCATGCACCATGCGTGCACACGTCGGCTTCGGTCGGATCTTCACTTGTGTGCCCAGGAGCCACATTGCAGGTTCGGCCGCCTCCGGTCATTGCGCGCGTACAGCACCACGTCCCGCGCCTGGTTGATCCTCCTCCGGCTTCGCGCGACTCTCCCGGCGGCGTGCGGCTCCTCCGGCTTCGACAGAACTGGGCGTCGCGATTAGGTATACGTTGGCTTCCTCTCCTTCCTGCCCCTGCCGTCTACGCGTTGAATGGCGGTCGTATACATGTGCATGAATATGTGCTGCAATTGCTAGCTTCTTCCATTTAGCATGTCGTGAACACGCTGACATGCATGGCCCTGTATCGTGTACAAGCCCATAGACTTGTTGCTAGCTTCTTTCCCTTTAAGCCAGTAACCGGCCGTATGTACATGCATGGCCAAGGCTTCTAGAAGGTTTGGGACTACGCCGTTGCTGGCGTCGCACACGGTGAAGGACAGCACGTACGGCTGCCCCGGCACGGTGCAGATCACCTGCGCGATGGCGGTCTCGCTCCCTCCCGGCCAGCAGCTCCACGGCGCGCCGGCCCCACGATGTCGCCGTCGATGTACTTGATGGCCTTGAGCGACTCCACCATCCACCCCGGCAGCGGCAAGTGGTCGTCCACCACGCGCGACCTCGACCTTGTTGGCGTCGGCGACCCAGGCCCAGGCGTACGAGTCCCAGCCATTGCTGTGGTTCTCACGGTACATGGTCTGCATGGCCACCAGGCCCGACTGCCCCGACGCGGACACGTTCAGCTGCTCCGCCTGCGCGCACGTCTGCGTCGCGCTGAACGTGAGCGAGTCATATGGCGGCTGCATGCTCGTCGACGAGCTTGATGGCCTCCCTGAGATCCCTCTCGGACCCGACGTTGAGCAGGCGCTTGGCCTCCACAGCAGCGGCACCGCGGCTGTGCAACGCATGGCGCTGAGCCGCAAAGCGGCGGAACACGTCGTGCAGGTCGACGACCACGCCGGCGTCAGCGGCGGCCGTGAGGACCGGCAGGAGGCAGAACTCCACCTCCTGCGCCACGACCCCGAATGCGTAGGACCAGAGCTGCCAAGCTCGAGGCCGTCGACGTTGAAGATGCCGCGGCAGAGAAGGTCCCTGAGCAGCACCGCGAGGCCCTTCCCCTTAGGCTCCACGGTGGCATGTCCATGTCAGCTCCTAGCGCACGCGTGGCGTGTTCTGGACCGTTAGTGCACGGAATAAATAGATCGAGGATCCAGATGGTAACATTTTTAGTTTGAGGACTCAAATGGGAATCTATAAAAAGTTTAAGGATCTACTGTTCAATTTACTCTTAATTTTTTGCGTAAGAAAATTGATGCTTGTAGCATGTTCTTTAAGAGCATATGTAGTGTTTTTCTTAGATTTAGTGCTTTGAAACATGGGCCTGGGTGAACTAAATCAAAGAGTTAATGTGAAATGACCATCCATCGCCCAGTTACATGGCACACTATAACCACTAAGCTTCTTTTGTATTTTTCCTGAACAAATGAATATTTTTACACAACATATTACAATATGATGGAAAATGTGAAATGATGGAAGACAGGAAGTATTATGAAGCAAAGTATTTAATTTTTGAACTCACTGTTTCACAATTTAAATTGACACAACTCACAAGTTAGCTATACTATCACACGTGTCTTTTGTTCAAGTAAATAGAATAGCTATAAGGTATTTGAATTTTGTACTATAGGAGTTAGCCAGTTTCCACCAGTTTGCTGAAACCAAAAGTCATGCACTCTTCTCTGATGCAAATCAGCCTGGTTTCAGATGAACAATTCATATTTTTATGTGAATTAGTGTTGAATCCCTAAAGTAGCATTTCTGGTTTACTGAGAGTTAGATGCGACCACTGATATCCAGGTATATTAGCTACACAGGGAGCCTGTCGGAGCCCTGCCAAATGGGGCCACAGTGTGGTGCCCTTCTCACATGCATAGCTGACCAGGCAGCATCCTTTCTTTCTCTCAGTTCTGCTCATCCTGCCTGCATCTACGTCAGGTTTTCGCCAAGATTTTGGTGTATAAAGTTTCCAATTGTTCTTTGGGGAGGTGATTTTTTCTTCTTCTTTTTGCTGAAAATCTAATTTGGTTGATGTTGGTAGATTAGTCTGAGTTGTTGCAGTCTAGAATTGTTTGTTGCCAGTTGCCATGGCTGCTCGTGTTTAGTTTCTCTTGTGGTGCATTTGTACATGTGATGAGATTATTCATATATAAACAAAGAAGGAATCAGGTTGCCCATTGGTTAGTATGCAGTAGTAGCTGAGAAATGGGGTCCAAGTATTGTTCGGCTAGGACCTTTGGACAGTTATAAGCATGATTTGTTACCGTGAGTCTCAACCTACGACACTCATTACCATCTTTGTGGATATCATGTCAAAGTTGCAAATTGAAAAGCAGATAGAAAAGGCTTATTAGCTCTAAATGTCAGCCAACCTTGTTGAAGATCCCTTGAAAAATTGAAGCATTACATTTGTACTGTTAGTATCTGCCGTCTATGCAAACTGCCTCTGGTGTAGACATTAGACACTACTGGTCTTTGTTTTCTTGAAAAACTTTATTCATATGCTTTTCCTTGTACATCATGCCACTATCGGACTATCATGATCGATAGTATGTGATCATAGCATGGAGTGGATGGATCGAGGTATATTGAATGACTGCTGAGAAATTTTGGCTTATTCCATGGTAATCTGTTTTAGTTCCATGTGCTTTTGATATGGTTCGAGTCTCCATGAGTCAGCCACAACCACAGCCAAGTATGCTAAACGTGTAGATCATATTTTTCTCGAATACGCAGAAGAGTCATGCAACACCCGAACACCACACTTTATGACAATGTTGTGTGACTCGTGCCCCACTTTCTCTGAGTACTGCACTTTCTGTCTGCATCTGGATACGGTTTTCACTGAACTTGTGGTAGATGCATCCTACATTGCTGCAACCACTTCACTGCAATCATTAATACTAACTTTTACTGACCTGAATTGTGGCAACGAGAACAACACATATCATTCAGAAATCAGAAGGCGGTTTTGTGGTAAACAATTTACTTGGGTTGCTGTTGTAGTAACCTCGAGGTTATCTGGAACTGATGCAACCCTTTGACGTTGTGAATCATGTTATATTGGCAAAATACATACTGAATATAGCAGTTGAACCGCGAAAGCTCAATTTGGTAGCACGTAATCTCGAAAGACAATGTTAAGAAGCTCCCATCAACCATGAAGCAAAACCGCATCTGGACTGAGTCTTTGCCAAACATTGTGTGCATTCATACTTCTCGATGGACGACGCGTCATTCATGCCACGACCATGATCGATAGGTAGTAGCACGTGATGATAGCATGAGCTGGAATGCATCTTGGAACTGAGAATTTGCCTTGTTCCACGAGAGTACAGAGTAGGTTGTGGTGCAAGTACTGAGATAGGTTGGCAGTATAGTACAGGTTCCCGAGTTGCACATCAAACGAGCACGCAGATCTCAGCCCGTGTTTATTAAAAAAAAAAACTTTCCAAAAAATAGTACAGTATCCATCACATCGAATCTTGCGATACGTGCATGGAGCATTAAATGCAGACGAAAAAAACTAATTGCACAGTTTGGTTGGAAATCGCGAGACGAACGTTTTGAGCCTAATTAATCCATAATTGAACACTAATTACCAAATAAAAACGAAAATGATACAGTAACCAAATTTCAACTTTCCTCCAAACTAAACACGCTCTCAACGTGGTGCAACGTGCATGCATAGAGCTGCACAACTTCCAGTACTACTCGCTCATCGTAGATTTAGTGCTTGTTTTGTTCAAAAAATTTCCCAAAAAATGGTATAGTAGCCATCACATCGAATCTTATGATACGTGCATGGAGCATTAAATATAGATGAAAAAAACTAATTGCACAGTTTGGTTGAAAATTGCGAGACGAACGTTTTGGCCCCGTTCGCTGGTCTGAACTTTGGCTGAAACTGGCTAAAAAACACTGTTCCGGCTGAATTGTTGTGAGAGAAAAATATTGTTCCGGCTGAAAAAATAAGCCGAACAAGCCAAATTTAAGACAAGCGAATGAGGCCTTTGAGCCTAATTAGTCCATGATTGAACATTAATTGCCAAATAAAAACGAAAATATTATAGTAGCCAAATTCCCAAAATTCGCCGAACTAAGCACAACCTTACACCACATTTTTAAGCTATTCCCCTAGAACAATTCCAGCAGGACCTTGAGCCTCTGTTGCTAAATATAGAGCCTCCCTCCCTGTTGCTAAAAAAAAAACGAGGTCTAGCCGGGCCCCGAAATTTGTGTGGGCAACCGGATCCTCCTGGCCCAACACCGCAGGCCCTGTTCCTGTTTCCTCCCCGCGCTCGTCCCGAACCGCACATACACGGCGACGGCGGCTTCACACACGCGGCTCCCTCCCTCTCCTCCGGCTTCACCTACGCGCTTCGTCCCTCCCCTCCGACATTGACGCCGCTGTGCCCCACCACCACCTCGACGAGATAGGAAACAACATCTCCGCGCTGGATCTCGCGTTCGACGAGGACGAAGCGGCAGAAGGCGTGGAGGAGGAGGTTGAGGATGACATGATGCTAGGCCGCGCGAGCTCCGCCCCTCCGCGCAAGCTCCGCCCCACCGCGAGGCCGCGCGAGCTCGGACCCGCCGCGCCGCCGCGCGAGCTCTGCCCCACCATGAGGCCGCGTGAGCTCTGCTTCGCCGCGCGAGCTCCGTGCCGCCCCGCCGCCGTGCAAGCTCCGTCCCGCCACACCGCGCGAGCTCCGCCCCGCTCCGCTCCAGTCGCGCGAGCTCCGCCCCGCCCCGCCGCGCGGGAGGCCCGGCGGTCCGTCTCTGCCGCGCCCTCTGGCCCTCTGACGCCTGGGTCCCCCTGTCATTGCCTACTAATATACATTTGGGGGCCTTGTTTAGGTGCTGCTGCTGGAGTAAATAAAATTTGTTGGCCAACAAAAATAGGGAAGAACACCTAAATCTAAAATATAGGGTTCTTGTTTGGGGCTACTGCTGAAGTTGCTCTTATACATCATCTTGTTGCGCTTAGAAATGGTGATATGTTTGGTGAGAATACAAAAGGGTGATGCGGTATGGAACTCGCTGGCTCTAGGGGAGGGCACCGGGTGCGACGGCTGAGA
Organism: Miscanthus lutarioriparius; assembly: GCA_904845875.1. NCBI lineage: Eukaryota > Viridiplantae > Streptophyta > Magnoliopsida > Poales > Poaceae > Miscanthus > Miscanthus lutarioriparius. The sequence goes on along the minus strand of CAJGYO010000003.1, from coordinate 94,147,283 downwards.
GCCCAAGTCGAGGAGGGGTCCAAGCCCATGTATATAAACCCCCAGACCCTTAATCCCATTAGTCATCAGCAAACTAATGAAAAGACAGAAGAGAGGTAGAGAACTGGCCAAATGACCCAAGAAGACAACATCGGTCTTTCTTTCCCAGTTTCCCTTTTCCACGGCCCTCGGACAGACTGATAGAGAGGACTGAGGAGGCAAGGAGCCACGCCGCGGCCGCATACTCTGATCGTGACTCGCGAGTTCACGACGCGCCGACGCACACACACGGAGCCGACGAGCCGCGCCGCCACGGAGGGCTGGACTACTAGAGACACGAACACGGCGCATGACGGCGGCGACCAGGCAGGGCTCCACGACGATGACATCTTGGTTCTTGCCTTTTTGCGAATTGCGATCGCCGATCAATTGATTTTGTTCATGTCCACGCCCTAGGTATTTTTTACATGTTTATTTTTTAATTCAATTAATTATTTATATAGTATTTCAGACTTCTACTACTTTTACTCATATAGTCACGTTTTTCTTCTAATTTAAGTGTTAGAATTTTAGAATATTTTTCTCCTTAAGGTAATCATATTAGTTATAGAAGTATAAATATATTGCTTTTTTAGTCTATATTATTCCTCGATAATTATCAAACATGTTAAATTAAAAATATATTATTGGATTTGGTTTCGCTGTGCAAGTAAAATTAACGCCTATATATTATAAGACTTTACAAATAAAATTAGCGTCTATATATTATAAGATTTTATACATGACTTTGCCGTCACGACAAGCTCGCCAAAGAGTCCTCATATTCCTGGGACCGGCGCTGAGTCCAACGCCTGGTAATCTTGCCTAGGCCAGGCAATCTTTGGCGGCTCTGAACCAGACACTGCTGCTAGGTGCATTGTGCGCACACAGTATGGACATCAATTTTTTTTTTTTTTGGAACCACACAATCTGGACATCAAATACAGTATTTTGCACTGTTACATTCCGCACAAGAGGGGGAAAAAAAACTCGTCGGTGTTGGCGGTCCCCCGTCCCCACCACAAGCAGCCGAAACGAACCAAACTGGGACACGGCCACTGGGACCAATCCCAGCCATTCGTTGGAGATCCGGCAGCAACCAGGAAGCTCCCCCCTCTTCCCCCACCCCGCCAGCCGGCACGAAGCGCGGCGTTAAGATCTCTTCCCCTCCCGTATTCAGGTCTCCTTCGCCCCGCCCCCGATCCCCAATTCCTCCTCCTCCGGATTTCGCATTCAGCACACAGCGCAGGTGAGCCCGCCCCCGATCCACCCTTCCCTCCCCCTCTCCCTCCCTGTCCTCGGCGGATCCAGATCTGAGCCCCCTCGCGCTCTCAGATCTCTCTGCCCCCGATCTCCTCCTCTCCGGGGGCCAGCGAGCGCGTGATCTGCCCGACCGACCCGCGCGGTCGGGGCTGGATCGGGTCGGTTCAGATCTGCGGCGCCGTCCGCCTGGACGCGCCGGGGTGGCTCGCGATCCGTTGTGTGGCTAGGGTTTGTGGGGAGAGATCTGAGCGGGGAATGAATGAATGAATGAACGGGGTGATGATTGTGCAGGTGGTGAAGGAAGGGGGGCCGCCGCGGAGGGAAAGATGGGGCTCGCGTTCGGGAAGCTCTTCAGCCGGCTCTTCGCCAAGAAGGAGATGCGGATCCTCATGGTCGGCCTCGACGCCGCCGGTAAAACCACCATCCTCTACAAGCTCAAGCTCGGCGAGATCGTCACCACCATCCCCACCATCGGTGAGCCCCACTCGTGTGCCCTTCATACGTTGTTGGATCGTGTTCGATTCCTACGTTGGTGGATATGTTCGATTCGGTTGTGAAAGAATGCTCTGTTAATATTTCACTTTTCACAATGGATCGATGCGTAAATGATAGATCTGTAGGATGCACGATCTATCCAGACCTGAGTGCTCTAATTGGTTGGGGTTAGACGATACCTGCCCTGATACTCGAATTAGATTACAATGGTCATTCTGAGTACATTTGATTTGATGGAACAAAATGCATTTATTATCAGCCTAGAGAACACAATCTGTTGTCTTTTAATGTTACTGTCACTGATTCATGGATTTTTTATGTATCATATTCGTTTCCTGTCTACAGAAACAATGATATGCTGCTGCTTAATGAAATCATGTCAAGTGAATAGCAATAAAATGCTTGTCTTCTTATTTGATCTATTTTTATGAACTTGAAAACTGTATTCGTTTTATAGCACCCAATGAAAACTACAGTTTTCTTTCTGTTGTTGAAAACTACAGTTTTTATTGGAATGCTCATTTAGACATTATCATCAGGGTGAAAGAAAGCAAAATTAAGAAAGACAAAATTTGGAAAGCATGATGGAAACAACAGGGGTAATAAACTAATAATAGCACTATTGCCTGCAATGCAAGTTTTCAACATAGGGGTATTATACGATAGTTGAAGAGGGCTTCACTAAAAAAATACCTAGATTCCAATCATTAATTTTTGGATACAAAAATGCATACTGTGGTCTGAATTCCTACTAATTTCTTGTCATTATGCTATAATGACATGACTGTGATGTTTTGCTTTTATGCTTTAATGTCCTTTGTCTTACAAGAAAAATGTTTTTTTTTTTTTTGAAATGCAGGTTTCAATGTTGAAACTGTAGAGTACAAGAACATTAGCTTCACCGTCTGGGATGTCGGGGGTCAGGACAAGGTATGACCCCCAACATCATTTTGTATTGTACATTTATATACTACATAATGTTCTTTAATTTCTTGTTCATCCAGAGCCATCATTCTTTTTAATTTTGTATTTGATTTTCTATATTGTGATCTGATTGTTAACAACTTAAATATTACGGTATTGTAAGAATTTTTAGACATGGGAAAGGTGCTTGTCTTAGGCTTACAACTATCTTAATGTAGTAGTAATTTACATGTTCTATCACATTTTGACTGACTTGTACTCATTTAATGAAAACAGATCAGACCTCTCTGGAGGCATTACTTCCAGAACACCCAAGGTCTTATCTTTGTTGTGGACAGTAATGACCGTGACCGTGTTGTTGAAGCCAGAGATGAGCTCCACAGGATGCTGAATGAGGTAAAGCAACATTCTACTAGATCACTTCATTATGCTTTTGCTTTCTATCAATAAGCTTTTGTGTGGCAAGTTTTCAATTTTGCATCTTTGATGACATTCACGTGGTACAGCGTAATTGACTAAGCTGAGTGAATATCATTCTTCAGCAACTTTGAGAAATGGAATATAAAATAAACGAGAAATGATTTGTCCTCTTTAATAAAAAGTGATGCAACATTTTTTTGGTTTTATATTTGTTTTCTTAATATATATCATAAATGTTTGGCCTTCTTCAGTACTCTAATGAGAATAGGTCAAAAAAATTATTCCCTTGAAAATTCAACAGTCTTGTGCTAGTGAAATGGAATTCATTTGGTTTTGATGGCAGGATGAGCTACGTGATGCTGTGCTGCTTGTTTTCGCCAACAAGCAAGATCTTCCCAATGCCATGAATGCTGCTGAGATTACTGACAAGCTTGGCTTACACTCCCTGCGCCAGCGACACTGGTAAGTAACTAAACAAAGATTACCTCTCGTGTAAAGCTACTTCTTTGACTAGAAGCTACTTCCGTGACCTTAATATTAACATGCAATCAGCATAGCTTGCATAAGTTAAAAATTAGTGCTTATCGACTTATCCTGTTCGTGTTCTTGCTGATATAGGTACATCCAGAGCACCTGTGCCACAACTGGTGAGGGTCTGTACGAAGGCCTGGACTGGCTGTCCAGCAACATTGCAAGCAAGGTATACATATGGCATGATTGTCTTCAGTTACAAATATATTGGTTTGATATGGAAATGTTTCATCAATTTTAGCCTGTTTGAAATATTGTTTCTCACTACATAGACCTGATATGATTCCCTCCTCTCTCTGCACATGTAGGCTTGAGTCCTGCCTTGGATATCAACTGCGAACTGACTAGGAGCTCCGGATGTATCATGGAAACTTAGGACAGAATCGCCTTTGCAACCTGTTAGGTGTCTTCTACCGGCACAATATATTTTTTGTTTGGAATATGTAATGATGTTACTGCCCAACGTTTATTCTACCCTACTATACTGTTGGATGTTCTTTGGACCTGTTCATTTTGCACAAGGATTGGAGTTCCAATATCAAGCCACATTTTACATTCGTAGTAAATATCTGGTTAGTAAATTAGCCAAGGAGATCCAATATCATGTTACATGGAAATCGAGATTAGATTAAACAGCCGAAATTATACAGTGAGCATATCTTAAGGCATGACTGTAGCTCTGATCAAAGAGCAAAGCCTATGGTACCCTAGCCATCACTTTTTAGCTGTGGGTGTCGTTATTTGATTGTAAGCTCTAGTTGATCTCAGGTCTGGAAAACGCTAAGATGGCATGCGACATGACATGAAGTCACGATTCATGGCGCCGGTAGCACACAGCAATGTTAGGCCTACCAAAACAAAATTTGCCATTTTGGCCTACCAAACACAGGGCAACACAGGGCTTGCCAAAACAAATTTTGCCATTTTGGCCTACCAAACACAGGGCAACACAGGGCTTGCCAGTTTGGCCTACCAAATACAAGGCTTCTATCGGAAGAGGAGATAAATGAAATGAAACGTGGAAGAGCACTACCACTTCAGGCGATGGAACTGACATGATATGGCGAGACAATGTGTTATAAAATGTTGTCAGCGGTTATAACCTTCTCTTTCCGTCTCTTATGATAAACACATTAGGTAAAAGTAGAAGAACAAATAAACACAAGATGGGGGGATTATTTTTTTATTTCTCTGAATATCGGTGATTACAGCATAGAGCTCATATATATATATATATATATATATATATATATATATATATATATATATATATATATATATATATATATATAGTTCTGCAAAGACCTAAAAGTTTGGTACGAGCCCACATACAAACGAACTAGGATTATGATTCAACTTTCTCCTTTCCTTCTAGGATAGAGTCCGTATGTTTTAACACACTCCCCCTTGGCCGATTACCACGATATGCATATGCCTCGTTAAAAACTCCGTCCGAAAATCTAGTGGAAAAACGGTTCTCGGAGAAAAGAGTACATCACATTTGTTAATTGCATTGCACATGTTATCTCATTAAAAAACTTGCGTGAGAAACCTTTAAGTAAAAACTCACATAGAAAAAAGAGTACAATATTTAACCTTCTTGGTTATGTATTCTTCAGGATATTCTATTATTCATGAATAGATATTTATCTTCATGATCTATGCATAAACTTCAATGTTTTAGCAAATATAATCTACATGATATTTGGATTCTAGTGGTTTTAATTACCTTCAAGGTAGATTTACTCAAATTGCTCCCCCTCGTAAAGGCAACCTTTGAACTTTATTGTTCAGTCCACACTTTTCATAAATGTGTGCTTAATAATGGTATGTAGTATCATAATACCAAAATATTGGCTTACCATTCTTCAATAAATTATAATATGAGTAAACAAGAGCAATATGCTTCATGCATAAATAACCACTTATTAGTTGTGCAAAACAAATAAAATTTATCCTTCAGGGTAATAAATCATTTCAAAGGATTATGGGGATAAATAAGTTACAATATTCAATATCTTCTAGATAATGTATCAAACTTATACTAGAGTTTAAATATTTATAATTCTTCCTTAGTGAATTTTCAAATTATATGTTCTTCAAATCTTCAGAATTTTAATTGTACCACTAAATAATAAATCCAATCTTACATTTGGCATTTAGGGGATAATTCAGTTGCCAAAATCACCATTATTCTTATACCTTCTATGGTATTTAGAGGATATCAATACTTTATTGCTAGCTTTATAATATATACTTTCTGAGTGTTTGTATGACACCTTCACGGTGTTTAGGATTCCTCATTTTTTTTCTCTCGGGTCTATATTCACTTCAGGGATTATTTGTGTTTATTCAAGAATCGACTGATAAATCCTTCATGGATTAACTCCTTCAAGGATGTTTTCATTTTCGGTGAATAATATTTCTCTTCTATGAGATATATTCTCTACTACATGAGAGATTATTACGTGATATACATAATAAGATAGTGTTATTCACTACAAAGTCATTCTATGACTTTTATTTCTTCTCGGACATCCTCTTCTTAAGACTTCAATATTCATTCAGGAATATATTCTACCTTAGACTTCTTAATACTTAGTATGAGATTTAATTTCCATATGTTGCGATTTCAATTTTTCAGGAACTATATGGATTTTCAGAATCCACTTACTAACTGCATATTTCATATTCATTCATTTCATTTGCAAGAGATACAGCAGACCATTTATTTCTTCATAGTAGAAGAATCAACCTCAATTGCTTTCTTCATTGACCCGATATAATCGCTACAAGCGACTTTGTCATGGACTTTATTTTTTGGATCCAGGTTCTCATAAGAGAAACATTTGCAATTATAGAGGTAGCGTTATCGACAACTATTATTTTCTCTCAATATTCTCATAATATGAGATTATTATGTCTGTTTATTATTTTCCAAACATGAGATGATTTGTTGTTCTGCATACCCAGGCTAAAAAAACACTAATGATGCGCACGCTTAGTGTGTTGGATTTCATCTTCATGATGATCCTCTCCACGAGGTGCTTAACCTTCTTCACGAGGTATTCTCTTTATGAGAATGGAGGAATTTGTTCTTATTTCATTTGAAAAGTATACACTAAACTAGAATCTACAGACGTCCTCTTAGATTTTAGCTTAATAGTATACGATACTTAGTTTACTACTAGTAAACACAACTTCTGGTTTATAACTTCAAGTTACTCCTCTCATTTTTCAAATCTATCTGGCATATGCTCCGCTTCATGCTTCACAAGAGGATTTGTCAAACTATTATTTGATTTAGTGCGTGATACTGTTCCTGCTTCGAGCTTCAAAGAATATTTTTCTCTTAAGATCATTTTCCTTCTACGAAAATAATATTTGGCATTTAAAATAGGCCTTCTCTCCTCCTAATGTCAATATTAGATCTTTAATAGAATACTTCAGAAGATATCCCCTATTATGGGCTTAAAATAATTCAAATTCATGTATCTCCAATTACAAGTAGAGGCCCATTCATGTATGCTACGATGGAGTTTAATGGGAAATATTCACACACATATTTAAACACATGGGTTATTATTCATTAAATGCAGCGAGCTAGAATACATAAAGTGCACTTAAGAATGTTCAGCATTCCTACAAACTTAGGGATATTCTCTTCTTGATTTGCATATATCATAGTTTATAAAACTATTTCATTATCTAGCTTCTTTATTCTTTAGCCAAAAAAAATTGATCCAAGTACTCATACATTAAAAAAAATAATGGACCATATACTTCAAATGTATAAAATATACAACATACAAAATCATATGAAATTTCTTTTAGAAAATTTTAATTGCCATTAATACAAAATTCCCTAAATGCCTTTTCTTCAAAAATCCCAAATCATCTAAGTGTGTTATCCACCATCTTAATTCCACAATTATTAATCCCATCAATTGGATCACTTCTGCATTTAGCTAATTTCATACTAACCAACTTCCCCTGATCTTAGGCTACTTGGTCGTAGACCAATATATTGCTTATGCATGTAACGCATTGAAAGCAAAATATTCCTTAGTTCAACAAGAACTAACATGCTATCTAGCCAATTTAATTATGAGGGGAAAAGGTAGTAGCTACAAGCTACGAATATAGCTTCTATGCTAATATTCATGCAGGAGTGGAAATTGTTGCAGCTCGACGAGAGTGCACAACATAGTGATACATATTCATGTGTAATGTGGAATGTTGATATTCAATCCAATGTAATAGATAACAACAAAATACAAGCTACAAGTTTACTTGCAATTAGTGCAATGTAGTGAAAGTTAACTCGGCCGGAAGGGACGCGGTTAGGACTTCAAGTCATAATACACGCACTTAAAAATAGATTTAGGAAGGCTATGCCTATTAAATATATATTACCCATATTTTCTTATGCCTTTACCTAAAATTCCTTCTCCTTTTCATGCCATAATTACTTTAAGTAGCAATAAGCTTCATGTATCTATGAATAATCATTTCAAATATTTCATAGAATTCGATCATACTTCTAGTATTCAATGTTTCTGGCATGCAATTCACATATCCAGTATACTATTTAGTGTACAACAACAGATTCAGGGTAGGATATAAACTTCTAGTTTCTAGGCTGAAGTATTAAATACTTGGTTTATGGATTATACTATTTATTGGCTAAATTGATCCTTCTAACATCCCTTTATGTGCTAGTATAGTCCAATTATTCATGTGCTTCTAGAAAATTCAATTTTCCCTCTACCACATGGTAGTAGTGCACAAAGAACGACTTCATGGTTAACTAAGGCTTATTTGTGGATAAATTAATGCAAAATTTATTTAGATAGACAATAGGCAATTATTTATATGTAAAACAAAATTCATTCCATGCAAGATTAACATATATTACTACAAGTAAAAATTGCAACTAAGAATATTAGATACTTCGCATTAGTCTTCAAGCCAATAGATTAACCATTAACTCTTCTATGAGTATACGAGAACCACTTAATTCAACAGGAATTAAAACTTAATGCATCACCACTACTACTGGTACTTCAGGATAGTAATTTCAAAGATAAAACAAATATATAAGCACATGATTCAAGTTCTTCAAGAAAAACCCTTAAATATTCTAAATAATATCCATTCTCGCATGTCTTTACTTCTATACATGACATGCGGTAGCTTCATGCTTTATTCAATAGTTACGATATACAGTCACAAGCCATCAAGAGGTGTAACATATGCAAGCTAACAATATCATAGTTTATAAAGCTGTCTAAAAATTCCAACTCAATTTCTATTTGAGTAATTTCTTATGATAAATTCAAATACTTCATGTATTGCATTGCTCTTTAATATTCTAGGGCCGTTCGGCTGGTGTGAATTTCAGCCGGAAGTCACTGTTCACGGCTGAAATTCACTGTTCACTCTCTCATAAATTCCTCCAGATTCCTCCAATTTCCTCCCAGCGAACAGGGCCTCTATATACAAGAGACATTTCTTCAAGAATATTCATTGATAAAATCTTATTTACCATCTTGTCTTCTAGACATTTAATACAAAGCTTCAAGCTATTGTTTATAGAGCAGCATTATACCTCAACGCATAGGTACACAAGCTTGAAAAATCAACTTTCAATGCAATATGATATTCTATAGTCATAATTTGGGATTTTCTCATACAGTGAGTCCCACAATGTATTTGTTATTTCTCTCGGTCACATACTCATTCTAGAGAGTAATCAGGAGATATATATATCCTAAATTCACTACACTTCAATGGTAGCAAAATATCCAACATTGATTTAATAACGATAATAACAAATAATTCATCTATTCAGAGTAATTCCAGGATATTTCTTCTTTCTTTAAGGCATCCATATTAATATAAATTGGACCATGTGCATATAAGTTTACTACATGTAAACAAATAGCAAGGTGCAAAAAGATAGTGGATGGTCATGCAAAATATTCTTAGATGTATTCTAGCATTTTCAGGATATAATCATGGTACATATTAATTTTCAGAATTAATACCAGCTATTCATTCATCCAAAAATTCATTAACATGTTATAAAACATGTTGCCAGCGGTTAGGACCTTTTCCTCTCCGTCTCTCATGATGAACACATTAGTTAAAAGTAGAAGAACAAATAAACACAAGATAGGGAGATTATTCTTTATTTCTTTGAATATTGGTGATTACAATATAGTGCTCCCATATATATATAGTCCTGCCAAGTACTAAGAGTTTGGTAAGAACCCACATACAAATAGACTAGGATTAGGATTTCACCTTCTCCTTTCTTCTAAAATAGAGTCAGTATGTTTTACGACGAGCAATTCCTCGTGCAGCAAAGCCGGACACCACCAAATTATGTTCCAAATTTTGCTTGCAAGACTCCGTTAAGCAAAAAAGGCACGACATGATACATCAGATCACTTGTCAGCTTGCCACCGTGTGGTCTTTCTTTCACTACATAAGCAGTACAAGGACCAGCAACATATATACATCAACCGCAGTTGCACCTAATCTAATAGTAGGATCGGATCAGAAAGAATGCCGTCCAGGTCCAGCTGCCGCACTCTCCTCCTCGCGGGCGCCGTCCTCGTGGCCCTGCTCGCCGCTGCCGCCGCCGCCAGATCCCCGGGCTACTGCGTGCCGGGGCAGGCCTTCCCGCGCAGCCCGCTGCCGCACTGCCGGTGGTACGTGTGGCCAGTCGGAGTCCCTGCGGCGGCGTCGCTGAGCCCCTGCTCCTGCTGTGGTACATGAAGGACATGCATGTGTGCTGCCGGCAGCTGGGGTTCATCCTGGCGGAGTGCCGGTGCAAGGCGCTGCGCGTGATGATGGAGGATCAGGCGCGCCTGCTGTCCCCGGCCGCTGCCGCGGCCGAGGAGAGGTGCTGGGTCGAGCAGGGCGACTTCGCGCGGCCTCCCTCGTGACGGAGGCCGAGTGCGGCCTGAGCACCGTCCACGGCAGGCCCTACTGCGACGCGCTCGCCGCCGAGGACTGATCGGCCGATCGCCCGAGGCTGCCTGCTGAATCGTGATCGAATAAGCGTGGCATGGATGCCCGGTGGGTGTGTGAATGCGTGTGCGTCGAGCAATAAACGTACAGAGCCTTGGGCGTGTTGCGATTTGTCGTCGAACTTGGATCCTGCGTTAAACCTCTCCTTCCCACTTCGACGTTTGGCTATGGTGCCGAAAGTACTCCCTCCGTAAGATAAAAACAATTTATATCTAACAAGATGCTTAGTTTTTTTTAATACACATAGCCTTCGATATATACTACTTAGACGTACATCTATCTAGATACACAGTACATAAAACAATTTATATCTAAAAGGATAAAAAAAACCTTATAATTTACAATGGGTACAAGATTGATAAAAAGAAACTTAGATTATTGGATTTTTGTAATGATCTAACGGTCCGTATTAATCCAAAGATTTCATATAAGATACAACTAATAACAAACTGAAAAAGAGAGATTTATACCATCGATTATTATTATGGTAATATAGCGGTCTAGATTAATACAAATATTTTAGCTGCAATCTAGATCCGCACTCTTTAGATAGTTGTGTAAGAGCATGAAACCTAGCTATATGCTTTCTCAAAATCCCACGTTAGAAACCGGTTGTGTAAGACAAAAGCAGGCCTGTAAAAACTGGCTTATGAGCCGGTATTGGCATGATGCAATTTGTGGTTTTGTTTGAAACTCATTCAATTGTATAGATTTCATATGGAATAAGTTTTGTATTTTTTAAGAAAGGACAGCACAAGCTTTGCCGCGATTTCTATTAGACGAAGAAAGAAAAAAGTCGAGTGCTAACCTAGTTTTTTGAATGGAAACTGGACCAGAAAAACCATACAACTGAGTAGAGTGCCCCACTCATCATGTACAACTTTGGTACAACTGTCAACTCACGCCACCACTTGCAACTTGGTCGAATCAACCCAACAACAACAACTCGCCGAAGAAAAAACCAACTAAAACACCTCAACTAGAAACAAAAAACAACTTGGAGAAACGAGCACCATCGCCCTTGGGGCATTGAGCACCATCACCCACGGGGAAGCGCCATGACAGACGGCAAGAGGTCCACAACAGAGACTGGATCGTCTAGCAAAGCCTTCAAAAAGGAAACGATGCTAAGAGCGTCGACAAGCTAGCCTGCCGAGGGAAGGTTTTCACCTGCAAAATCCAGCACGGTAGGAGGAGAGGTATGAAAGGACGCCTCCAAGGAGGGCACGACGTCCGCGAACGTCGTCGTCCAAGCTTTCGCCCTGACCTCATGCAACCTCCACACAGCCGCCGCCGGAGAACCATAGAGGTAGGCTGACCGAAACCAGCCCGAGCAAGGGGAAGGCAGGTGGCGGGGAGAAGAGGGCCGGGATCAGAAGAAGCCCCAGTCGCCCAGGCCACCACCGTCCCAACCCCTGTCGAGCAGTCCCAGCATCAAAACCCCTCCGCGCAGAACCCCCAGTAGCCAAGCTACGAACTTCTGTCGTTAGCGCGCCGGATGCAGCAGAGGAACGCCAACCCCGACCAAGGAAGCCAAGGCTGACCGCTACCGCCGCATCCGGTCCTGGCCCCACCAGGCCCGAAAGGAGCCGTGGACCGGACCGCCGCCACCGACGCCGGTGAAGGCCGGGGAACTCCACCCCAGGCCTGCTCCGGCTAAAACGCGCGGAGGGGCAGATCCGAGCGGTGCGATGCAGGATCCGCCCACCCTAGGGTCGGATGCGCCGCCGGCTAAGGCCCTGTGAAGAGCGCGCCGGCCGTCCGCACAGGAACCCCATGAGAGAGAGGAGACCCGCTCCGGCCGTCCGCACAGGAATCGCGAGGCAGATCTGGGCAGGGGATGGATGGATCCGCGCGCCTTGGACCGGAAGCGCCGCTGGCCGAGGCCCCTCGTGAAGAATGCCGGAATCCTAGAACAAGTGCGTCGTGGGAGAGAGGGAGGGAGGAAGAAGAAAAATGAATCCTAGCCGTCACCATCCTTGCCCTCCGCCGGGCCACCGGTGTCGAGCTCCGGCGGCGGCTAGGCCAGGGGGGGCACGATGGAGAGCCCGACAACGGCGGTGGAGAAGTGCCGCCCGAGTCGCCCCCCACGAGAGAGCGACGCGGGGGCCTATCTGACATGTAACTGGCTTAGATACTTTGAATAAGCTTCGTATTGAGGTGAGAACAAACCCTCTATTTTATATGAGAGGATCTTGGTGGATCGAAAGATCATCTACATTTACGTTTGTCTTCCGTCTCACATTTTTTCAACTTCTTTTTGTCCAACACTTCTCGACGAGATTTAACAATGGTCTAGATGGCCTTGCCGATCCTAGGACGATACCCCCTCTATGTGCTATGTTCTTGCTCGACGGGTCTTTGTGAGAGCTGTTTGCGAGTCTTTCGGACGAAGAAGAGCGTGAAATCGGTCTGGCCAATCTGCTGGTCAGCGTCACCATTTAGACCCTTCAGTGCGTATCTATGCTGTATCCTGTATGTGGTCTCCGACGATGTACCACTGCTGATGTGTTGGCTGGATTTAGCGTCAACAGTTTTGTCCCGCCAACGATGTGCCATGGCGTGCCGTGGTTATATATGTTTCTGGAGTGACGATTATAACCAAACTAAAAAATTGATGATGATAGACTACTATGTTTCTTGGATTGTGAATTCCCTGGATTTGTTTTATATTGTATAAACAGACACTAGGAGTAGTTTTCACACATCCTTGTATGGGTCCAACTGTTGAGTAGTGAAGCTGAAGCTTTTGCTATACCGCGTTAATAAAATTTCAAATAATTAGAGTGGAACTTTGTTTTGAACTTAATTAGAGTGAAACTTTGGTATACGTATTACCGTGATAAATAAAATAAAATGCCAGGCAAACGCAAACGAAGTGACGAAATGAGACTGACATAATCCAGTATGGCACTGTGGCACCTCGAAGCTATACTACATCCAAGCGGACGGCCAACTATACACCTGCATTTTGCTTGCTGCAAGACAAATTTTGCCATGGGCAGCTGTCTAATAATTAATAAACACGCAAAAATCCAGATAAACATCAGCTGGCTAATTAAATACTTACAAGTTACAACAACAACTACTACAAGAGAAACACTGCCCATCAGCCACGCATATCTATTTAGAGCTAAAAGCTAGATAAACGGCTAGAAAGTACTCCCTCCGTCCACGAAAGAACGTACCTATGTTATCTGTACTGGTCATTTTAGCTTAAGTTTGATCAAATTTATAGTAAATAGTATTAGCATTTATGTCTATAAATAAATTATTATAAAAATATATTATATAACTAATCTAATGTTATTTATTTTGTATCATGAATGTTTATATATATTATATTATTATTGTTTTATAAATTTGGTCAATTTATACGGTTTGACTCATAAAAAAAACAAGAATTGCAAAAAATTTTTGGAGCAAAACACGCGTCAATTGCAGTATACGCCCAAATTCTGTTGCAACTCCCGACAAGTCTTTGATTACTGATGACTTGTATCCACCAAATCCGGCTTTACAAGATTCCATTTAGACTTCAGACTGACCAAGCACATACGTATATCATCAGTACGTACAGGTGCATTCAGCAGACCTTCCTCTCGGACTCTCACTGTATATATACATAATACACCACTGAGCACTGCCAGTAGCACTAGACACTAGACAGCAGTAGTGACGCCAAGAATGGCGTGCGGCACCAGCCGTCTCGTCCTCGTCCTCTCGGCGGCGGCCTTCGTCCAGCTCGCCGTCGTCCTCTTCGGCGCGGCCGCGGCCACGGCCACGGCCACGTCCAGCGCCCCGAGCTACTGCGCGGTGGGGAAGGCCATCCCGTACAGCCCGCTGTCGGGCTGCGTGTGGTACGTGGCGAGCCGGAGCTGCGACGTGGTGGTGGCCATGCTCCCGAACCGCGCCGTGCTCAAGGAGACGTGCTGCGGCCAGCTGCAGGACATCCCCGCGGAGTGCCGGTGCCGGGCGCTGCGGGTGATGATGGAGGCGCCCCTCGTCGTGGGCGCGGAGCCGGGGGCACAGCAGAGGTGCCGCGCCGCGCAGGCCCGCTTCGCCCCCGCCGTCGTGACGGAGGCCGAGTGCCGCCTGCGAACCGTCCACGGCAGGCCCTTCTGCAACAAGCTCGACGCCGAGTGATGGACTCATGGTGATGCAGATGATCGTACGCGAGTCGAATAAGAGGGGCATATGCTGATGATCTGATATATGCATGTATATGTATATATGTCGGTGCGTCGAACGATTAATTAATCAACACCTAGAGGGAATTGAACTAGCATATGCCGTGTTTTCCAGTGGTGTTCGTTTAGGAACGGATCACAGTACGGTCGTCCATCTGTTCTTCCATCCGCTGACGACATATGTTGAGACCCACTTGTCACTGGCTCTATTCCCCGCCCCGACGGCACTGCCCGGTGCAGCTCGCCTCTCAGGCTCTCACACGCCTAGTTGAAGCAGCGCGGCGTGGTGGCAAACGAGTGCGGCACGCGTAGGCGGTGCGCGCACAGCTGGGGCTTGGCGCGGCGGTCACCCGACCCAGACCCTGCTGCCCCGGCGCGGTTGCCTGGCAACGGCTTAGCTGGGACCATTTCTCTGAGAAATTGATGGGTAATTTTTCTTGATTAAAAAAGTTAAGAAAAGGGATTGAAAAGAGAATTTGTACAAGCCCATTTTTCTTATACAGTGGATCGGAGTTGCATAAAATGCCGGAATGGCCCACTTGGCAGTGTTTTGCCACCTGGGGCATGGGCCGATTGGTTATTGGGCTGATTACGATTTTGGGCTACTTGCATTACTGTTGACGAAACAAACAAGCTGGTGGCCCACCTGAACCAAGAATTGCCTAAAAGGATTCCCGCCTGAAATTCCTTGATTATGCTCTCTGTTGGGTAAGAGATATGGTAAACGACTATTATTAGATTTCGCTTTATTTTCTAGAATATGATCCAAAAAAAAAGTTATATATGTACTATAAATGCGAGTACATGTCATTTGTTTATTGTTTTTACACTACCAGTAAAATCAGTGCACGTGCATTGCAGATCATTGACTGAAGGTCCAGGAGATAACATGCTGGTCAGAGGAGCTACAAACAAACAAGTCAAATGAAACGTAGAAGAAAACAATTGCACATCATCAGTCACGTGCGGCTGCAAATTAAAATGGCTGTAAACTCTAAATGACACATATATGATCCAGCACAAATGGCTGCAAAGTCTCTCTGCTGCCAAGCAAAACACTGGTTGCAGTGTATCCCCAAATTCTGTTCCAACAAATCTTCAATTGCTACTAGCTTGTATCCTCCAAATTTATGGTCCACAAGACTCCATTCAGCAAAAAGCACACAAATCATTACATTAGCGTGCACTCTTTGCAAAAGGAAAAAACCCACACGTCCTATAATGTGATATTAAAGAATATTTTGGTTTATACCATTGCCGCACAAAGAGAATACTTAAAAAGAGTATCTAAATGTATGAAGAAAAATAACTTGGAGGAGGACCCAAAAAATAAATAAAAAATGATGAAGGAGGACCAAAAAACAAAAAAAAATAATGAATAAGAACGACTTTGCATCTTGGGAAGTACTCTTTCTGTTTAAAATTATAGTTCACCTTCTTTTCACTTCACCTTTAAACTTTAATTTCTTATGTTCCACTTCTCAGTTGTAAGAGAACCTTCACATAAAACTAAGAGGAGGGATTGTTGAAGTAAATTGCTCACCTTTTTTCATGCACGTTGGGAGATTACATCTTGAATCTGTCTATCCTACACCCGAGTGTTTTGGGGGCCCAAAACACTCTGATTCTTTTCTTCACGCGTCTTCTTCATCCTAACGCGCCGCTGCCGCCCACCACCCACCGCGCCCGTGGTGACCTCCTACTTCCTCCTCTCCCCTACCGTCGTCATGGCCATGGTCGCCCCCGCCCCAACCTAGCCTGGCCGCCTCCGCCGCTGCCTGCTCCGGCAGTGTCACTGTTGCCTCCGCCTCGCCGCCATCTCTCCCATCCCCACCGTTTGGCCTTCCTACCTCCCAAATTTTTTTTCAAAGGCCACCGGAGATGGAGAAGAAGAGAGAAGAACCGAGTGTCCCAACACCAGAGTGAGGAGTAGCATTTCTCTAGATCTTTGCTAGGATCAGAGCAAACCTAGCTACTTCCAAGTAACAGGAATCATTATATCACGGTACAAGAACAAAGCCGGATCCCCTTTATTTATTGTTCCGGATGGAAGATCCGAGACATGCATTCACAAATCACGATAGGTGCATATATATGCATGCATCTCCTTGCTGTGCTTATTATTCGGCCATGAGCTAGCTACAAGCTCATCCTATATGCAGCATGTAGGATGCTCTTCACAGTTTCGCCGCCGAGAATCCACCAGGGGCATTCGGCGACGCCGCTGATGGTGGCCAGGTTGCACTCGGCCTCCATGACGAGGGTGGCGGCGAAGCGCCTCTGCACCTCCCGCGGACAGCCCGGCAGGTCCTCCAGGCGGCCCTCCAGCTGCGCGTCCCGGCCCGGCGGGATAGCGCGGTCCATGAGGATGCTCAGCGCCGCGCACCGGCAGTACGTCGCGATGTCCGCCAGCTCCCGGAAGCGGGAGGAGCGGCCCGATGCCGCAGGTCCGGCTGGTCACGTATACCAGCGGCAGCTCGGGAGCGGGTTGTGCGGGATGGTCCACCCCGGCACGCAGTAGCTCCCGGCGCTGGCGCTGGCGGCTGCGAGCACGGAGAGCAGGACGGCGGCTGCAAGGAGGCGCGCGCGGCGGCTGCTGCTCGACGAAGCCATTCCTGCCGCTCGATCGATTTCTTGGTGTTGATTTGCGTTGGTGACTTCTTGGAGCACCACGTAAGTGCTATATATATCGAGAGGAAGATAGGGAAACAAGCTGGCAATTAAGTGATGTACGTATATATGTGCTTTATTTGTGCTTGTTGATGGAGTCTCATGGAACTGAAATTTGGACGATTCCAGTGATGAGTTGGAACTTTATTTCTTGGATGCAACAGAATCTGGTGGCATATGTGCAGCTTGTGTTTTGCGTGGCATTTTTATTACTCCCTACGTTCTTTTGTGCATGTCACAATATCTTTATCATAAGTCAAACATTGCTATCTTTAACCGTCTATTTAAAACATCCTTATAGTACCGCAACAATCTGTGGCGGCCGCAATGGACCATAGCGGTTCGCCGCATGTCGTCGCGAGTGCTGCCACAAGTCGACGTGCCGAGCGACGCCATAGACCAGGGGCGGATCCAGGTTCAAAAGTCATTAATGTCACTTCTACTAATCATGAATGATCTTCATATGTGAACAGTAATAATTTGCAAGGGAAATACAAAATACTATTGTTGTCAGGTGACAGCATAAAAACGGGCTGGCTCCACCCCTACCATAGACAATGTTGGTGAAGAAACTCATATAATCCATACAGATGAATCTGGGTGCAATGGTCCCTTACCTAGTATGCCAACTATTGTCGTTTTTATGTTCGACTACTAAATGATGTATCAAGTGAAGTATATGAAATCCCTAGTTTGGTTTTAGTAATTGAATGACAACTAGTGAACTAATATTTCCAATGAGATGATTGAGATAGGTCCACACTTGGAGTTGAACAAGGCTAGGAGATGGTAGAGATGATGGTCACCACATGAAGCCAATGCTCAACACGAGAAGAAGGGATTAGAGATGGAAAGCAATCCGGATTCGTGGTGCTCCTCTGGCTCTGCAGATGGTCTGTGGACCCACTGGATTCATTCGGTGGGGGTCAGTGTAGAAGCATTGGAGAAAAGGTCATTCGACCGTTGCACAGTAGCATTGCATAGCGCGCAGGGGCTCTGAGAGGCCACCAGATATCTCCAGTGATGACTTAGTTGGAGCAACAGAGATTAGGGTCTCCAACGACTAGGTTTGAATAAAATCTGACCGTTGAATATTCATATTCCTTTCTCCGGTTATGGATCTCTAATGGTCACTAGACTTTTCTTGCGACCATGCAGACTATCCCCAAATAGAGAGCATAGTGACTAGTTTTTGTTGGGGATTAAAATAGAAGGTGTGTTCGTCCCTTGAGGCTCTCTTGGATGTTTCTACTGATACACACACCCTTGAGGAGCTCAAGAACACACTCCACTCGCTTGCATAGCTCAAGATTGATCTGGAGTGAGATCCAGTGCATTTGCTTAGAGAGTTTGCATCCAGTGGGACTAGCTCATCGTGTTGCTGTAGTTTTCTTGTTACTCTTGGTGTTTGCGACCACCTAGATGGCTTGGAGCGGCGAGGCATCATTGAACACTTCTTGGTGGTTGTACATGGGTCCATCGAAGTTGGTTGTGAAGGGGATTTATGCTCACCCCATGGGAGATCATGAAGGGCAACTCTACTAGAATCAAGAGGCCAGTTGGAGTGTCTTGTTGATTCAACGGGTCATTTACGAGCACCCACATTGGGGGATCAAGCTTGAGTTCTTATTTGGCTTGTGGAGTACCAGAAATCCAAGGACTCGCCTCAACAGGGACGTACTTAACCCCGGGTAAAAAATTCTTGTGTCCCTTGCCCTCATTGGGTTGCCTCTACTACTCTTGCATTTACTTTGATAATCTTGTGCTTTGAGTAGTTGTTTATACAACTCTCTAGTTGGGTATAGTAATTTGAGTAGTTGCTTATCTTGAGTAGCTCGATTAGTTGTTAAACTAGCCTCGAGTAGCTTGTGTGCTCTAGTAGTTCTTATAATCTTGCTACTAGAATTGTGTAGGAAAGGCTTGCTTTGAAGTGATTAGGCTAGGCTTGTAGTGGCTTTTAGGGTCACCTCTTTTACTAATCACTTTGGCCTAGTGTTGTGTCTTTGAAGGAAAATTTAAATAGGCTACTCATCCTCCAATATATTAGAAAGGTAACACATAGGACACAGATTTATACTGGTTCAGGTATGAGATACCTACGTCTAGTGAATATGAGGAACTTTGTTGCTTGTGCGCCGTGAGTTTGGGGTTGATTGTGATTAGGGGATCACAATTATGTGTGGGTTGAGGATCTATTTAGAATTGCCTACCAGGGGCTCTCTACCCATCCTTATCTAGTACAGGGGTATCGTAGATACATTCGAACCGTAATTGCAAAGGTAATAACTACTATGCCAGCCCAAATCATGATCTTCACCAATTTGGATTTGGTTCTCTCATGAAAATCATGAGTTGTAGAGATGAGAACCATGAAAATCAAGATCCCAAATAAGAAAATAGAAACCAAGGAAACCACAAGAGTGAAGGCTAGTAGAGTCTCATCTTTTGTCATTCTTTGCTCAGGTAGAGTCCTTATCAGTTTACAAGTTGGTTTCCTAGTCAGCTATAATAGATGAAGTTGATTTCCATGTAAATCTTTGCTATACCTTGTCTACCAAGTATATGAGGTTTCCCCATTCGGTTGGGCCTCTTGAGTAGTTGGATTGGGCTGCACCCTCGTGGTTAGGCAATTTGCCTTGAGATGACTTTCGTTATTATGGTACCTGGGTACCCTCTCTTAAGGAAAAACATCAAAATGGGTCATGGTGCACCGAGCAGGCTACTGAAAGGTCCTAAATGGCTAGAGGAGAGGGTGAATAACCTAATAAAAATTCTACAAAAACACTAGAGCAAAGTGTGAGACAATAAGATGACGATAATGCGGTTTTGCTCTAGCTCTACTATACCTAGTTGCTATGATCTCTAGGTTGATTTTCACTCAAGCAATCAAGATTGCAACTATCCAACCAAGCTACTGAGCAAGCTAGTGAACTAAATACAAATAGATACAACTACGAGCTACTAAAACTAGCAAGGCAAACAAGATATCTCCACACAAGTATACTAGGAAGGTAAATTGCAA
Organism: Miscanthus lutarioriparius; assembly: GCA_904845875.1. Classification (NCBI taxonomy): domain Eukaryota; kingdom Viridiplantae; phylum Streptophyta; class Magnoliopsida; order Poales; family Poaceae; genus Miscanthus; species Miscanthus lutarioriparius. The sequence goes on along the minus strand of CAJGYO010000003.1, from coordinate 94,126,709 downwards.
GCGATAGAGATATATACCAAACCAAACAAGTGTCCAATAAGAAATCCAATGAGACAATGGGACACAAGATTTATCCCCGTGGTTTGGTTGCTTGCCGGCAACCTACTCCATGTTGTGGCGATACACTCACTTGGTGGCTCACACGCTAATAGGCATCACATGCCTAGCCCAACACTTGGATGCCATAAGAACCAACACAAGAGAGGATCCACAAGCCACGAGCAATCCACTAAAGTTGCCATTCGCGATCTCCCAAGAAGAATAGGCACAAGAACCCCTCACAAATTACCGATCAGAGCCGGAGACAAGCACCACCCTCCACTCAATGATCACCACTGTTCCAAGTCATCTAGGTGGCGGCAACCACCAAGAGTAATAAGAAATCCCACAGCAACATGATCACAAGTGCCACTAGATGCCTCAACTCGAGGCAAATCCACTTGGATGCTCTCCTAATCTCACTATGATGATGAATCAATGAAGGAGATGAGTGGGAGGAGTTTTGCTCAGCACTCTATGATGTATCACATCTGAAAATGGCTAAGAGAGAGAACCCAAGCCAGCCAACCTCTATCTATAGAGCCCCCATGGCTCAAGTAGTCATTGACCCCTTCACTTCAATTTCTACATGAGCATCGGACACAGCAGAGGGGCCACCGGACAAATCGCCCATTGTTCGATGTGATAGGGAGCCACCACATGTCCCTCGACCATTTGAATCTAGCCGTTGGCGCCCAATGGCTCTCTCCACGCACCCAGGTTCTCAGCATCCGATGCCACATCAGACTAATCTTCGCCCGTCGTCCGTTGTCCTCCAGTATGCATCTAGAGAGCGCAGAGCCACATCGGACATGTCTAATGGATCACATCAGATCAGACAGAGCACCGTGTGTTCGATGCCCCTTTCACTACCTAGTCCATGCATGAACAGTGCTAGCATTTTGTCCGATGCGCGTCACTTTAGCATTTGATGCAGCGTTCGAAGAATTATTTCGCAAGACAGAGACTCCCCAAAACACATCAGACGCAAAGCCATTTGTTCGATGCCTATGTGTCAGTGTCCAATGCTTCTGCTATGACTTAGCCCATCGGCCGCAATGTCCTTTTGTCCGATGCTTGCGCCACCTGCGTCCGATACAAACCAGTGGCCTCCTTCACTTCCTTTCTTCAACCCTTTGTGCAAAAGTGTTAACTCCATAAACATTACTACAGATTGACTTATCACTATCGCCACTTTCACTACCGTAGCAATAGAAGCGATTGTGTTTTACTTCCACCGCTGGTTGGACTGATAGCGAGGCCTCCTGATGAAAGAAACTGGCAGTTGAGACTTCTACCACCGATGGGTTAACAGTAGATGCGGCAGTGATATTTTCTCCGTCACATGATAAGCCGAGCCGACTGGATAGGCGTTTTGGCCGCCGGCCCTACACGACCATTTGGTCTACTGGAGGTAGTAAATTCAGCATGAGTTATTTCCCCATTTCCCAACTACCCACAACACAGTTGCATCACCCTTTCACTTCTCCATCTTCAAGGTTGGCGCATTGTTCCTCTCTCCATTGCACGCCTCGCGCCGTGCCGCCGCCCGATCCAAAGACAAGGGTATGCTTTCGCACTTACTGATGGATCTTTGTTGGATTATTTTCCTCTTTAGTGATCTCATTACTAAGGAAGCTCTCATCCTACTGCACAATGACGATCGCAGGCTCTTCGAAATGGAGGCGACCCCCAACAATAGGAATGCACTGGCCAGCCTCACAGATGATCTTGTTCTAGAGATCCTCCACCACCTTCCTGCCCGCTCCTTGTTGTGCTACAAATGTGTCTGTCGCTCCTGGAACCGCCTCATCTCCAACAACCATAAGGTGCTACTCTGGACTGTGGCTGGCTTCTTCTATAACGATGAGAAAGGCGAGCGAAACTTCACCAGCGTCACCGGTGAACGCCCCGACTTGTCCTTCTTGCCCTTCCCCATTGACAAAGAGCTGTCTTAGATTGCTACAATGGTCTCATCCTATGCTTGTGCGTTGAGGCTGCTGGATCCTACTATGTCGCCTGCAATCCGGCAACCAAGAATTTGCGGGTACTGCCGCCTAGCATCCATGCTGTTGGTCAGGCTCGATCGAGGTTATATCCGACAGCCTCCTCGCACTTTCGTGTGATTGAATTTGTGGAGGAGGAGGACGTTGAGTTCCAAGGTGTGGAGATATACTCATCTCAAACTACAACATGGATCTATCAGGATTCTGAATGGGGCCAGGACATTGATGATGTGATACGTTCAAGATCAGCAAGTGGGTTTCTTAACGGTTGTCTACACATTATGGGGGTACTCTCTGATACTTGTTGTGGATATGGAGGGAAAGACATGGAGGAAAATTCCAAGGCCTCGTGGTACTCTACCCTCCATCCATCAAGCTCAGGGTCACTTGTGTGTATGTACTGTTGGTGGTGTTAGTGG